>CAADRB010000016.1:1559477-1662274 GCA_900708905.1 Hymenolepis diminuta | reverse complement strand
CCCCCCCTCGTTTACTTTTAAATTACTTCTTATCTTTTACTTTGAGTAATGATTTGCTTTCTGGATTTAAACAATTGGAATTTATTTTTTAGCTTTTTTCCTCCTCTCATCATTATATATAGAAATGTGATTGGTAGCGTGAATTTGTATCGCTTCCTCTGCTTGTATGTCCATTAATTCAGAAGTGATGAGCTCAATACTCATTGACGAATAACAAAAATTTTAGTTTTTTAGAGAATATGAGAAGAGTACACGTATCAAATTCGAATCTCATGTGAGCACTGACATGACGGATCTTGATAGTTTTTCATTGATTTGGGCATACACTTCAGTAGTAAATCACCATCATCTTTCCGAACTTTACGGTGCGCCGATAACCTTGTACTTAAACGTCTGAAGGTCTTTATAGGGGGTTAATTTTCAGATATCCTATATTACAATCTCAAATCAATGTATTAGGGTCTGCCACAAGCAAATGTAACCGTCATTTGATGGACGGTTAAATTTATTTGCCTTTTATTTGTTGGTATGTTGAGTGTTTTTTATAAAAGCGTCATTTTTTCTTCTCCCTCCTCTGATTCAGGTTCTCCAGTTGCATGTCCAAATCTCTCCCTCTAACATGACAAGTCGAAGCAAGGAATAAAAACGGTAAACAAATCGTTGAAAGGGGAAAACAATATAATAAAAACAGCATTCGACTGACTTGGAGGCCTATTTCCACATCGGAACGAGTTAGAAGGCGTGCGCAATTGATCTAGTTTGCGTCATGGCACGATTGTATTTGAGATAAGTGGATATTGGAATAAAAGTTCAGGGAAATATGAGACTTTTTGTTGAAATATTTTCCTAAACCCGCCCAATGAAGTGTCAATGTTCAATCTGGCGTTAATAACACTTAACTTAGGTTAGAAAAAGATTTCCTGAAGCCAGTCTTATGAGAAACTTGCATTTTATCACTTTTCTTGTTGAATAGAATTAACCAGAATTGTTCGCCATCCTCATCACTAGATGTGCATCTATGAACAACGATCTGGTGACCTCTGACTATTCAGACATGCGCGTTGACTACTGCGCTAATGATACACAGTAAAGGAATAGGCATAATTTGCATTAATCCCAACAGGTATTGGCTTCACATTCAAATTAAAAATGCGATTGATCGTACCAAGTACAATTAAATCGGAGCTTGTTAAACTGCATGTGAATTTTAACCGACCTTAATTTCGTTGCAGTTTTATTAAATGTGCATTATTATTACTCATGACAAAGAAAGCAATTTTAAAATTTCCACCATAATGAAGCGTTGGAACGCTATGAGTAGCAGATTAGTTCAAATAAGATCCAAGGAGAAGATTGGATGGAAGTAAGGAATAAGTTAGGATTTCAAAGGAATATTATTTTAGCAGATTGTCTGCTTATAAACCATTAGATAACATTCCAAAGTTAGGATTTTAATATCTGATCAATGGGTTCTTAAATGATGATTCATTTTCGTGGTAACAGTAGTGGACTGAACTTCAAAGTGAACTGGGTGATTGGTGATCGGCCTTTTTAAGTTTCTGAAAACATTTGACTAATACTAATTACGCTGTATTCAACCGTAAATAGACATTGCTTAAAGAGTAATTAGCATTATACGAGTTATTTACTACCACTCACAAACTCGGGGAAATATTTTTATCTAGAAAAAACAACAAAAACGCATCTTAACTGAAATGTCCCCTGAGGTTTCACCAAATGGTTCCTATTTAAAATTGAAAATTGAGAAACACATCCCTTTAATGGAATCGAAAATTATTATAGATTAGTTAATGGTGTTCATATTTCGATGGGGATTCAATAAGAGGAATTACCAACAAGGTACCGGTTCGAGATATTCTCAGATGGGATAGATTTTTTCAGTGAGAGAGGGAATTAGAATATTCTAAAACTTCTTAGAGTATGACGTACTTATAAAAGATGTTAATCAGTGATCCTCAAGTCAGAATATACAAATGTAATAGAACTATGTGGTTTCCGGTGTAATTATAGGGTTGACGATTAGCTCAACTCAGTGTAAAGGAAAAGACAGAAGTGGTGTACGTCTAATGAAAATATATTATCTTAGATATACAGGTCTTTTCATATGATTGACTCTAGAAGTTCGACTCACAAACGGATCGATAGCGATTTTATTTATTCATCACGTCTAGAATACATGTCGAAATGTACCAGCATAAGCCTTATTAATGATGAGGATGACATAGATATATGGAAATCACCCAGGAGATATGCATTTTCAATCCTAGCGACAGGTTGAGTCCATTTCTCCAGGTAGAAATCTTTTACAATATCTGAGGTTACGCGTTCGTTGATCACCTGATTATAAGTGAGAGGAATGGTTACATTAGGCTGATAAAGTGAGTAGCAGAAGTCAAGTTTCTCATCAGGGAGACATGTCCGTCAGCCCAAGACAAGCTTCGGAAACGCTTTCCTTAATGGGCTTGTCCACTAATCGGACATTCGTGAAAACCTTAATTTAAGGAGCCTCAGTCATTTTTTTATCATATGTGAAAAATTTAGTAAGTTTCATGACAACTTCTGAACCGGTCAAAGTCCCCCGGAAACCTATGGACAGTTCAGTGAATAGTATTTTTACCTGAAAATCATCTGCTAGCAACTTGGTTCCCGATGAATCGAGCCTAAAGCTCGAAAATATTTTATAAATGTTTTCATGCATATTCAATTAATACTTTTTCATACCGTATCCTCAAAATGAAAAAAAACGATGACTTTTTTTTGGGTCACTGATGAATAAATTTAATTAGATCCCCTTTCTCAAGCTCAATGTGAAGTACACTTGATTGACAACGGTATCCTCAGAAATTTTCCCCATAAAATCATTTCACAACTCCTTGGTAGTATAGAGGAGATAATCAACTAAGGGAAAAATTGAAATTGCGTTTTTGGGAGAAAAATGTAAAGCACATTACGGAAATGCGTGCATTTTCCCCTCCCTCATAATGAGTATGTGTGCAATTAATAAACCGATTATTTCTCTTTTACAATTCTAAAAGTTCACTTTGCAATTACACTCAATTTTTGTATATATGTGTGCATTGTGAAAGTTGCGTAAATTGCAAGTCAATCGGCGGATTAATGATTGGCTCAAAAGACGAATGACCTTGAAGAATTCTTTTCTTTACCTCTTTCTGCGGCCCTGACAATCACCTGTCTTGCCTCAAAACATACATAATGTCAATTTGTCGCCGATATTTCTTCCCAATCAGGCTGAAAAATCTTCCAGTCTTGGGAAGTACACGATTAATAAAGTACTATAACCGCTAATCAAATAGCGAAAATGCACAGAAATTTCCATGTTACTGGTAGACTAAAAACTGATAGAAGCCCTAATTAGCTTAGTGAAGCGATGACGTAATAAGTCCTTGCTGTGAAAATAGAAATCGATGTCCAGATGTGCGGACCGAATTTAAAAGGAGATACAGAATTAGTCTGTCAAAAATCATAAAGCCCAACCCACGGTTAAATGTAGATCATTGAAAAGCCTAACTAGCCTGATAATGCGATGACTTAATTAGTTTCAGTTGCGAATGTAAAATTCAGTATCCGGATTCGAGAGGCGAACAAAAATCAATACAGAATTGCAGATGTTGACTTAGGCTGGCTGCCCAAATTCATAAAGCCTGAATCATGCGTGTACTTTTAGCTGGCCGCGTTATCGGTGGCATGTACTTTTTCAGCCCCAAGGTTCATGCACCGATGTACTTTTGGCTTGGCAGGTTGACTGAAGTAGTCAAAGTAGAGCGGGCATATAAAATAAAATGGAATAAATTTTGTCGTTGTCAAAAGATCACATAAAGAAATTGAAAGATTTTGATGCTTGGTGTATCACATATCCAGGTGATTACTCTCTTGAGTAATTATTTAGCGGTCTAGCGGTTTTTGACATCAACGTTTTCGTCGGCACGTAGACACATGTGATAATGCGCACACAAAGAAGTAGAGTTTTTGGCATTGATATATCTTTGTATTAAAAATTATGACTTTATCGTAGAGAGAACACTAATTTATATATTGAACGCCCTAATTTATCAAGCGAGACTCTCCTGCTTTCGCAGACATTGCCTGTCTACGGGAAGCTAAAAACACTCACCCTCAGAGAGGATACGATAAAATCTTTTTCCAAATGAGAATGTTTCTTGATTTAATTCACTACATATTATTACTCAAATTAGAAACAGTAAATCACGGAAATCAAGTGCAGCTAAAAGATTATGGATTTTCAAAAGAAGAGCTATTTCTTTGGTTCGAAAATCCAAATTTCATCCAGAAATAATGGAGACGTAAGCTAGAAAACGAAGGGTAAAAATTATATGTAACTCATATATCTTTGAAATTCATGTATATTTCATAAATTAACTATGTCCCCCAGAATATAGATTTTGAAAATCATTGTGGACTCTACCACTTAGTACAAAGATTTCTTACTTATTAGTCCAATTAACATATTAAGTATCCAAATCGATCTGTAAGAGGACAGTACAAAAACAATAAAGGTAGGTCTTGTTTTTCCCGCAATACTGTTTGAAGTCCCCAATTAGGTCGTAAGGATTTGTCGCTTTATTGGATTAAAATCATAAAAGCCTTGAGATAAACAAACAAGTTGACTTTAAACCTCAGATAAATCGTCGAGTTATCATGTCTAATGATTGGTCGATTTCAAGGTTAGAAACTGAATGTATTGAAGGAAGGACCGCACGATTTGAAACTTCAGGTACTACTGATCAATGATAAGGAGATTAGAAGTAATCTTTTAAAAATCAGGCAAAAAATTTATGAAGGCTCCTTGGGGGGATACAGAGACTTTAATTTAGCTTCTCTGACGCGCTATTACAATATAATTTACTTCATGTGCATACTTGTGCTCAAGTTCTATCCTTTTCATAACCTTCTATCAAATTCATTGATGAAATTTATTGGCAGAGCCCCAATTTCAAGTTTTATATTGATAAATCAATAGTTTTCTTAGGATTTTTAAAAGATACTAATCACTATAAACTAATGATCGGATTTGCCTGAAGCTGGTGACCTACAGTCGATAGATATTGATGTTTCGATGCTGAATATCCACGGCAGGCCGAATAAAAATCACTAGAAGTCTCGTTTCGAGTAGGATTTTAGCGAGTGACCTGAATTTCTTTATTTCAAGAAGATGAAAGGGCATTTTTCAAGTCTACCGCATTTAGAGATGGTACAGTACAGTAAAACGAATCTTAATTGTTTATGCATAATCACTCTTTTTGCCATAATTTATAAGAAGTATGAGAATTGCGCAACAATAAACTTGAAGTGATTAAAATATTTTATTTGATAATTTACGTAAAGGGGAAATCATTAACATTGAGCACTTATATTGCTCACAGGTAGAGGCTGAATTCTTTTACACAAAATGTAATTATTCCAAAAGATTAATTAAAATAAAATTATAAATTTGGTTAATGCAGCGAAATACTTTTATAAATTTAATGTAAGAAAACTGTCTTATATATAAATTTTATAGCTTTTGAATATGGTTTAATTCACAAAGTTGAGCACGTCTGCAAATGTTATTTAATGACATCAAGGGGAGATTTTTAGGGAGATAATTAAAAGAAAATCTTTTTAATTAAAATTTTATTGATTGACATCCTGACACGAATCTCAACTATCTGCACTCAGTTCACTTCTTCAGAATTTAAAAAAGACGAATAACTTTAAGTCATAAAACTTCAATCAAGTGTAGTGAAATGGGGTCCGCGTAAAGACGTTAACTGTGGTTCTTTCGTTCCTTTTTGGGTGAAATTCCTCAATTTTTTGCAAAAAAATTTTAAGCCTCTTGAGTTGGGCTGTGAGTTGAAGTGGGGCGAAGGAAATATGAAATAATTTAATTGCAATTTTGTAATTGTTTTAATCACGTTTAAAAAAAATTACACCCACTAAGGCAGTTCAATATTTTATAAGTGGGGTGACCTTAAATACATGTCCGCCTTCAAGGTCGCATTTTGTAATTTCGAGGTATTTGAAGTTTGTTTTTTTGGCTTTTAACGGGCTCGCATGATTTATATCATGGCAGTGACATCTTTGGTCGAAATTCGAACTAAATGGTCGTCTTCAAGTTTATTTCATAAGTATCTACTTATCTATTATTTGTTACCAGTGGCAAGGCAAAAATCCAATTCCCCATCATGGGAAAACACCTATTCGCAAAAATCAGTAAAGCAGTCCAATGTGGGTTAAGGGAAAGGGATTGAGCAGAATTAGAAAACAAGATCAGGTCATAAAAAGGGTCCTTTAAACTCGCATCCTAGGGCTAATATTGCTCACTTCTTACTTCTCGACTATAGTTCATTGATTCATATCCAAAATTTCGGGCTTTTTCCCCTGTTTTTTGAATGAATTCATGCTCACTACACATGGAGCCCCTTGAACAATTTCTTAATTTGAATGTTTTACCAATCATCCAAAGCACTTTTCTTCTGATAGGCAAGGTATTACAAAAATAATAAAACCAGAGCTGATTTTAGTATGGCTGTGCTCACTAGAGCTCATTCTACATAAATTCTTTTTGAAACTTCTCAGTTAATGTCTGGCGATTGAAAATTCTGCAATCTCTTGTTTGTCGAGAGATTATAGTGAATTTTCACATCTTTTCCGGCTAAAGTTTATGAAATTTTATCTCGTCTAAATAAGTATAAGGAAATATTTAGGCACATTTTTCGTTTTTGAAGCTCCCGAATCCAAATAATTTTTAAATTTATAGTCAAATATTCCTTACCAAAATTTTAAATGAAGAATATTTGCAATACCAGAGCAAGAAATGGTGAAAGCGATATTTGAAAAGATGGAACTCGGAGTACTACTATTTTCTAATATTAGTAATATAGCAAAAATGATTCTTGGTATTTATTCTAGATTTGCGCCCTTAATTCTATTCTTACCTCTAATATATACCAAATTCGCTGCCCAAAAATGATTGAATATAGTACCCGTATCCTATGATCCTCCGCAATGTCGCAATAATATTCAGTGCTTGCATTTTCGAGAAATCCTTTGAGAGTGGAATTATTATTATATAATGTCAATGACAATATCAAGTTAAAGATTAAAACGATTAATTTAATTGGATACCTTGGTTAAATCTAACTACCCAGCATCACAGCATTTTCCTTGAAGCATATATAAATATCTGGAATACGACGTGGCAACTCGTAATCAATAATTCAATTTCTGCATTAATAATTAGCATTAATCTTTAATTAGATTTCATACATTTTATCATACATTAGGATTTACACTTTTTCTGGGACTTAGAGACAAATTAAACCAAATTTAGCCAATAGTTGAAAGTCTTGAACAGCCCTCTCTTGGTGTTTACTTAACTCGAAATTCCCATGACTGTCTTCATGCCATTACTCCCTTAAGGCTAAATTAGTTAATCTGCAATAGTTATACGTTTTCTTCTAATGTTGCATATCACAATTAAAAATAGTCAACTTCATAGTAAAGGTTGATATGTTCTCTCGGAATTTTTATTTACTACTGCGGCACCTCGGATGCTTAATGGCACCAATTACAATTAGGATTCTTGTCTGATCATATTCATTCATTTTGCCCGCTAATATTCAATTAACGATACACATGTTCAAACCTGTAATTAATTCCTTTAGGCTTAAGCTCTAGAGAGGAGATATGTTTTCTTTCACCAATTACTTGAACCCTTTTAGCCTATCATTTGAGGTAAGATCTGGCAATACGAAACCCTGATTTCCTGAATAGTAATCTAACAGAAATAGTTTCCATAAAATAGCGATCTTTTAATACATCTTATTATTGAGGTCTTTAATTAGTATGGAGACATACAAATAGACAGTCTCGGTTTACGCCAGTTAGGTAGCAATCAACGGGTTAGATTATCATCGAAACACATTTAGTTGACGATTTGACCGACTGTATTAGTCATAACTGACTAAAAAATAGAATGGTGAAATATGGAATTACCATCTGAAAGGCTCCATTCAACTTCTCTCCCCTAGTTAGGTATTGAAAAACGTTTCTTTAACGGACTTGAAACTTGTTTTGCTTTTACATCTTATTGAAAATTGGTCCTAGTGAACGCATTGGCCCTAACAATCCTTTCAGAATTTGAAGAAGAAGATAGACTATAAATAACTCGATGACGATCTTCTCATCAAGGAATTGTCTGCATTTTAGCAGATTATTGCACCAACAGTAAGATTGCACGAGCGTAGAAAATCCATAATGAATAATATGATTCACGAGAAATAAGGCTGTTAGTTCGGTTCAAGTGCACAGAAAGTATTCGATCTCATGATTCGGTTTTCCTTTAGCGAGTAATTTCTCAGAAAAGTAATCTTTATGATGTTCCGGTTATGTATTGGTCATTAGCAGTAGTACAAGTAGTAAGGAGAGGCCTTCTACTGTATTCGGTAATTTCGCATTGTCATATACCATATAGTCATATACATGACCACCATGAGTGATTTATCTAAAGTTAACGAGAGCATATGTTTACTGCTGGATCACTATATGTAAATATTCACTTATCATTCAAGTTCAGATGATGACCCAGATACGAAGGTCAGTGTACTTTAATTAGTGGTTTTATATCATAGTATTAGGTTGTCTAAACAGTATTGGAAATTCTCTACCAGTGTTTCATGCCATGGGAAATAATTTTTGTAATTAAATAACTCTCATAGTATATTTATTAAAAAGTGAAATTACCAAGTTTAATTTGAATAAAATCAAAACTTTGCATGCCAATGAATGGCCGTTGCCACTGAGGTGTCTGGAAGAAGAAAGGAAATATTTATGCTAGACTTTATTGCATAATCAGCAATTGATAAGTTTCAGGTCCAAGCGCACTGAAGGGAATTGGATTTCATCACTCATTTTGACCAAAGAAGTAACATCTAAAAATGTTTTAATAAGAAACTCGCATTCTAACACCCTACTTTTGAACATTTTTAGCCATCTTTGATAGATGTGACCCGGATGTTTGAAACCCGCCGCCTCTGGCTTAGTGGACGTGCAGATTGAATACTACACAAAGAAACCTATCAGCATAAATCCATTGACAAAAAATGATCACTCGAATTTATGGGCACCATTAGTATCGAAAAGACGCCCGTAAGAGATTCTCTCGAGAGGATAATTTTAAACAATTCGTCCCTATCATTCTGGAATAATTAGCTTTTCCTCCATTTCAAAATGATTTTATTTCATGAAAAGAAGTCATGGCACTGACATCGAGTAATCTAGAACAGTCAATATGTTAAGGTGTTAGCCCAAGCCTTCATCTAATTTCAAAAAATATATTTAATGTTAAAGACATTGTATCCACTAAACTCATTTGATCAGAAAATGACCACGTTATATCCGTATTAATTATATTAATAGGGCTGGAAGAGAGTAAAATTTAAGGATTTCTTTTCAGTTTGGGTAGTAACTGGAACCTATTTATGAGTAAGGCTTTCTCTTGTAAATGTTCGGGGATTTAAAGTTACACTGGGTCTTAATTCTGCAGGCTGTTGTTCAAAATGTTCCCCGATGGTATAATAATTGAGTTCACCTTGAGTGAACACAGGTTACGGAGCTCTGCTCAATTGAAATATTTAGAAACATCAACTTTGCTATGGTAAACCTGTAAATTGCGGAATATATTGAATCATTTGCCTTGTCAATCATTGGAGGAAAAAACAAACTGAAATAGCTAGATCGACCCTTCTTAATGAAATAATACCGGTCAATAAACACTGAACATCGCAAACGGGGAATTTGCTGCAATTTGGGGGACGATTTGTGACATGTGAATTTTGTAATGTGACCAACCTATTCAGTAAATATTATCGAACCTAAGTCCGAAAATCAAATGAAATAAGATTCTTGGGAGCCTTGGATACCTCTGTTATTTGATGTCAGCCGCTTCCCCCAATTAAAAATTGTAAAGTATTTTCTATTGTTATGGGTAATTATAATAGTAAATGGATGATTTTGTTATCAAAATCGAAGGTTATCATTCTAATCCATTTGCATAGCCGCATATTTCTAAATCGTTTGATAGAATAATGTAAGAAGCTAGGATTACTCAAATTTACGAGACTTAGTGGTTTTATCTGTACTATCATCATAGCTACAGAGTGGTTAGTAGGAATAATTTAATATTTGTGTTTAATACAAATCAACTTAACGATACCCAGATGCATTTAGACAATGCCACTTCCATCACCGACAAGCTTTGGAATCGTTTCCAACGGTATCAAATCTTGAATGGACCGGCAAAAAATTATATTATCATTGCAGAGTCTTGTTCTCTTGTGAAATAAAGATTCTATATAACCTCTGTCATGAAGCAGATCGCTTTCATTAGGCCATCCCTTTACAACCAACATTATCAATACCTTTCAGGAACTTGAAACCAGTCTCATTCGGTGTTACAGATCAAGGACAAATTTCTATATCAGGTGTATACTTGCCTCCCGGATTTCGGAAGATGATGAAATTCTAAGGAGTCCCACACCCCCCTAATTCCTCCAAATGAAGTCTATCTTTCAAATACAAATTGACCTATTTAGATTATCGTTATTGAAAAACGTAGCATTAAATTTGTAACCCACAATACATTTTTCTTCCATAAGTTATATTGATGGAATTTTATAAGACCTTTCCTAAGCTGCTGCCCACCATATAGCCCCTTATAACATCAAACACGGCAGTTCGGAGGCAGTAGTATTAGTAAATTTCGGTAAGAACACAACTGATAATTACTCACTATCGAATCAAACTTTTTACTGGCAAGAGGATGCGCGCAAGAAGGATAAAGGTAGGGATTTCAGCTTAGGTATTTAGTTGTTATTTGAAAGGATGAGTAAGAGGGAGTGTAGAGTTGCAGCATGAGAAGGCAAGCCTTTGGCTGGCAAGATAGATTGGAACTTAATATCAATAACCATAATCGGTAGGGAGAAGAAAGAGGAGGGAAAGAGAATTTAAGACACGCGTAGCAGAACCGAGGATTTGGAAGGGAGACTTAAAATCGTTTAGAGGAATAGTTCAAAACATGGCGATTATGGGGAGGGAATTAGCAGGGCGCTTTTAAAGAGTACCCAATCACAATGTCACATTTGGAAATCTGTCCCGTCCCGGGACTAATCCTTCAAGACGTCAAGAAAAAGACGTATTTACACATCAATCAAATACACACTGCAAACACACGCACAAGAAGCATAGAGAAGTCAAAATTTGCCTGAGATAGAGGGTCTGCGTGGGGGTTATATGCTATTGATGGAGGAGGGAACAGCGTTTACACGAGAACTGAATAGAGGCGGGGAGAGTGAAATGTGGCGATTCTGCTTATGTACTGCTGCCGCGCCATGGCCCTGAGAAGTATAAGGATATCAAAGGTGAGAGAAGAAAACAAAAAAGTTGGGGTAAGGGATAATTCAGACGAGTCTAGACGCCATTCTCAACCGTTCTTGCCGCAGAAGCCGCTGCTGCGGCCCACTGCTGCATGGTACTATTCATTTCCCCCGATTTAACACGATTAGCAATCTCCAAACTAATCCGTAACTCCATATCATCCTGAGAACTCAGATGAGATTGTTGTTGAGAAAGTTGATGATGTTGAGCTGAGCTCATGTCCGACGAATTAACTGCCGAATCACCTCCAGCACCACTCATTAAAAGGTTATGGAGATGCGAATTGGTCTGTGGACCTGCGGGATGATGTTGAACATGATGATGGTGATGATGGCCCATTAACTGATGAGCTTCCTCTCGAATGAAGGGATCGTCTGAACCACCTTCCAGACACTCAGCAGACCCAGTTAGGACACCAGTCAGTTGGTCATAGGTGTTAGAGTTGGGTTGATTGGGATTAGGGGAGGTTTCACAGACGTTCGAGTTGTTATATCGGCCCTGCTGATCATGGGAAAAGTGTTGACAGGGATGGGGAAGATGATATCGATTGGTGGTACTGGTTGGTGGTTGAAGGGGAGGAGGTGGGGAAAAAAACGATGAGGAACCCCTTTCACTGCCAATTCCTGAGGAAGAGAAACTTGAACGTGTTGAGGATGAGGGTGGAACGCGAGGCATTTGAAACTCGTAGCCGCTTCCGCCACCTAATCCACCTCCGCTCAGACTATTCGAACTGATTGGGTCACTTGTGTGCATTTTACTGCAAAGACAATAGAAAAGGGATTTCTAAGACCGCATAAGATTCAGGTATTTGATACTCTTTAAAATGCCTAAGCCTACTTGAATAAGTAACCGAGTATCGATTTACGTTCTTTTGATTATACATTGATCATCTAGAAATTTTCTCTATCACCACTAAAATATATGAAACTAATAGTCAGTTAAATTACTCAGATCTTCCTTTTAATTTGTATTCAATTTGTTCATGAAAAGAACGGCTTTTAGTAACTCGAAGTGGTATGCGACCAACCGCTCAATTAAATTAATCGGCTGATAAGCTCCGAATATCACGGATAGGAACCCAGAGATTAAATAAAGACTATCGAGTTTCGGAAGATTTGAATTTCACAAAGTGACGAAAATGGATAACTCAATCCTTCCAGAATTTCACGTATTCAGATGCTATCCCACGATTAAAATTAATAATAATAAGGAACTTCAATCTTGAGACCAAAATTTCTGCATAGCTCCGGTTGCGGTTAGAGCCTCTTTATCATTAAAACGCAAATCCTTCAGATCTTTGAGGGCTTTCGTTTTGGTGTTTAGCTTTGAAGGTAAGTGGATGTTGATTTTCAAAGGCAAAAGTTTGCACCGATTTACATTGATTAATCTCATCCATTTCAAATTCATCTGATCGTAGAGGACTTGACCGGATTTCAGAAAATTGGCCAGTGGGACTTCTGCCATCTTTAGAGTTGCAGAGTCTTTAGTTGTTATAATTTAGCGAGGTCTTTCCTACGAATGAGTACAATACGAGGATGATACTGGCATACGATTTGAACATTGCAGAGTTTAACTTAAGTGAGCATTAATATTAACTCTTGAATTGCTTTTTCTAAAACACTGTTTGCTTAGACGATATTCATATCATCCAAATTGCATCAGTTTTAAATAATTTATATTGCTATTCACATAAGAAATAAATTTCTCTTTATTTCTGGGTTTCATCTAGAAGTCATCTTTTTATTTAAATGTCAACTATAAAGCATTCCATCTAAAAGTATAAAAAGTTCACAGGGGGAAATCCAGACTGTGAGTTAATATCTCCTTCGCCTCGAGGTTTGATTGAAAGCTCATACACATTTATGATATGAATGTTAATACTGCTACAACAAGAGTGCTTAAGTGGGAGATATAAAATCAAGTTTTAATTCAATTCGCCAGAAAATCGAAAAATTTCTCAAAATTATTTAGTAATCACTTAAATAGTGGTCGTTATATTTAAATGGATATAATTAAATTTAGCCCCCCCCCCCTCTCCTCTCTAATATGAAAATATATATAATATCAAATGTAATATTTTATCCGAATTAGCCCATGCATCTCGGGGGGATAAGGTAATGTATCAAAAAATACACGAGCCTTCGAACTTACGTCAAAATGCTTTACAAATAATTTAATATATGGTAATACTGTATAATAAAAGAATTTTCGATTATTTTTACTAATATATTTGGCAATATTCTTCGATATCAGAGGATACCATGAATGAAAAACGTCAATCAAAGTCACATTTTGCATTTTCCAACAAAATCGACCCTTCAATTCGTTATCGGCTTCCGAGTGATCGATAACTGGTAATTTATTGATTCCCAAATGCCTATTGAATCCAAAAGTCAATTATATTACTTATTTCGTATTTAAGTATGCACTTTCACTGTTGCGCTATTACATCACTCATTAAGGGGTGAAGTTGCGATTAATTAATGGAAACTAATATAAAGATAACATAAGTGAAGTTAATCATTATTTTCGATTACATTTAGGTTGAAATTTAAACTGAGCTTAACGAAGACTCAAAAATTTCGTAGTAAGGGCAGCTGCTAGACGAACTTATAGCTTGTTATGATTATATCAAGGACTCGACTAGACGATTTTGACCGAATTAAACAAATTTTAATAATGGATGGAAGAAAAACGACAACCGATAGTTTCATTAATCATTCCAAATTCAAGTTTTTTTCCAGTGTGTTTCAATTATTTTTCACGAGAACCTAAAATACACAGAGAACTGAAAACACTCATTCAAATGCAAATGTTTTTTCTTTGAGAGCTTGTACCCGCTTCATACTGTAGATACCTCAGATTATGCCCGAGCGGAAACCGATTTTCAATTATCTATAAGAAACGGGACGAAGAGGGGACATTCGGTAAAGAACATGATCTTCAACATCAGAATTCCCCAACTCCATTAGTCCCCTCATTCAAAACATCGGAATATCCTAGTCATACAGATAGATAAAATAACATCCTAACTTGGGCGTCGGCGGCACATCGGTCACGTCTACCATTTCAGAGGACGAATCCGATTCCCGCCGGCGCACACTCAATGAGCAAATTGCCTAACCCCATTGGTTAAGTCCGTCTAATATAGAGAGCGTCAGGATTCGAGTCTCCCTCCGGGGAATCTCTACCATGCCACCTTTTACTCAAGAAATGCGTTAGAAAACGCTTTCCTAAACGACCATGGAAATCATTATTGTTAAAATCCTGATTCAAATCAAATACTGTAAGTATTAATCAGGTTGTTTATTTGGAAATTTAACTATAAGAATTGAAGAATATAGACCGCTCGGGATTCTCTTATAGAACCTGTACCATTGATAATAATTCTTGGCGATCTATGCATTGATCTGATCATGTAATTTTGCAATGATCCACCGCTGTCTTTGTTTTCTATCAACTGGTTTCCTAACGTTACGTTGTGCTGATAATTTTAAATATTCTTAAATATATAACCGTTTGATGATCTTTCTTATCGTTCCGTATATTTCCATAGCATTGGAATTTGTTTTAACTGATCGCCACGATCAAATAAAGGTATACATAACAAATTTTCATTTGCTGGTAGTAAAATTGTTTTCAAAAACAGACTGCAAAGATTCGAAATTAATTGATACACATCCGATAAAGATGAATTGATTTAAACAAACAATAGCTTTTGTTGAAGGATTTACTCAACAAGTTAGACTTTAGGAAGTCTTCCTTCTTCCAAAGACAATTTACAGAATGCAATTTGCTTTATCTCAATAAAATCAGATAAATGCCCATTTCTGATAGATGAGATTAAACAGCTATCAATTTTTCACTAGTAGTCCATTTCCTTACCAAAGAGCACTTAATTCATCATTGGCCATCTTCCTGTCGGTCAGAAATCCGGAATTGGCCCAGGGATTATGATGATGATTGAGTCCCCCAGAAGGGTCCCCCTTGAGTCCAGTTGCACCTCCCCCGGCACCCCCAGGAATGCTGAAAGCACTGGTAATTCCCGATGAGAGACTATTCAGATGAGAGCGCACAGCAGCCGCTGAAAGGTCATCTCCATATATTCCCGTCTTCATATCCCTTCCTCCCATTTGAGCAGCACTACGTTTGCCTGCTGACACGGTATTGGATCCGGAATTTCCCACCAGGGCCGCGCCACTGCTACCCAGACGGGATTTTGCCTTCTTGCCTCCCACCGAACCATTTCCACCGTTCCCGGGAGTGTCTAGAGAGCAAGTACGTCGACGGACGTAGGGACGATTCAGGGAATTGGCATTTAATCGCCAGTAGGAGGACTTGGAGCTCTCTGAAGCTTTGGGGCATTTCACGAACTTGTCATGGAGGGAAAGGTTGTGTCGAATTGAATTCTACAAAAAAAGAGAAAACGGTTATGATTTTAAATATCATCTAAAGCAGGTAGAATGGTACTTCAATGGGTTCTAAACTACTTTCGATGTCAAATAGAACCCATCTTATAATTTTCAAGCCCACTGAGAAGAGAAACAGTATTCTAGAACCTCTTTGATGAAAGACTTCATTTTGTTATCTATCTTGGGCAGTTTCAATCTTACCGAATGATCATACTGTTTGTATGACCACTGTGAAGCATTGGTACAGTTTCAATGCTAATAAGTGCATGCCCATTGAGTGGGACGACCAATTACACTAGTTAAATCTGACTGATAAAGGGATGGGGTAACAGGGAGGCTTCATGATACCACACCTCTACCCAAGATAAGTGCTGGAAAATGCTTTCCTAAATGGGCTTAGAAGTTATTATACCGCTCACTAGATATGCAATGATAAATATCGAAACCGAGATATCTGGCTTGATAGACGTTGACCACTACGCTTCCAAAAAAATTAATTTCATTTCTATAACACCTATTGGGTCTTGACCTCACATTCAAGTTAATTCTCAGCTCCTCTACCCAGAAACGTTAACCTCAATGTACTTTTAAATATGAGAAATAACGTGTCAGATACAGAATAGAATAAAGGGTTTGTCAAGTATTTAAGTTTCTAACTATTTTACTCTTACAAGAATCACACTTCTTAATTCTTATCTAAATGCTAGAATATAACGGCAGGTAAAATTTAATATTCAAATTATAGGAAAGAGACCGAGTAAGAATTAAGTAGGTAACACCTGGGCATGAGGATTTTAATGTCAAGTTTTCCCCTCTTCTCTACCTCCTATTACCACGTATTTTTTCCATTGCCACATGATAAAGTGGGCGATTAAACCTCTGCTCTCTTACGGTTTATATCTCTGGAGAATTTTCAGATAGAGGTGTGATCACATCTAATATTAATATTTATAATATTTAATTCATTTAAACAAAAGCTCGTATCTTTAATAAGAATGGGGAGGATACAAAGCTTTAGATGTAATAGTTACTGAGGAGGAAGGGTAAACTGGCGGACTTTAGTCTTGGCACCAAGATTTCTGCAAAGATGCAGTCGGGGTTATGACTTCATTTCACGGCAAGTGAGCGGAAATCACGGTAGATATTGGTTTTCAGTTAACGCATTTGAACTAATTTGCATGGGAAATTCTAATTATATCATCCCATTTATTGGCTAGATTTAACCAGTGACGTTAGCCATTTCACTTACTGGGTGTGCATCAATGGGTATTAAACCGCGACCTCTGATTTCGCAGCTGAGCGCGTCAACCACTGTGTCATGTGGTTCGCTTAACTTCTCTGTCCATTCACATATCATTGGACAGCCACCGTTCACATGGTGAAAAAAAGACATGTACGTACTTTTAGTATAATTAACGGCTGGCGATCACTATAAACCAGACAAGTGGGATAAATATCTGTGACCCCATCAAACACTCATCACGGCTAATTTAAAGATTGCAATTAGGCAAGAAGTCACATGCTCCAATCCTTTAGTCCTCATGACTCAAAACACACACAGCGAGGATGGGCACCTTAGGAGTGAGCGCGATGATCCTAACCCTCTCTCTTGTGAGGGATGGAGATTAAACGGCCAGCAAATAGGGAGAATAGGTGATGTACTTTTATACCTCTGACCTCATACAACCACTGCATCACATGTAGGAGGAGATCGAAATGGAAAATGGGATTAAGGGAGAGAACGAGAAAAGTGCGTACACTGAACGGGACAGAGAACCTCAATTATGCATGTGGAATGAGACGCGACGGGAGAGTCTACACCCTTGCTTTGCGGAGGGGAGGAGGGAGGGGAGAGAGTAACGCACCTGTCCGAGAGGAAACAAAATTGTCCGACCAGACGTGATGCGCGACGGGATGAGACGGGAAACAGGGAGAAGAGACGACAGGGAGATGGAATAAAGAGGGAGGGGAACGGACGAGATGGGCGAATTGTTTTGACTGCCCTCCGTTTGCGCGACAGCCGTATGGCTACACTCGCACTATGCGGACTATACGCACGCACCACGCTCCACGCACGCACGCACCCTTATCATTCAGACAGCAGGACACGCAAAAGTAGACTGGATTTTGGACAAGGACACAGGACAGAAGCCAGACAACGACGACTACCCTTACCCTCCTCCCTGCCCCTTCCCCCTTAATCTCCCTCTGTGTGAAGCGCGTCGGCATCGTTATGTTGTCACACTGTATAAACCCTCTCTACACAACCTTGTCCAAAAACTCAGTAGCTCTAACACACATTCTGCTCCTATATTTTCCCACCAGAAAAAGCATACATACATTTCATTAGACTCTCTAAAAAGCACTTTTTGGCACTTCTGGTAGAGAATATTTGCCTCTTTTATGTACCTTTTTCAACTTTTACGGGAAAGAAGATCGACCTTGACCTAAGAGCATAAAAAACCCAGCGAAGGAGAGAGATGGAGAGCGACAGAAAATGATTAATTTGCGTGACTTAAGACGGGGGAGAGAAGAAACTGCGCTACGCACACGCGTTCTTTAGCTACCCCGCCCCCCTCATCAGCAGTTTTCGCGAGAGGCGTTGGCTAATACCAAAAGTACATTGCGTTGCACATCAGGCGACCTCCTATTGGCTGGTGGTCAAGGTCGCACAACCACGCGCGATATCAAGTGACGAAGTCAAGCAAACCAGACACGATAGCACCTCCCCCCTGCCCGCTTTTCTGCCTGGTCGAAAAAAACCACCACGTGACCTCTGCACCCTCTGACTTTTCGTGAACTCACCTATCTTCGCTACTACTAAACCCCTTTCTCACCTCTCAAAGTTTCAAATGTTTAAAAGAGGAAAGCCACTACTTATAAGTATAAAATTGAAGGGTTTCTTAAGTGATTTCAATGACCGCCTTCATTACTGGTAAGTTTGACAATCTATGGCAGTTAAAATGAAGACCTGATGGGTTATAGAAGGTCCATAAACCACGGGGAAGACATTTTGAAGTAAGAAGGACATGTTTACAAAGAGAAAATTTGAAGGTTAAATGAGGTCAAAGAGAAAAGGAATGCACATGAAACGAATTTAAAGTCACACACATCCATAAAAGTACAAACGCTTGGTAGCAGGGTTGACCTAGAAGTAAGGAAATGGAGAGAGAGGACTGAAACCTACAAAATCCCGTGACTTCCTACCTACCTACTTACCTAGAAGTCCAAGGCTCTGTAGGAGATCAGCGAATCTCATTTTTCCCTATTAAGTGGAGATTTTAATATGGAACAGAACTCCTACCTTTTCTGTTAGTTTTCCCTTAAAATTTGTATTTTCGCAACAAAATCAATCCTCCGTTTATATTTACTAAAATACACTGTCGCATCAAATCCCCAATTTTTGGTCTTCTTTACGTCAGGTATCTATTTATTGATAAATCCTTCAAAATGGGATGGGAAGTAAGAAATAAAATACCCCTGATTTGAAAAAGTTCAACCCCGATATTTCGATAGTCTTACCGACAAATCGTTTGAGGTTTACAGATGTTTACTTGTTTGCATAAACTTGTTTGAATTTATTGTTTAACTTCAAATGCTGTGCGCTAATTGCAAAGGGGGAGGGCGACATGGACTAGATAAAGTTTGAATTTCGCAATGAAATGAAAAAAATATCCGCGCAGCTAAATTTTAGCTCCGACTAAAATGATAAATGATTCGATCGCTCCTTAACATCGTGGCTAGAACAAAAAACATTAATTGTTCTTTACCCCACAATTTGGTTTCCGGGTTGGAAAGTTATCGGTTTTCAGAGGAATATTATGAATCAAGAACATAATTCAGAACATTAGTAATGTACTTAAGTATTAAAAGTCAAAGACTTATATTATATCATTTTTAACGTCAGTATTTTAATCTAATATATGAATACTGCTTTCACACACTTATAAGGCGACGTTGTGATTAAAAATATGCATAACTTAATTTTTCCATGAACATTTTCTCAAATGTTTAGGAAATTTATCTCTGTAGAAGACCCAGTATTTCAATTTTAACAGAATTTTATGAGTTTTAAAAAATCTCCAGCAATATATTAATATTTTGTTAAAAGGCAAATCTTATAAGTGAGGTATCGGATTTAAGCTTGATTACTTTGGAAGTGATTCATTAACTAATAAATTCAAAGACATATACATATATACCGCTTATAAGCGGTAGGCACCAATACCTTAAACTCAGAAGGTATTTTAGAGACTTTCGAATCCGAAATATAATTGCGTATTTACGCCAACTAATAGATCCGTTACTTAACATATAGTTAGAAGTTAATCAAATATCTAATTATTCTAGCTTTGAAGTGTAATTTGTTAAGAAACTTAGTTAAATTATAAGGTATCTGTTTAAGCAGTTCAAATTTAGGGAGAATAAAGAAACCGCAATGACCTAATAACAAAAATGTGGTTTCCGGGTTTAGAGGCATTTTTACCAACTTTTCTGTCTTAAGTGACTTAAGCACATATGAGATCATAAGAATATTGTCATATACATAGCTTATTTCAGTAGTAGATACCGATATTTAATATACAAATGAAATAAATACAACTTATGATTATTTTCAAATTAAAAGCATTCTGAGTAGGATACGAAAGAAGGAATTTGGAATTTAGAGCATGAAATAATTGAGTTAAAGAATCCTCAATGATTGGCAACGGTCCCCTCAACAAAAATTTCCTCTATATGATTATTTAAGTAGGATATGGAGTGGTTCGTCGAATTTAAACAAAACTGCAATATGTCAACGTGTCTATTTATAACTAAGCTTGCGCTTCATGAAAAAAGCAATCACAGGTATAGGAGAATGAATAGATCTAGTCTTATTCTTACTAAAGAAAAAGAGAAAATGGAACTTACTTTCCATCCGGCAGACGCTGGCGGATCACTCCGTTCCCTAAAGTACGTGTAATTCGTTGAGATGTAATCGTAAATCTGTTGAAGTGTGGCCTGTTTGTCCGGATAGGACTCGATTGCTTTGGCGATGAGGTCTGAATAAGTCTCCGACCCCCAAGGATTTCGTCTAGCCGGTCTCTTTGCTGCTGAACCCGATGTTCCTCCATTTCCCGATGACTGAGTAGTCGGTGTTGTTGTTGGGGTATTGGCACTCAACCCTCCACTCATCATATTAGACAACTGACTTCCGACAGAACTTGGCGACCCGGAATGAAGACCCGGTTGAGAGGTCTGTTGCTGTTGCTGTTGACCATTTGTATAAGGGGATGAGTTTCCGTAGGGAGTTAAGAGACTACCAGAATTATCAGCATGATGCCCACCGAAGGGTGAGTTAGCAGTGACTGACAAAACTGAGAAGTTCGACTGGGCAAAAGTCCCCGATGTATTCCAATCTCTTGAACTCCGCGGTGGTGGGGAAGAAGTAAAAAAGTTTTGTGCGTAATCGGAAGCAGTCTCGGAGGGGGTCTTTTCAAGCATAGGATGACGACGCGAATTATTAGAGAATTCCTGAGAGGTTAAATCGGTGGGAGAGTAGTGAAAGCCACCAGTTCCAGTATTTCCTGGAACTGGATCAATAGGGGATCCTGAAGCATTGGCGCTATGAAGAGCTAAAGCAGCAGCCGCTGCTGCCGAAACAGAAGCCGCACAGTCTCCATAATCAAATCCTCCAATACGTGGTTGATCTGGGTCGTGGTCGTGGTGGTCTGGGACAGCGCCAGCACTCCATGTTGATGCCCGGCATCGAAATAAATCGGACATTGAGGTTGGGAAATCCGTTTTGGCGTTTGTGTGTGTAGAAAGTAGTAGTGATTAAAAACAAATGCGAAACTCTGTACTGCAAAGTTTCTCTTCTTCTCTTAGTATTACTTATTTGTGTGAAATCAGTAATTTGTGAGAGCTATACCTATTAAAAATTATTAAAAAAACAAGTCAACAAGTAGAATTAATTATCAAGGCTTAAAAAATAATAATTTTAAATCTACTAAGTTTTATACTTATATTATGAAACACCAAGATAGAATTTGGTAAAATATTTGACTACTAAATAAATATAGATCAAGTTGCAATATGCAATCAAACTTCATAAAATTGAGTAAAAATTTAATATAGTCTTAATAAAGTAAATAAACCTGAAAAATAATTAAAAACACTAACGTTAAAGCGCGACCTCACCTCACCCACCAAACTCAATTTGAACGTGCATAAGTTACTGGAAAAAGTTTTCCTTAGGTCATTGGCACACTTAAAGAAAATAAAATTAAATAAAATTTGTGAAATTTTTGCTTTTACTTAAAATTTTATGAGAAAATTACATTAATTTTATTTTCTGCTGGATAAATAAAGTTAATGTTATTGGGCCACCTTGTATATTTTTGTATAGTTTCAATATTCCTACACACATAATTTAAAGCAAAATGATTATGAGTGTGTATATTCGTGAAATATATTTGGATTTTTTATAATATAAATTCGTTTTAAGATTTACTCACCTGTACAAATTTATTTCATAAAAGCGCTCGAAATATTCATTAACACTGAGCTGGCCTTCTTTTTCGATTAGTGAATATTCGTTTTAATCTGAATGCATATATAATTTAAGTATATCTTGTCTTGTATAAATTTCAGCACTCTGTCGGTGGGATGACTTTGTTATTTACAAATATATTAGCTTCAACGTAATTTTCCTCCGTTTGCAAAATTAAACTTAGTAATATCCTAAATGCTAACATAGCATATGCTCCTTAAAATTATTGCAACAATTGAAGTTCAACAAATTTTTCTTAACATTACTATGACGATTATTTCAGATTTTCATTGACCTCGTATGAAAATAAAATGAAATCATTGTTACATCAACTCCGACTTTAGTTAATAAGTTCAGGGGCCTCAACAAAATGACCCTAAATCATTGTTTACCCTTTGGTTGAGAATCTAAGGTTGAGAATAGATTGATTTGCTACTTGGTATTGGAATATCCCTATAAGGAAAATAGAAGTCCGTTTGTCGTTTCCTTTAAATTCAAAAGAATAACTGTCACAAAATAACGGTCCTTGAGGAATTTTCAATTAGGGATATAAGAAATAAATACTGAATATTGGTTTCTGTTATGGTTTCATTTAAGTGGGAATCACAAGTATAGTTAAGGATTTTATTTTACGTTGATGGACTACGACCATAAAGCCATAATTTTTATCATTTATTAATAACCAACAAGAAGTCATAAATAATCATGTAACCGTGTGCACTAATTTTACAAATCGGATTTGTGTATATAATAAGAATCGTCATTATTTACATGAAAAGCGAATGCCAAAGTAATAAAGTGGATGAAAATTCGAGGATTGAACAAATAATGAGAAATATATTACTTTTTAGATACAAAATTTGGGCCTTCTGTTAAGAATCTCCGACATCTTTTGATTAAATTAGGATTATAAAGAATTATATATGGTTTACATTTTACTTCCGTCGAATTTTTAACGTCACACCTTTCTTCGGTGTTTATTCAAAACTCGCTGAAATATAAAGTCACAGAGCCATATCCGGATTGTGAGGTAGGTATCATAGAAACATTCCACCACCCCTCACATTGGCCAGAATTAACTGTCAACATTATTGGAAGTGCATCGACGAGAATCGTTGAACCCCTCTTCGGCAGATCCCCAAGTTAAACCCTAGCGTCATAGTATCCACTTCTTACTTATTTTCTTAATCTCCGCTCTCTGTCTTCCTGCAAAGTTTGGCCCAAATAAAGTAAAAAAAGCTTTAAGTTCATTCAACTACAGCTCTCTCTATCAACAGGATTGAAGAGCGCTTATCCACATAAATATAAAAATTAGAAACATCATTGAATATACTCAATCAACGAACATAATGATATCTTTGTAGTTTCCAATAAATAAACAATATTAACTTTGAAACGTGGAATTAGTTGAACGCTTTCGACTTTGTTATTGTTTCTGTTTAAGTTTACCTGATAATGGGTTTGTTTTATGCCATTTATAATAAAGAATCAGATATAATAATTAATTATTAATAGATATGCAATGATTTGATCCTGCTTCATTTACTCTGGATTTTTTTATCAACTATTTTTTCCGATTTATCTTCACTCATCCAGAAGTCCAAATTAGAGAGAGAAAAAGATATAAATCAAGTTGGAATGGTCATTTGTAAACCGAGAGAGATGAAGAGTGAGGGTATGCAGACCTTTCATCTCTTCTAACGCTATCATGCCGAAAACAAAGCTGGTCTCCCCTCACCCCAAACCATCTATCTACTCTCTGTCCACTAACTGGATTTTGTCAAGGTCATTCTATCAGTGTCGCCGCCTCGAGGTTGAAATGAGGGGGGGGGGAAGGTGGGCAGGAAGTTGAGAGTGAAAGGCGGGGGAGGGATTGTAAAATGGGAGACTATATAGAGTGTGCAACCACCCTTGTTCTAGGCGGCCATCAGCTAGCCGTTCATCAAAGGAGTCACGATTATCTAGGGGTGATTCACCTTCCACTAAATTCCTATACAAGCATACTCAGTGCAATGCAATGACGGGATTGTACTAGTTTGGTTTTCTATCTAACTTGTTTGGGTATATTTATAAGGCTTAGTTACGCCTTTGTAAAGTTACAATTACACAGGCTCCAGGAAGCTGCAAAAATAACAGTCTTCTTATTAATAAAATATATTTACATGTACATATCCGGATACATGGTAATTGATGCTCACTGGTTAGGTCTGGCTGATAGAGTAAGTCGAAGAATTCGGTTGCTCATCGGTGAGACTCCATGATGGTGCTCCCTTGCCCCGGATGAGAGTGCTTTTTTCTTCTAAATGGACTAGGGAGTTCTTAAAAATTGAAATTTCGAAATGTTTCCAATATTTCTAACGTGAAAGACTGGATTATAATCGTAAATGGTGGTCAAGATAAGTGCTCAATTTTGATCTGATTATTAATGCTACACGAATTGCTGGGATTAGCGTCGTAATTTGTCCTTGGGTTTCTAATGGTTCTCAGGGAATCTAATACAGGGTGAACAAATCGACCGATTTACAAAAAGAAAAATTTGTTTTAATAAAAACTTCATTAAAATAGCCTGGCAATAATACATTCGTTAAGAGAAAAATTTTTACAGATATTGTCTCCACCCTGAGTAGTACCTATTTCTAGTAGCAAAATAAATCAAAAATTGAACATTTAGTAAAAACAAACAAATCTGACCCAAGAAATAAAGAATGACGGTGAGATTGAATATATTCAAGTTATTGTAGATCGTCTGTCCTCAGGTTGATCTTCCTGATATTTTCATTTAAAACAAAATTTTTCCTCAAACAGTCCAATTCTCGCGTAATTATATTCGGTCCATCCAGTCTTCACTTTTAATACCAAGCGTATTATCGAATTGAATTCTAGCATTGCCTTACTTCCTACTTTTATCGCAATTCAGAGAGTTTGAGTAATGACTCACTTGAAGGTCTGAACTGTGAAAGTTGCTAGAGTAGAAATTTAACTGACGATAGCCAACCTCGCATGTTTTTCCGCAGGTGGAATGAGGATTACTATCGGATTACATGTTGATTCATGTTGTTTTATGTGAACTTAATCTTTTATTCCAGTGTTTGCGTAACCCGAGTGCAGTTCATTCATGATCCCTCCTGTGTCCAAAACGGATCCGCCTATCGATTAGTGGTTTACACTTACAGTACCTATCTATGACCCATCTCATCTGCGTTTATTTTAACCAGGTCATTAAACAGTTTGTTAGTAGTGTCAACTTTCCACTGAATTCTTAGTCTTTTGATTTGAGAACTGCAATTAATTACTGTCAACAATCATGAAGCACCCTTAGATCTTCAGCTTGACGTTAAAACATGCTTACTACTATTACTCTCTATTATTAGCGCTTGTCCACTAGGATTTTATAACTTGCTTTTATAAATTAATGAGCTATTGGTTGGTTAGATTATCATAAATCATGTTTATACCAATGTGATTTGATGCCCTTTTCACAGTTTTATTGTAATAATCACACACTAATTGTAGCTTTGATCATTATTGCGACAATGAAAATGGATATACACAACATTGGCTTATACAAACTATAAAGAGTAAGTTTTACACTGCAGACATCTTAATCAATGACGATTTGAAGGGTGAAAAGTCACTGAAAACTATCGAAGATCAACAGAAACTCTTGCTGTTCAAAAACCTCCTTAAATGCGATAGTTAGGGCGCATTATTGGAACTATTCAACAAAATGCGGCCAAAACTTGTTTTGATCAAATGAAATTAATTAACGCGTATTTTAAAAGAAATTTAAGCAGATTCTTCAGCTCAACAAAACTGACAAAAGTCTCAAGGAAACCTGAGTGGAAAAGATGAAAATAAAGGAAATCGAAAAAATTGCGCATAAAACATGGGTGGATACTATTGGCACCAATACAATTAGTTGACTTTTAGAAATATGACTACTTTTATTTAATAAGTAGGTTTTATTTACAAGTTACTACTTCAGAATAGAATGAACATTACTCGAAACTCTAGCAAACAATAAAGACTGATAGGCAAGAGTTAAAGACGAATCATTCATATGTAATGCAGAGTTTGCAGTGTGAAATATTAAATAAATGGTGAAGAAGGCGTGGTATAACTGATTACATGCTTAAATTATTTGGTTTCAAGAAATTTCGCGACTTATAAGGTGGTAGGAGACAGAATCGAATGTTGTAGGTGCTTAAACAGAAGTCCTGGGAAGCCTATAAATGGAATTCGTTCATCAAACACTGGGTTTTTCAATTATTGTTATTCTATGTTCATACTGAGGAATGAAGTTTCTTCACAGTAGGTAATTCATACCCTACATAGAAATTTTATACAGATAGGGTACATTCCGAAAGAGGAGTGAAGAGAAATCTCCTTCTCTTTTTCTTCTGGATCGGCGGAACTGCAATCATAGCGAGGAAAGATAGTAAAGCATATACCTGGTGAATTATTGACGAGGTTTCATCTTCAAATTGATCTCTTGTGGTATTCACATATATTTTAACTCGTTTTGATCGAGGCATTTCCAGGCAAATTAACTTTTCATGAAAGAAAAATAATTTTTTTGATAGTTCATTATTAATTATATGAATGAATGAGTATCACTCTTTCAAATTTCAATCTAGGTAAGTGCAAGCGTAATGGGAGGCGAAATAATGCTCTTCCGTGCACCAGAAGTACGATATCGATTCCAACTTGTCATCATGCCACTTCCACGCCATAATAATGGTAGGTTACGGTATATTGAAATCAACCGTCATCCACTGATTGGTTAGTTGTCTGACCAATAATACTCTGCTACATCTGGACATGAAAGTCAAATTATGGGTTCAATCTTCTTTGGCTAATCACGACCCGGCCAAACCCGATTCTTTCGTATAAATAAATTTCAAATTACATCAATAAATTTATTCAGATCTAAAAAATAGACTAGTCTCTACCTTCTCTCTCTGCTGTCTGAACAACTTTAGAATGGCTTACAACAGAGGGTCTGACCATACATTAAAACACAGTAAAAGGCGAAATAATTCTATGATCAAAAATCAATTCTCCGATTGTTGCTTTCCCCCATTCTTTACTAAAAGAATTTAATGTCTTGCTATCTCATTTAGAAAATGGGAAAGAATCTTCCTCAATCTTTTACCAGCTTCATGACATCAGTGTCGCCTCTCGCTAGATTTATTATAATGGAATAGCATTGAGAAAAAGTTATAGATGATGAGTTACTGGTGATGGATAAAATAAATTGTTGGTCCTTTAACTTCCTCAATTTTCCCAACAGGCAAGATTCTGAGAAGACAGAGGATAGAGTATGCAGGCTTGTATCTGGAAGAGATATAATGAAACTTCCATTCCTTAGTTAATAACTAAGAAGATTTTTGAGTAGAAGGTCAAGTCATAGATAAAGAAAGCTTTTAAGGGATGTGGTGGTTTCGACGCCTAAAACCAATCGAAAAGCAATGGATACACCGCAAAGTAATTACAAAAAAATCACAAATGAAAGCTGCTTGATTTATTTGAGAGACTTAATCAGAAATTCTTTAGTCTCAAAATCCAATGGAATCCTTTCCAAGATATACTTAAGGAGTGAGGTAAATTTTGTAAAGTTTTAAAAATTTCTATAAAAGTGCAGTGATCAGATTCTTGAAGCAAGATTAAAAGCAATTCGATCAAGCAAGTCGATTTTCCAGTGAATAATCTCAAATTACTTATCCACGTGCACAGGCAGCAGATTTTGCTACAAAAAGTTTCTTTTTTTCTTTTTCTCAATAATAGTTTTTTAACAGTTGTTATAGTTATAATTTTGCTATTTGGAATATCCAACGAACTTCTACAAATACCTGAGATAACTGGGGAAAAATAAACACTACGATCGAAAGCTGAGTCTACTGCTTAAGAATGAAGTTGAAAGACCCAGAAGACTCTAGAATGAACACGTCTTATCTAAATCACGTCGTATTATATTATATTTTAAATAGACACACTAGGCAGACTTGACGACAGGGGGAAGTCAATCATACTCTAGTCCCCTTATCGCAAATGAGTTTATCATGTGCTTCTCTGTTGATTCATAACTCCGCGTTTTTACTGTTTTCAGACGAAGATTTTTATTGCTTGCACATCGACAAAAAAAGACCGAAGCTAATACGAAATTCGACCTCTTTACCTCATCCATGGCTCCGCTCGCTCATTTACTTTTCTGCCTGGACCTTCCTCTTTTCCTCTTTCACTTTTGTTTGCTATTCCCATTTGGGGAGGGCTTTTTTTCCTATAAGTATTTAAAGATATCATTAGATTTCTTGGGAGACACCTTTAGGCCAAACCCGGTCAGATTCCTGAAATAGCTTTACCGACAAGATTAGTGCTACTTTGAGTATTTATTTAAAAGAACACATAAAGACAGGAACAAAAGATGATTTACAATGGTTCGCGGCTTTTAGTTGAAGTACTGCTCTTATCTTCGCCGATACTTCTAACCCTAGACACATATTTGAAGATAAAAATTCATCAAGACAATATCGGAGTACAAAAGTTTACCTGGACTCACACAGATATTATAAAATTTTTGAAAACATTTCAGAAGAAAAATGGACTCCAAATGGCATATATTATTAGATGCTACAAGATTCAGACAAAATAGGGTGTAGGGAACTTCAAGTAACTTATTTTGATCCCTTTAATAATAATCCACCACATGTTAGTATGGTAATTTAATCATTAAAAGGGTAAAAACGTAATGGACCATAGTAAAATATCCAAAAGGTGCTTATTTAATGTTTATTTATTATAAAAATAAGGATTTGTGATTTGGGAGTGGCACTGATGAAATTTAGCAGTAAATTGCAGGTAAAAGCGATGAAAATCCAAGTGAAATCACACGCGTGTCAGCAAAAACAACGCCTACGCCTGTTATTGTCTCGCGTCCTTCGATTGGTTGTACGTAGAAAGAGCAAAGGCGTCTGCTAACCAATCAGGATCGCGCATGCGCCAAGATGTAGCGTTTACCTTCAGAGTGTTAAATGCCATGCACTTCAGGTCTGATCACCTCACGGTAATGTCAAACAAGGATTACACGCGACAACATCAGGAGCTCCAACATTACCAATCAACTGGATTAGCTAAAATGGAGCCAAGAAGTAGTATCTCCGGCTCCTGTAGCACAAAATCAACAAGAAGCAAACAATCCGGAGTTCTCCATATGGAGGAAGAGAAGTATATTGCACTCCGTAAACGCAACAACATCGCTGTCAGAAAATCACGCGAAAAACAGAGAGCAAAGCAGAATGAAGTAATTAAAACGTAAGTTGAAATCCTTCGTGTCTCAATTTTGATAAAGATTGTTTTAACTTTACACCATTTTCCCTACCTTTTAGTCTCTCAGTCCTCCGTGAAGAAAACTCTAGTCTTCAATCCACTGTAGCTGCGAGGATTCGGGAATTGAATCTTCTAAACAGTCTCCTCAAGCAAGTTAAACATGCCCCTCCAGAAAGGCTTTCCAAAATCCTCAGCGCGTACAGTATGGATCATACTTCTGCAGATCTCTGTCCTGACAATCAAGTTCTCCAACCATCCTCCGCATCCTCTTCTAACTTTTCCAGCTCCTCTTCCCCTAAATCCATTCCTCCCCCCCCTTCGAACTCTAATTCCACAGCATCTCGACTTATATCCACAACTCTCTACCGACAGATGCCCTAATCCAGATTGAGACTGAGTTTACTTCTATCTCTTTCTACTTTTGTATATATTATATTTTGATTTTTTTAATCAGTTTATTAAGAAGCATAGATGTATCTTTGGAGCTTTGTGCTCTCCAAAGCCATACAGATACATATATATTTGTGGCAAAATAGAATGGTGACGATAGTCAGTATTTTCAATTAAATCAACCAATCAGTCTTTACGCTCTCTTTTTTCTAATAATTTAGGGGCTGTGAATGGCCTTCATAGTGGAGTGTATTGAAAGGTTTTATGCATGTATTGTGGTATTGTGTGCTACTGAATAATTCGTGACGTAAGCCAAAGGGAAGCGTTTCAATGTGCTGTCAATGTCAGAGACAACTCAAATAAAATTTATTTTCTATTTGATTAGGTCCGGTATAAGTGGTAAATAAGGCGAGGATTAGTGAAAGTTAATAAATAATAGGTGTTTTTATTATCTGAATATCACCTTTATTTATTTTGTAAAATAACAATTAGATTGAAATCACAAATTTCAGCTAACCAATCCAAAGGAGGGTGTTGATTTTTCGTTATGTTTATCCACTTACATCGAAATAACGATTTTTTTAAAATTAGAATAGTTTTAATACAAACTTGAGTTCTTTTTCGTATTATTCCAATATTTTTCACATTAATTTTAATTTACTGCAGGTTTTAAGCATACATTTTGTATAAGGTTAATTCTTTTAGATATAAAGCGCTTCTCTTTGGCTTCCAGGGTCAAAGTTTTAGAGCTTTAAGATAGATTTAAGACTGCGTAAGCAGAAAAGAGCTATCACATTATCTGTGTGGATGTGATAAATTTTGTGTGTTTGCATACACCAATCGATCTGTTTGCACATTTTCAAACGGGTTGGCTTGAGCCTGTCAAACTCTCTTATCGAATTGGCAAATCAAATTATTTTCGTTTTACAGTTTGTGGATACTGGAACAAAGATTAACAAGTTTCATTTCAAATAATACATCTTTTTATCATGTAATAGAGAATAATGGAAGTTAGTGTTAAGAGTCTACATCCAAAACTGAATAAAATAACAATATATTCATTAAAAACTTTTCAATTAACTTATACATTATATCAGACTCTTTATTTAGTTTAACTCAGTTTCAATTCATAAACTGTTTTTAAACACTTTTATTTTCTTTGAAATTGAACTGGCTTTTCAATACTCTAGATTTAAACATGGAAGTAACTTAGTAAAACAAATGCTATGAAGTTATGGCACTTTTAAATGTGCTTAGAATGAGATTTTATATTCAAAAGCTTTTCATTTTAAAGGATACAAAAAGAAAGCTAAGAGCTCAAAAGCCGGCGATAATCAAGTGTAAGGATAAGTATATTAGCTAAGAAGCAGGATTGAAGAAGTCCAGCAAAATGTATTCGACTTTTACTTTCTTAAAGAGAGTAATCATCATTAATCATCATTGCTTAAGCAAAAAATTTCAAATTTTAATCATGAGTAGCGCCAAAACACAGGGAATACTAAAATGATTTAAAAATAGGATCGAATAATCAGGGCCGTTAAAGATCTCATTTCATATGAATTTCGGATTCATCGAGTTGTTCAGTTTTTAATTAACCATGATGATTCGATTTAGAATGACTCAATACTTTCAAGTTAAATCCTCAAAACCTGATCCCTGGGTCGTTGAGTAATGGATTTTATCCCCAGTGTTCAGAGCTGAGTAGCCAGATTTAAATATTTGGTCAGGCTCCTTTGAGGAATGGAGGAAAAAACTAACATACAAAATATGTCCATATGGAGTTTGTTTCATAAATATCTTCTTAAAAACAAGAGGCGATAATATTAAGAATTAAATCTCCATGTTGTAAAGTAAATGGTGTTTAAAGCTAAAAGTCCATTTAGCAATGGCAAATGGGAGTATTCAAAACCGATAATCATTGAAAGTGGGTTGGTATCTAAAGCTACCATTTTCACGTTATTAATTTTTGAGTCGACAGTGATTTGAGTATGTCTATACGAGAGTATCAATATCTATTTAATTGATTGATCGTTGACTTACTATGTGCTCCGAAGATTCCTTTCTTGATATGCTAAAATATTTGAATATATAGATGCGCTTATAAAAGGGTCTTTCAATTAATTTAACTCCACAATTCGTACTGGAAAATTTAATTCATTTAGATTATCTCAGTTCAATCAAATACGCTACTTCTTACAGTACCAAGTTTTTCTTCAAATCATCCACTAGATCACGCACGGTCCGATCACCGAGGATATTTTAAACAACCGATAGAAGTTTGTAGCGCAAAATAAGGTTTACAGGAAGTGGTGGCAGAATTGATTGACAAAAGAATCCATACTCAAAAAGACGTTTAGGCAAAATTTTTCTTATTTATCCCCACTAAATTCATGAGAACATGTGACCCAACATTCTAAAAAATTTAATTAATTTAAACATTGAAATTGCACGTCTCTCAGTTGCCATGTCATGCCTCTTTGACAGACATAGCTGTTTACCCCATGAGGTCAAGTTTAAAGCCGCAGGGAACAACAGAGAATGAAACCCAGTTTATCTGAGTCCGAAATGCTGAATTATTTGCCAGTGGAATCAGTGTCATACTGCATTTGCTAGGCAAATCAATGATCAGTAACATACCACCTCTTTGTCTCTGATTACTGACTAGCTAAATAATTCCATTAATGTTGGTTTAGTTTTAAAATCAGAATTCAAAATGTGTAGGCTAAAAAAGGCGATTTAAATACACAAAGGGTGCATTCACAATTCACATGAATAACCGTTGCGTAATAATCCCGTAGTTGCGATTACTTCAAGGTCATCAACTGCTATTGGCTAACCGATCAACTGCGTTCGCGCGAAAGTTTGTAGCAGAACGGAGACAGACATTGCGAGGTTTAAAATAGTAGAAAATACTTCGCTGTTCGATAATTTTCGCTTTAGTGAGTGATCTATTGATATGATTACTTAAAATGTAATATTTTTAAAGAAAAAAGTCACACACAGTGGGGTTTAATTAAATTTTGTATTCATTCAGAATTTGTTGGTAAATTTATTCAGATAACACATAGGAAAAGACAAAATTTTGCAAAATTAGTTGAAAAATAATACCAGAGACTAGAATAAATGAGGGTATTCAACTGAATCATTATTAATTACTAATAATTGAAATAACCAAAATTGATTAATTAAAGTTAAGTTCATTTCCATTTTGTCTCAGTGTCTCTTTGTTTTTAAATTGGAACAAATATTTGTGTTTAAAGAAGAAAGTACTGGAGGAAGTATTGTCAGTGACCAAATCTGCCAAGTCAACAATCACGAGATAGATTGCCATTAGTGCCTATTCAGCGGTAGAATGTAGGTTGTTCATAAGTGACTCCAAAATATTTATCCTCCACAAAAGTTAATGATTGTTAGCACTTTCTTGAAACATTTTGGAAAGTTTTATTGTAAGAAGTAAAGAAAAGGAGACCAGTCCCAATCCCTGTATATACGTACGGGATGAGTAAGGCATCTGAGGACTCCTTCCGCATTTTTGAAAAAAACAGAAAATGAAATTGTTAATGGTTAAAACTTGCAATTTCTTGTAACAAAACAAATAAACATAGTATTGATCTGGGTTTTATTCTATCTATGTATTAAATATATTTCACATATACTTTGCACAACAAAGCAAAGGTCACAATTCGCTTCTGGCATGCCATAATTCACGTGACCGATGTTCAGCGGTTTATATTCAGAGATGTGGATGGTCAGTCGGACTGTTTGATTTAGGTCAACTAGAGAGACAGTGAAGTGCGAGTTGAATGAGCCTCCAGGATAATTTCCGCTCGTACAATTTAGGTGTCATAGGAACGCACTCCTTAATGGATTTCGGAAGTAAGCTTCACTGAGACCTTCAAAACGTAAAGGTAAACTATATAAATGATTTCCTGATAGAAAGGATTCAGAATGAAATCACAATCTTCTGTTGTCTTAAGGAAGGAATGAATTAATCTTTAAACAAATGAGTGTTGAAAATTTCTAAATAAAATCTACGTGCACGTCTGCCAAGTCAGCGACTCCGAGATAAATGAAAATCAGTGCGTAACCAATGGTATGGGTGATTAACCGCACTGGTTAAATCTGATCATAAGAGCGATTCCGAAATGCCTTCTCTATATTTGAATTAGGTATTGGCAGAATTTTCTCTTTGAGACATGGCAAGTCAAATTACAAGAATAACGGATTTCTTCCTTTTGATAAATTTGTTTTGATAACGTCTGATTCTATGTATTTGATGCGATTTATAAAACTCTTAACTGATCAAATGTGTGGAATTTTTATTACACGAATGATGGCTTTATTGCCCCCCATTTGAGTACCGTTAACGTAAATAATATGAATTAAGAGTACCATTTGCCTACTCTTATAATTATCAAGATAATAGAGGTGGTAGCATTTTCCTTTCAAAATGTTTGCGCTCTCAGAAGCTTCCAATAATTGTCGCCTAGATAGATTAATATTTAGTATGTAAGCATACGGACCTGGAATAGAAAGTTTGTTATGGAAAGGTTTCTTGAATGATATTTATTAGGTACCGCTAAGATAGAAAAAAAAGAATAACGGTAAACCCACGGAGTTCTGCTGACTAGAATTTTTACTTGTCCCATCTCTGCCATTGCTAGAAGAAATGATTATTACTTTCCTCATCTTCCAATATTTCTTCTATAAATTTCCTTCTTAACTGCCCACTGATAAAAGGCATTTAGTAATTATGCCTGTTTGTTTAAGCCGATACCGGTTGAGTTTTACTTCGCCAGTAGCCGCGTGTTTACCACAACGTACCTTGTGTTCTGCTTTGGGTTATTAGCTTCCCTGCTAAGCTGCTACATTACCGGGTTGTCTAGATTGGTTGCTCTGGGAGATTACTACCTGGACTTCTATTCTGTCACATTAAAGTAGCTATGTTAACCTTATAAGCTGTTGAATATCATGTAACATCATTTTATGCTCTCAACCACTCGACGATATAGTGAATTAAAGTGGCAAAACCGACTATCATGATTATAAAATGGCCAGTGAGCACTGGACATCGAAGAAATACATTGGCTGCAATCCAAAGGATGGATCATGAAATTTGAATTCTGGAACTTGAAATGCCCTATTTAATAAGCATTATACGATCCGAACCCTTAAAAGACAAAGGAAATAAAATTCTTTCGTACCTTGGCGCCACCCTCATTTTTAATCCCCTTCCCTTTATCACTGATTAGACCTTCTGTTGGCTGATTCCAGCTGTTCCCTGCAAATAAAAATAGCAAATTCTTTGTATAAAAAAGGGTAATAATAAAAAAAGAACAGTTTTCAGAGATGACAACTACTTTAGTTAACCACAAAATCACTCAGAAATCTCGAGGCCGATTCCTAAAATTCGAACCTGGGAATTTTCGGTCATATCAAGTAAAGGAAGACGATTTCTGAATTCAACCACGACAGGGGGCCTGGCTTTCTTCTCTACTTCATATAGACTTTACTACTTGAAAGTATTTCAAACTAAGAAGATTTTAAGTAGAAGAGAGACATCATTCACACCTGGTGCTATAGAGAAATCTGCAAATTTAGGAATTACAACTTTCCAATTTCACTATCTCTTTTCTCCAGCAGGGAAAATTAGATACGAAATGAACAATTAATATCCCCATTAACAGGAGAAAGTGAAGTTTTCCATTTTAAAGATAATGAGGAGAGGAAAGCTTAAGTGTAAAAAATGGACAAGTCACGAGTTAGGTGTCTGCCTGAAGACAGATTTGCTTCTGTATCAATTTTTTCTTGATTCAAAACAGAGTTCTAATTTATTTTAAAGCAATAATCGATGACCTTTAATTGCCCCAGTTTAAAAGAATGGGTGGTGGCACCACTCCCATTTTCTGAGCAATAGAACCGCTAGGTAGTTTAAATTAAGATAACATATTAGTAAATTCAACTCTGACAGTGATAATTTTGCTTTAAAAAGACTTGCTAAAGAGAGTTTCAACAATTAGATAAAAATTAAATTTAACGGAAGACTAATATAATCACCAATTTTGTAAGATCAACTTTCTTTCCAATTCATGTTCTCCAACTACTTGAAAGAGCACACAAAACGGGGTCTTCAATTAGTCATCGTTATATCTTCAAACCAATTTATTTAAGACAAACTTAACTTTTCTCCAAGATAAAAACTGTCGGCGCATTTTTCATACTCCTTTTTGACCTATAAAAAACTTTATTAAGTCTCTTCTATTTTATTTTATAATGGCCTTAGAACGGATCACATATTGATCTGATAAATTTAATGGTTTAAATCCCGCATACCACTGTCTATCTGAAATATCCCATTAATTTGTTTACTACTTCCGTGAATTGTGACTTTAAGAATGTGCGAGTTAGGGACAAAAATAAATATTTTCGTCCAAGAAATTGAGATAAATAATTTTCTTGTTTTACCATGGATTATCATTAAAAATGAAAGCGATTTTAATTGTTTATATGTAGAAATTACATCTTCCATGTTTCGTACGCATTCAGTTTGGTGCGCGATAATTCAATAAAAGGGTCTTATCTATGTTCATCTTATTTCTCAGGATGTGAAAAAATTAGAGACAAAATTAAATAATGGAAAAGAGAGTTAGTTAGAATAATTATAAAATCTACAAAAAAGATTGTATTATCCTTACACGTTATAATATTTTCAAATAGACTGGGTAGAGTAGGTTGAGAAGCCCGTCAAAAGATCAATGATATCAACGTCTACAACGAACTTCATGGTCCCGACGAAAAACAATCCTTCAAAAAAGTATTTTTATAGATGTAAAGTGACGCTGAAAATTATGTAAATGATGTCAAAATATGATGGGAATTTTGCGCTCAATATGAAAATTTAAAACTTTGATAAGTTTTGGGAAATATTTTGAAAGTGGCATGTGAATGTGAGGCTATAGTCTGTCTCTTCTTCCGATAATGTGAATTGAATTTCTATCTTTGAGCATGAGGACAATGTGGCTCTAATTGCGACTGGGATTATACAATAATCTTGGTTCCAAGATTAAAATCCTCCAATTTACTTTTCATCGCCTCTGAAGTTTTTAGCAAATAGCACCGGGGGAAAGTGGCCAAGATTTAAAATATCAACGTATTTCGAATTCGTTCATCCACCTCATATAAACTCTTTGGATTTCATGAATAATTAGAATTAAATTCCATTATTTTAACTCCAACAAAGGCCAGAATTTTAAATCATTTTTGATCAATTAAGTTGGAGAGTTCGATGAGATTAATAAATTCTGAATTGGAAATAAATAGATTTGTATATACTGCAAATTTTGGAATGTACCTAATTTACGGTAATTATAAAGGTGAGAATTGTGCTATATTCCGACGTCTTAAACTTAATCACTTCCAAGAGAGGGCTTTTTTCCAATATCCAACGAATTAGGACCTTGAAAGTCAACATTTTATTCAAATTTCGAATAATCTCCTCCCCGTATATACATCTCTAACCCTCTCTCTCTCGAAAGGCTCCAAAATATTTTAAATCATGCGGATAATCAGGATAAACAACCATCAATAACTAGAAATCTTCTCTTTCAAGACCAAAGCCTTCAAGTCCCATGAAGGGTGACTATGCATGCATTTCCAACAATAGGATAGGTCACTTAAGTGAGTAAGCGTTGAAGGGGTTCAGTTTCCCCGATCAGCGATGTTCGATACCATTCAATCTGTTTATGCGTGAGGTATCTGAGGAAATCTGTATTTTCGTAATTTGAACTAACTCGATAATGATTCATGTAGATCTTATATCAGAAGATCTCATGCTGACACCACCATAACTAATTAAATGAAAATACACAGTCTAACCGTATGAGTGTCTACTAAAGCGGAAAACAACAATTCAGAAATTGCAATATTTGTGAAAGTCACCACATCTTTCGTTTGCTAAGTTAGAAAGGCGATGTTGAATGAAAACAATAGAGACGATTTGACTGCTACGAGCAAGAGAAAACAGGAGTGTTGTCAACGCTCTGCTGACTCACTCATTCACTCAGAACACATGAGTTTGTGAGGAGAGTGCATGGCCTGGCCTGGCATGGCATGGCATGACATGATGGGCCAAAATTGTAGGAAGTCAATGTACAACATCTTCTCTGAGGCAACAACAATATATAAGGAGCGTTGTTCATCGACACCTCGGATACAAATCATACGCTCTCTGGCGAGGTCGTCAGTTCATGTGGACAAAATCAACTCGGGAAAATCGGTTAATGTATGCAAATGGACTCTTAAAGATATTGAAGCACCCAGAAGGTCAGGAGTATCTTTGGTTTTTCTCCAACAAAAACTGCTTCCAACAGGATGAAAAAGTCAATCGGAGAAATGACAGGTGGCTGGCTATGTGTGAGCGGGCAGGCGGGTAAGTGGGTGGGTGGTGGGTGAACCCAACTGAAGTTCCAACTCTTATGCATGAGCACGAAGTTTCCACCAACAGTGATGCTCTCGGCATTGTTAGCAGTGAGGGAGGTGCACACCATGGCTCCTCCATTTTCCACAGAGCCTTAGAGTCAGTGCAGATGCAGAGGCGGATGTAGATGCAGATGCAGATGCAGATGCATATGCCCATGTGGAGACTCTTCAAACCATTGTTGTTATGCCGTCTCGGATAGACAGCGTAGCCAATGGAGGAAGACCCTGTGTCTTACAACAAAATTCGTTCCCATCCCATTCAAGCTCTCAAAACCCACAATTGGATAGATGCTCGGGAAGTTCCATCATCATGTCACACCACACCAAACTTAGACTGTCTCCTAACTACTCATCAGACCTTAATCCTTTGGATTATTACGTTGGATAGGGTGGGGCTGAGTGGGGCGTGGTTGATAAGAAAGTTAATAAGCATCCTCATAACATCAAATCCTCCTCTCTTATGGAAGCAATATACCGAACAATGGAGGACATCATCAATAAAGACTACCTGATCTGATCAAAGTCTGCAGTCGGTGGCTTTCGAACTCGAGTGGAGTGAGTAATAGAAGCCGAAGGAGGATAGATAGAATAAAACTCAGGTTAATATTACGTTTATTCATTTAGATAGAAAAAAATGTATTAAAAGTTTTATTTTCCGTCCTCGGATACCTTATGCACTCTGTGTAATTATATAAAGTCTCTTTTAAAACACACACACGCAGAAACATGCTTGTCATTTACCTGCTCTGCGCTTCCCCCTCATCTCTTCTGTTTCTCATTTCTCTTATCTGCTTAAATTCTCATTTGGTTTGTTCAATATACTTTAGACTCCACAACTCTTCGTTTTCTACTTTCGGAACTGTAGTTAGCTGCCATATAGTAACTGTTACTCAATACCCACTTTCACTCTATTCCATTAATGTTATATTAAAAGTGCAAAAGGTTGAGAATTCTTTGAAACATCAAGAGAAAAAATATCTTATCTCTGTTTCATTCTCTTAGGGGCTGCTCCAAACTGGCGAATTTATTGAATCAAAATCCAATCACTTAAGGAAAGGAAACAGGCCAAACTCGCGTTTGGAGGGTTTTATGATAGGGAACCTCCACCAGCAGTATAGATTAGTAAAGACCGCACAACGACTTTTCCTACAGTTCCTTAAACTACTGGATAAAAAATAACTATTTCCCCGCTCCCAATATTCCCTCCATAAATAGAGATTTAATTTCCTTATTTCCGTACTGGTAAGAGACAATTATGCCCATTTGTTTAAACCGACACTGATTGATACTGCCTTGTTAGTACATGCGTCCTTACCAAGACATTGGTTCCTGTGTTATTATACGGCGAATTGTTCCGATCTGCGAAATCGCTGAGACTTCTACTTTGTCACGATATCTTTATTATAAGATCCTTGGTCCTGAGTTTTGCTTGACAGTTCTTGACAGTCTCATAACATCAACCTAAACTTTCACTTCAGCAATTATCCATTACCATTTTTACACTTGTACAACGAGTTAATTAAACAATTTAGAAGTCTTTCAATAGGGTTACTTTCTGACAATCTTGTTTAAATGTCATCTTAGTTAAGCTGTATCCCTCAAAGAAGGTGGTTAGACTTGAAAAATAGGGAGGAAAATCTTGTTTATTTTTAGAGGAAGAAACTGATTTCATAAGATTTTGCTTTGTATCTTTCTTGAGAGAACCCATGACTTTGACTTTTGCACGCCTTGACGTCCGTGGCAATCATTGCAACGATCCGATCATATAATTCTGGAATGATCCTTTACCAACCTTTTATTCGATTAACTGAATTTGTAACTTTATAATATAACGATAATTCGACATATTCTCGGATATTTAAACGGTTAAAAAGGATTGCAAGACTAAAGCAAAAATCACTTTGTGATTAAAGTATTCATTAAACATCTAATTTTGAGTACTTAAAGGTTTGGAAATATTTTTATGAAGCTAATTTTTAATTACTTTACTTGGGTAGCATCGATCACGGTGGTGTTGAGATTTGAACCAGTATCATCTGGTGATCCAATCAATCACGTTCACCTCTACTTCACCCAATCACCACCCATAGATTGATATCTTGCTTTCACGTTAAGGATGTAGTTGAGGAAAATAAAGTTTATAATGAAGTGCACGTAATTAAGTCGACGTCTAGCTGTGTGCACAACGCGCAAGCAATTAGGGACGGAGGCAGTGCAGAAAACATTAAGTGACTTGGAGCATATATTTGCCTTCCCAACATTCCACTTAACGCAGTAGGGGAATTACAAATAGATTTCGAGGTACGGTTAACGGTCTGGCTTTATTTATTGCCAGTTATTTAAATTATTCTGATATAAATACGTAATAAATATTTCGCAATAAAATTTTTAAAATGTCATAAAGCAAAATGCACGTCTGAGGTGATTTTTATTCGTGTGCAATCAACTACATTTAAACACAAAGCCAACAACTGTAATAGTAAGTAATGCAAATATAGAAGTTTATAAATAAAACGGAAAGTGAAATGAGCGGCTTTTGATTGTCTATCGATGGTACTCTTTTAGGTTCTAATTGATCGTAATAAGTGAATAAGAAAGGTTTCTGGAATGCTATTGTTATGATAATATACGTAAAGTGTTTTCGATTTTCCTAAATTGGATTAATATTGATTAAAGACGTTTTAAAACAGAACATAAGCTATCAAATGAGGGTAAAGATATAGATTATTCTCAAAAATGAAGTCTGCTCGTAATATCCGTATCCAAGATATGCTCTGGACGGAGATTTGTATAGATTTCAATAAATAGATGGAAAGGGGTACAAAATAAGTAGGTTTAGAACTAGAAGAGCAAGATTTTCATTTGTGATCTTGCAGTGGTTGGCTGCGCTTGAGCTTGGAATACCTGATTAGAACTTAGTTAGGGGTTTGTTGTGCAGATTTTCATTCATATGTTTCATTTTGTAATCATTTTTTGCAAAAATTTACTTCAGCGCGTTTGACAGTGTTCATTTTGTATTCCCGTGTGAGATTGCGTGATGACACTAAAACTATCTACGCGATTAAATTGATTCAGAAGGGATATACGGCTAGCAGGAGTCAAATAAATTTAGCTGTGGTTGCCTTAGCAACCCTATTGTTTTATGGTGTGTTTAGAATATGGATGCCAAATGCAGTATTTTGAATAACAGCAGAGACCGAAAGCAGTATATTTGATTTTCGTACCTAATTAATTGTCCTAAAGTAGCATAATAATACACAATACCAGCAAACTGAATAAAATACAAAGCAGACTTTTATTTAAAAAATGTTTAGAATTTAAAAACAATTTAATTTAGATAAAAAATAATAATTTAAGCAGTAGTATTAAGCAGGGCATGGCATAAACCTGGGTCATTTTTTTCTTATAGGATAGGTGTGACATTAAAAGATGACTCTCTATGCATTTCGAAAAGCACTTTTTATTCGCGTTCTTTATGGTAATACTTCGGTTTTTCGTCCACGAAGCTGTAAAGGTGTCTTTGCATCTCTATGACTCAAAACCCCTACCTGTCATGCCTGGCTCGGTTACCGATTCTCCTCCTTCTATAACCTTTCAGTTTCATTAAAGGTTCACTGACAGTCCTGTCCTCACGCGCGTCCTTTCCTTTGTATTTCCACACACTTGGGCAGACACATGCTCGTCATACACTGGCTCCTGCACTTTCCTCTCATCGCCTTTGTTCCTCACCTCCCTCTTACTCGTTTGAATCCTCAGTGTGGTTTGATTAAAACATTTTGGCCTGGTCAGCTTTTAATGTTCTGCTCTAAAATTGTACTTGCTATTGTTAGCTGTTAACTATAGACTTCGTTTTCACAATCATGATCTGTTTCATTAGTTCTTACAATTTGATAATTCCTAAATTAGTGACCTCGGTCCTTGTCAGCTCCAAAAATAGCACCAATTACAATTTCTTTGAAGCCTAACTTTGGAATTTAATTTTTCCACCACAATTGCACAGAATGCAATCCGGTTTTTCGTTACTAAAACAGATCCTTGTCAATACGATTACCCAAATGTGGGTTTATGCAGGAGTATAGGTAGTGAAAAGGGTATAATTTGAAGATATCTAAGATATCAAATAAATCTCAATTTCTGGTAGAAGGCTAAATAGAACTTAAGGATACAATTGCATTCTTCAGTCTCTACTGTAGGACAATCAGATGTTGTTATTGTTCCTTTTATATTACATTCTTTCATTATCATGAGACACGAATCGAGGTTCTTTACATCACTTCTTTTCAGCAGCATCACTTTAATTAGTCGTCTGTTTATTTTTACTGCCTATCGCTTGGACAGCCTTTCATTCATAGAATGTATTTTGATTTCCACTGTGGCGAAAATGTGACAACTAACGTATTTTAGGAATTAAACGGGCTTACTTTTTGGCATTTAAACAGATGCTGATTCGATTGGCAGAATTTTGGTGAAATGCATTGGCTACTTATTACGGAAATAAGTAGAAATTGATGTTTATGTTATGAAGGGTAAGATATCAAAGTATCACCAGTTTGCAGTTGACATTTTGACAATTATGCAGTTGAAAAAAGCTGGTGTGAATTTATCGAATTGCAATATTTATTTAATTTTATTTATGAAACGTCATTTTGACAACAAACCGTATTCAGTTAGTAATTAAGCTCATAGAAATTGGAGTGAATATTTGCCAGCATGTTTGTAATATCTAGTAAGCTGGATTTGTTAAAAAATCAACCATCTGCAGCGAGGGAATAGGTTTTGTAAAGCATTATTCTAGGCCTGAAGTAAAATGGTCGAAGTGCTTGTGTGTAAACTCAGACATTGCTAGATGGATATTCATCGATGCACATCCGGTGAAACTGCTCAAGGATACCATCTCTCTACTAAAAAATGCTTCCTTAAGCATCCATCAATTGTCTCAGAAAGTTATTCTAAACTTAAAGATACGAGTTCCAGAAGCTCTCAAGTATTGAACACCTAAAACCTAAAAAGCATGGAATTAGTGACGGAGGTTTATAATTGAGCAAACTTCAGGGTGCCATTTTCATTCTACGGTTAACTTTCCAACTATCCGTAAACTAGTGTAGCTAACCAAGTTACTAAGACGGAGAGAAGAAAAAGTTAACCGAAATTGCAAGGTTTTCAAACCCCCGGATCTCTCGACTTGGAAGGACGTTAAGCTCTATTCAGTTAGTATTTCTATAAATTTATGTATGGAAGTAAAATATAATATGTTTTAATGTCATATTAGTTTGCATAAATTATATTAAATCATATAAAAAATATATGTTACTTCAATAATAATGGGAAGGAAGTAAAAAAGAAATGCTCATTTTGTTACAATAATATATTTTAACTTTCTAATTAACATCTTCCCTCTCTGAGTCACGCCTTCTTAATAGAAATTCTTCTTCGAGTTCGCTTGAAGTCCTTTTTTGGTTCATGCCAACCTATTCCATGTTCAAAAGAGTATTTGAATTATTGATTCAGATTTGGTCTGTTTCATCTTTCAATTAGTCATTCCATCGGAGGTTATACATCAGGTCTAGGATAAACAGCTGTCCAGAAGTTCAAAAGAAAAAATTTCAGCTTATTTACCATTACTTCTCCCAACTTCGTGGAACCGGTCCTCTTCCTTTTCCCTTGTTTCGGGGTCTTCGTTTTGAATGTCTGAAACAGATCACTACATTTATTCTTTGTTTTCCTCTGTCTTCTTAACAACAGTCACACTTGTTCCGCGTTTTAATTCAGTGGCTATGGCAGGAGCTATTTCGGGACTCCGCTTCTGTTTCCTTTTCCGCCACTTCTTTATGTTACTTTCTTTTCCATATTTGGAGGGATTCTTCTGAGGATTTTCATTTCTCTTCTTATCCTTCTACAAGCTGGTCATTGGTTCTTTCACCAGACCGACTCTTGATTTAACCCTCTGGGTGACGTCCTGAATTCTGATTTAGTTGGGCACATTGCTTCTTACTGTCCTCGCCTGTCAAATGCATTGCATTTATGATATTTATAAGGACAAAATCGGTCAAAGTGCAAATTATTATAGAGCCAGATTTCAGTTAGATGCTTACGGTGAGTGGAAACATTAGCGGACACAGTTTTACTAGAAATTATATTCACACAGCTGTGTTCACCAGATTTCTGCCACTATCACCCTTGATTTCCAATTTTATGCATTTTTTAGCAATATCCTTCTTCGATCATTCGACGCCAGTTTGATAATGTTCTCTAAGATTACTGAAAAATAGAAGACATTTGAAATGATCGTTGGAGATGGTAGAAAAATGGGAGAGTTCAAAAGTAGTATTGATACGGTAAGTATGTTTCACCTAATCTTTACCATGCTTATTGGAGAGAATATGGTATTTAAAGCAATTTCGAAGTTTAGAAGACTTTCACCAAACAAGTCAGGGGAACTGAGACCGTATCATCAAGCTTTAGCTCCAAAATTTTTCTTGGATAAATGACACATTTGAGATTTTCACTTTCAGTAGCTGCTAACTGCCTTAATAATAGTCCATCTTTTCAACATCTATGATATTGGTAAGATCGTTTCGAAAGATATCCTCCCATTTTTCAGACTAGTTGGAGAATGTTAGATCATAGAGAATTTTGCTGATTTGTGAGGCAACAGATTCTGCAGATGATTTAAGGAAGGAGATATCCAGTATTACATTCTTTATATTCAAATTTTTTGAAAAAATTTCGAATAGCATCATAGAATTTTCCTGTTTTTTATTCAGCATTAATTTATTGTGTTCCTGCTGTTTCCTCAATTGTATAATTCGTACTCTTCCTGCCCTTTCTTCAGGATGAGTTCAAATTCACCAGTATTCAATTAAATTTTTAGTTGTCTACCTTTTGCATCCGCTTGTAACGAACTATGGCACCGATATCCCAATTAAAAAGAAGGAAAAACGCGGGTTATCGTTGTTAGGCGATTTTTTGATAAGAATAATAAGTCCGTTTACTTAAAGATCGTATCAACTATGCGAATTGGGCAAAAGGATTCATAGCTTACAAATTCTAATAGATTGAAGGCGGAGCTGTCGGAGGCCTCATAGTAAAATTTTCATTTCAACGTTATTCTCCAGCATTGACTTGTAAAGTTCATTTTCATGAAAATATTTTCTCTTCATTTTGTTGAACTATTTCGAATTTGGGATATTTATATGAAAGTACGCATTCAGCTGCACAAAAATGAGAGTGTTTGTATGGCTAGTTTCTTTTTTACGCGCTAGTATCCGACACGAAAATTTCAAGCAATTGAGAACACATTTGATCACTTAGAATTGGATACAAGGAAAGTCATTTGCTTCCAAGTTAACAGACAAATGCCACAGAAGTTAAATAGAATTTCCAAGCTCGAGCGTGGAAATTCAATACTCAATAATCCAGTTCACGAGGAAGAGGTTTGCGAGTTTCACCAAAGTGCAACGAAAATATTCGATACGGTTTCTTGAAACACTCATAACTCATTGGAGCACAACCGGTGAACGACTGACCAACTGCAAGCAAGAATTGATAAAGAGGGAAGTAACGAAATGCGAATTTCTGTTCAGAAAGATTTTTAAATGCTTTAATGTCTGAGAATCATATTAGAAAATGCTTTCAAGGTGTTTCATACTTTATTTTATCGGTGATTATTATTGATCATAACACCGATGGAGAATCCACGAATTCGCAAAAATATAAAGAAAAAAATAAATATCAATATCAAAAAGGCATTATGTATTCAGAATAGATTTTTTATTCTTTTTCTATACCTGGAATATGGTAAAAAAGCCTTTTTAAATCCCCAAAATGAAAATGTTGAAGTGCGAGGCTGCCAACTATATGCAAATGTTCGCAGAAAAGAAAGGGATGTTTTTTCTTTATTGGCGGGATGCCTGGTCCTCAGGTGCAACCATCTGAAGGAACTTCTATTTCCAGATTTCTCATTGCTTTAAGTCGTATAAAAGACAACGGTGATTGAAATGCCGTATATCGAAATTTTGTTCCTAAATTCAAAGCGTGCATCTTCAAAGGACCTTTTGAAAAGAGAGAAGTGCGTATTCTTCCACATGGTACAAAGTATACTATTATAATAATCTACAATTGAATAAATATCAATAATTTTAAGTTAAGCATTAAATACGAATCAACAAATAAGTAGTGAAAGTCCGCTTACACTAAATCTTAGTGAAGGCAACTTGTATGAGATAGTAAGTCAGTGAGATAAGGAAAAGCGGCTCCACTCATTGTTAGAGCCAATAGGAGGTCAGAGTGCAGAATCATAATCTTGAAGCACAATATATACCTCTTTCCATCGATTTTTTTACTAAGGAGAGGAAGGAGGAGAGGAACCAGGCCAGATCTCACCGGAGATTCCAGCATGCTAGTCCTCTACTTAAGGTTTATTTGAGAAATGGTAGATTTTTCGACAGAAAAGCAATAAATAGATAAGAAACAATTAAATAAACGACCCTCTAAAGCGAAATCCTGATGATACGAATGCATTCGCGTGACAAAACATACTGTCACTAGTTAAATTGTCAAGGGTTCAATAAATTTTTAGGGGAAGTTAAAAGAGAAGAAACTGATACTTCTATTGAGGGGATGCTACTCTCGGGCTTTAAGTAGTTTAACACACGCACAGCATTATCAATGTCCTTATGAGAAGAGTGGAGATTATAGAAAATGCTCCAAGTTCCGGAAAAAGGACAAGACATAATAGGACCAGTTATCATTTCATGAAATACGGTGATTTTACAATGCTCGTAAAATTTTCGCTCATTTAATTGTCCTTTAGATCGAAAAATTAAAAGATTAAACTATTTTTCACAACAAAATAATAATCCTGATTATGTGGATTGTAATATAATTTAAATATTAAATTAAGAATAACTGTAAAGGAGGTATTTGTCTTCCTGGGCTTAAAACTACAAAACTGAAATTAATTAATATTCTTTTTCTTACTTAGAACGAATAAAGTTAAGGAAGGTATGAACTTGTCACTGTTTATTGACTTGGTATAGATCAAAATGTTGCACTTTCTAATTTACAAAGAAAATTGTTTCATATTTCCTTAAAAGGCTAATCAGTGAAACATTTATAGGTATTGGCGCTTAATTTATCGGTACTCCAAAGACCCAAATGTAATGCCTCATACAGAAAATGCAAATAGAAAGCAGTTGATAAAGTTCGGGATTCAAGATCATCGTATTCGTCTTAATGATAGGAGCATTCCGATTTAATCTCCTTTCAATATTTGACACTATTAGGCGATTTCAGTCTTATTATTAATAAAATTCCTGCCATTTTAGGAGAGATTTGATGTGTAATGATTAAGTATCTCACATGATTTGTTTCGCTTTCACAGGTTAAAATTAAATTATACTTTTCATTTAAATCCCTTATCTAAAATTCTATTGGTTAGTGATCAAGGTACCTGAAAAGTAGGTTATTATTCAATACCGTTTTAATTTAATAGAAGAAAAGCGCGGCATTTCCTATTTTGTGCCCAATCAGATAGCAACTTCCTTGAAATTATTTGTTTTGGCGTACTTCAAACGAGTGTCTGCCACTTCTACAGAAGTAGTATCCTTTGGCGGTGTCGTAGGGCGATGCATTATCACTTATTAAATAGCAAACTCAAATGGAGCAAACCCTTCACTTAATTATTTTCAGGCAATTTTCGGTTTTTCCTCATTTAATGAATGGTCACTCTGTATAATAAGAAGCATTGGAACTCCAAATATAAGGAGAACTCTTAAATAGAGAGTAGACTCAGTGTTTTTAGCACAAGCATTGAATAGTAGATATTATTCTGTTAGAAAATTTTGTATATGCTCACTAGAATTCAGAGTGGAGTAGCAGTAAACTCCTTAAGAACTATACGGAGAGTAACTGAAATATTTGGCATCTTTCTGACCCTCGAGAAAATTCGTATTATTGTTTAAAAGTACTTTAATTCCCCTGAAAAGTACAATTTCAGTGTAAAATAAACACCAAACAATTAGTCATCGCGTTAAAGATCGCTGTAATTAAAAATCCAGATTTCGTCTACTTACATTTCACAAATAAAGTTCACTTTCTTTGACAGAGTTAAAACAATATTGTGGGTGTGCAACAACTTGTCGATACCGAATTTGCGATGTTTGGATGGAAACAGGAATGATTTTAGAAATCTATTTATACTTCACAACAATACAACAAATTACAATTTACGTCTCTGGAGAGCGTCCAATCACAGAGAACTGTAAAGCAGTCACATATTGAAGAAGGATTAGATTAGAAAATTAAATCAGTTTTGCAAGTTTTAATATCTGGGTTTAGTGTTTGTTCGCCTTTTAATTCTTGGGCGTAGCCCGATGCTTTGCGGCAAATGATTAGGGCATTCATCTGCTTACTGGAATACCTACAGTAGCAACCTACTATTGGTGAATTCCAGGATTTCTAAAACCCATTTCCGAAGTCCCTAAATTGCTAGTTGCTGTCCAAAATTTAAGACAGGTTTCATAAATCTTATACAACAAGCTTCTCGACAATGCAATCATTCTTCTTACTACTTTGTGTTACCAGATGCGTACTTACATATATTTATTCCGAATTCAATGAAATGAAGAGAAAATGCTTCAACGAATATAACTTTTAGAATAAAATAAAGACTTGAAATAAATATTAAAATACAGAAAAGATAATTATAAAACCTCCCAGAACTCTCTTCAATGCATTAGAACTCGGAAGCTCTGCATCTCATTGTCAAAATCTTAGGCTCTATAAGACCTTTAAATAAATCGACTTATTATAATCAAGTCAGGAAACCGCTACTTCAGTCATTAATGGAGGAGGACGTCCAGTTTGATAGTAAACAAATTTTGAATAAAGTTATTTATGAAATATTAATGGTTTTTCATTGAATTGCACCTTGAATAAAATGCAGTTATGTGAAAACACCTTAGCTATGGTTCACTATCTGCCCTCGACTACTGAATGAAACATGTGTATCAGGGTGGCACAACCGACCACTCCATTTAATAAGCTGACCAATAAGCTGCGAACATCACCTGCTTGTGCTCATTCAGGTACATGGCGTCAAATCCTGTAATTGTAACACAGTGAAATGTACCCACTAACCACAAAGACGACAACACGATGAATCCGTAAGTTACATGAAGTGGGACACAGAGGATATCGTAACTTTATTGTAAAATTCTACGCTTTATCCACTTACCAGCACTTATTGGTATACACTAAAATTTTAACACAGTCTCCCTTGACAGCTCTGGGAATTAAAATTTTGCTTGCCTAAATTTTAAATTGCTTTCAAATTAAAAATAGGAAAAATTTTTACAGTAATAGTTCAAAGGCATCAGTTGAAAGCATCAACACTCCATTATTTCAAGTCTGCAAATCACCTGCTCGGAGTGAAGCTTTCGGAAAAATTTCATCTCCACAATTTGTGTGAAGCCGCTCACTGAGCTGACATTTGCATCTTCAAATGTGCCCACTTTAACAAATTTGCTGAATACCTTTTTACCTGACTCTCATTTCACCTGTTTAAATCTGTGAATGAAATCGACACACTGCATGAAATTGTGCGCGAATTCTGATTGGAAAGTGATAATTTACATGTACCATAACACAAACCATTTAAATAGATATGAAAGACTGTTAATAAATCATTAACCCAGAAAATATGAAGAGGAGGTGTGTTACTTAATTTAAATCTCAGTGTTATTTATAATTAACCAAAAGTTATTGGCGAAACAAACAAGGATTGAGAAATAATTAGAATTTGAAATCTAGACATTTTCTCAGTCAAACCCCAAAAATAAAATAAAATTCTCCGCACTGACTGAAATTCTCATAAATTACAGGGTGCGTAAGGCATCTAAGGACACCTCACGCACTTTTAGAGAAACAGAAAATGAAACTGTTAATGGCCGGAACATATAATCTCTTCTAACAAAACGAATAAACGTAATATTAACCTGAGTTTTATTCTATCTATCCTCCTCCGTCTTCTATTACTCACTCCACTCGAGTTCGAAAGCCACTGACTGCAAGCTTTGATCAGATCAGGTAGTCTTTATTGATGATGTCCTCCATTGTTCGGTATATTGCTTCCATAAGAGAGGAGGATTTGATGTTATGAGGATGCTTATTAACTTTCTTATCAACCACGCCCCACTCAGCCCCACCCTATCCAACGTAATAATCCAAAGGATTAAGGTCTGATGAGTAGTTAGGAGACAGTCTAAGTTTGGTGTGGTGTGACATGATGATGGAACTTCCCGAGCATCTATCCAATTGTGGGTTTTGAGAGCTTGAATGGGATGGGAACGAATTTTGTTGTAAGACACAGGGTCTTCCTCCATTGGCTACGCTGTCTATCCGAGACGGCATAACAACAATGGTTTGAAGAGTCTCCACATGGGCATATGCATCTGCATCTGCATCTGCATCTACATCCGCCTCTGCATCTGCACTGACTCTAAGGCTCTGTGGAAAATGGAGGAGCCATGGTGTGCACCTCCCTCACTGCTAACAATGCCGAGAGCATCACTGTTGGTGGAAACTTCGTGCTCATGCATAAGAGTTGGAACTTCAGTTGGGTTCACCCACCACCCACCCACTTACCCGCCTGCCCGCTCACACATAGCCAGCCACCTGTCATTTCTCCGATTGACTTTTTCATCCTGTTGGAAGCAGTTTTTGTTGGAGAAAAACCAAAGATACTCCTGACCTTCTGGGTGCTTCAATATCTTTAAGAGTCCATTTGCATACATTAACCGATTTTCCCGAGTTGATTTTGTCCACATGAACTGACGACCTCGCCAGAGAGCGTATGATTTGTATCCGAGGTGTCGATGAACAACGCTCCTTATATATTGTTGTTGCCTCAGAGAAGATGTTGTACATTGACTTCCTACAATTTTGGCCCATCATGTCATGCCATGCCATGCCAGGCCAGGCCATGCACTCTCCTCACAAACTCATGTGTTCTGAGTGAATGAGTGAGTCAGCAGAGCGTTGACAACACTCCTGTTTTCTCTTGCTCGTAGCAGTCAAATCGTCTCTATTGTTTTCATTCAACATCGCCTTTCTAACTTAGCAAACGAAAGATGTGGTGACTTTCACAAATATTGCAATTTCTGAATTGTTGTTTTCCGCTTTAGTAGACACTCATACGGTTAGACTGTGTATTTTCATTTAATTAGTTATGGTGATGTCAGCATGAGATCTTCTGATATAAGATCTACATGAATTATCATCGAGTTAGTTCAAATTACAAAAATATAGGTGCCCTCGGATACGTTACGCACTATGTATATTGAAATAAAATTTAATAAACCTTAACATCTTATCCATATCTACAAAAGCTTATTGACATAAACCTTGCTGTTTATTTTAAATTTATGATTTCTGGATTAAGAAACTTATTAGAATGGCCTGGAAACCAATTTCTATTTATTCTTACAAAATATCGATTAATTTTCATTTCTTCTAGCTCGGTATATTCCATATTGTTATAAAAACAATGTCCTTGACCAGTAAAAATTGAGTACATTTGGTGTTATGAGAGAGGTAAATTTCGGTGGATATCATAACCGACCACTCGGTTCAATCAGCTTGTTAGACATGAGCTCACTGAGGATCCGCGTAGACGAATCTTGACTTTGAACTTTGTAATATTAATACACGATGCAGTGAGATAAACTGATTAAACAGAGAGAAGATCTGAATTTTAAAAGAATTAAGTCTAGTTTGATTACCTCTATTTTCTTAAATCCGACCCTCTCCTTAAAACCCCTATCATACTATTGGAATATTCCCGATGTTTAGATGTTCTTATCAATGACATTGTAAAATTTTGTTGCCCTTCCTGTGAGTCACAATTACACAATCAAGAGGGCATTTCTGAGTAACATAATTAATCGCTATTTGGGAAAAAATTGTGACGTTTTATTTTAAATAACAATTTTATAGAGAGCAATCCATTGGTAATATCCCACCAGGATCATATGATCGCAGTAATTTCACGCTTTATAATTATATTCAAAATAAGTAATGAAGTGGGAGTCTTCAATTTCACGATGTACTTTCGTTTTTCTCGTCGGAGATAATTTCAGCTCTCCCCCACCCCCCTCCCTCCTCCTTCCCATCTAGAATTTAGTTTAACTTGGCAGTCGGTGTTGCAAGGATGGCCTCAAAATTAAATTTGACAGCTTAGCTTAAATAACGAAATTGCATCTTTAAACCCCAAAAAAGTCACGAACAGAAGGGAAAAAATTCAAATCAGACAGATTTGTAGAATCAATGGCAAAAAAAGGGTCAGATCTTTCCCTATTTCAAAGGCCATTTCTGCTTCGATTACAGGGCGAAAGTAAATGAAACATGTATTGTTGAATTTAGACAAAAGCGTCCGAACTTTTTTGAATAAAATGTGCTATGTATTTTGGCAAAGTGTTTTCTTATTTTGAATTGCAAGAAAAGAAGCGACGTGACATCTCCTTTTTTCCAGATATATACAAATCTTATATTTATTTTCGCAACTGGTCAAGTAAAAACGTCATAACGTGCCGGCACAAAAAAAGACCTACTCAAGTATCAGTAGAAGCGAGAGAATGATCAGAGTAGGGAGAATTATCTCCCATATCAGTAAATGTATGGAAGAGAAATGAGTTATTGCCTCTGGACTCTGAAATCGTCAGACTAGGTGTTTTCAATCCCGGTTTTTGCATTCGCCAACATGTTATCATCGGCATATGGAAACCTAAATAGAAATCCATGACGCTCAACAACGAAGAAAACGCCTTTTAACTATGAATCATATCAAGATTTGCATGTTAACCTCTAGATCTCTGCAAACAGCTCTGAGGTTCTTTTTCGATAAAATAGTATACCTTGGTTATATCTCGTGATACCACGGTTTGCATGATAACTCCTGCAAACCAGTCAGGACGAAATTCAAATGGAAAGTTAAGCCATCAAAATTAGCAAAATTCATTTTGTTCTCTTCAAAGCTTCTTAAATTGCTTATTGATTTGTTTCAATCATTTAATTCTTGCACATCGAGATTTTCTCTGTTCTATGAAATTAACAAGCTAGGGGCTTGATGCCTCTTCTCTACGTTCCCTCCCAGTAACAGTGTCCAGCCACACCACTGATTCTCCACCAGATTGTTTTCGTGAAATTCATAGAAATTTGTAAAATGTTCACTCCTTAGCCGTAGCCATCTCTTATTTGGTTGGTTTTAAAGAATATTTTTATCAAAGAAGGGTGAGGAAGCTGGATTGTGAAAGGAGAACAGGTAGCAATGGCACCTTCAACTAGTCAAACTTAAAATGAGATGATGACTAACCCAGAATACATGTGAAAAAATGCGTATTTTGGGGCGCATTTTCAGCCTCATTCACCTTCTGTGGGAAAAATGGTGAATGGGGATGCCAACTAGTTTAATATTTTCCCTATTTATCTAAAGGGTAGGAGGGGGAAGTTACACGTCTAGACGTGCATTAAACAACGTCTAATGGCTATTTAGACAATATAATTTAAACCTGGGTTTGATATAAAAGAAAGCTCTTTAAAAAAGTAAATTTGAGTGGGGATACATTAGGGTTGTCGTATAGCCTATCATCTTCAATCTCTTTTATCAAAAGGTCATAGGTAAGATACGGCTTGGGTAGAGGGCACTTAGTTTGTGTTATAATATTTACCGAGGAGAGGAAGAAGGAAAATTGAGGAATTTTAGTCTTGAAACCCAATTTCTGCATAGCCGCAGTTGCAGTGGAGTCACCATATGCTTAAAAATACATCATTCCTTTAAATTATTGAGTATGCTTTGTTTCACATTCATAGAGAAGAGAGTGAACAATCTGTAACCGATAACCCGAATGCTAACCTCATGAAAAAACTGTGAACTGCTTTCCATTTGACATTCTAATGTAATTAAATAAAAGCATCCAATGAATGGAATTTTGCCGTCATTTATATCTTTCAAATATTTTGCAAAATATCAATATTACTCTTTGATTTCCCACTTAGTACTGTCAAGGGAATTTGGGAAATGTGGATATAAATCAGCAAATTGTATGCTTGCTTATAGATTTCAAATTCACACCATCTCTTAGTTAATGCTCATTTAAATAAAGCACTTGGGAAAATTCGAAATTGCATTCATTGTTGATAATTTGAGAATAATGCAAATCTACTGAAAAATTTGTCGCTATCTACCGAATATCAAAGTTCCATTGAAATTTCAACCTCTAAGATAATTTCCCACGATTATTGCCAATTTTGAATGTTGTGTTAAGTTAATTTGATCAAAGTGATTAGTTCTTCGAGATAGGAGAAACATCCGAGACCAACAAAATTTAAATTGGAGCTGAGTTTAAAACTAGCGATGGGATTAAGTTTCGATCAGTATTGAAACATAAAATCATCTTCCAGCCCAGAGGATTGCTCTCAAATATTTCTCACAGTTATTCTTTCAGGCCACATGTTATTTTAAAGGGTTTTGAGCGAAAAAATTATTTTTTCGTTCAAATGTGTATGTAGATTGAGTACAATCACAGCAGTTCACCCCAAAACTCACCGGTAGGTCAATCATCATCGATTTCCACTCAGCCCTCTCGTGCTGATGGGTCCTTTTTCCTGCACTATCTTAAATGCACTAGTTTTAAGACAGGTACTGCAAACGGTCGTTTCTCAAGTTCTCTACTCGTTCTTCATTCCCGTTATTCTCTCACTCTTACTCCTGATCTGCGTCCCTCTTTTTCAGACCCTCGAATTTCAGTTGCTGTTGTTGTACACTATTATTATTTTTATAACCTCATTACATGCATCCTTTTTTACCAAGTTCGTTGAAAGGGAGTGCTTTCATCACCTCACCCAGACGATTAAGTAGCAACGTCTGATGAGAAATTTTCTCTCTTGGCCAGTATTGACCATTACTAATGGTTATGCTATTCACAGGATGCGCACCGACAAAGCAAGTAATTAATGAAAAGAGGCGTAATTTAAAACGTAATATATTCAGCCATTCAGTCATTCAATCATGGATAATGAAGACAGAGAACGAGGACAGCAGTAAGCATCGCCATCATCATTAAAGAAGTTTGCAGTATAAATTCATTCACATTTGTGTCTATCTGAGGCACAGCAATCACTCTTCCACAGAGAAACAAAGTAGGGAAAAGGGAGGAAAAAGAAGTTCCAGAAATGAACGCATAAAGGTTGAGGGGGAAAGGGACAGGGGATAGAAGTGGATTGGGTTTAATGGATTGTAACTATACAGTGGTTAATGAGACTAGGCCTCTCCCATTGGTGGATGGTTGGGTTGGCTGATTGTTGCCATTTGATTGACGAGTTGGTGTGCCTCGGTGTCGATGCCGACTGCCCGCACGATCTGCTCCCTGCTCGGGTGGTCGCCGGCGATCACTCTTACTGTGGTGTCGCCCACTTTCATCGCCTTTTTCATCATCTCCTACTTCACTGTGTCGATGGCTAGATCGCTCTTTCGTCTGCCGACTTCTTTAAAGTGAAAACAATAGTTTCATTTAATACAAATCATTTTGTTCTAAGGAAATTGTACAACAAGATCAAAGGAATGTTTACATTTAGAAAAAAAAGCAAGAAATAAAGTATGTTAGACATTAACTAGATGTTTATCTAAATATAAATGGGAACTGTTTATTATTTTTTCAATTTAATGACAATTTTTCTAGAAAATTCTAAAGTAATTGGAAAAGAATTATGACAAACAAGAAAAATGCCTATTTAATATTCCTTTAACGTATAACCTGCTTTTTGATTAAAATAACAATAAAAGTGGCTAAATAATAAAATTTTATTATCTTTAATACTTTATTACAACAAATTTTAGAAAAAATTGTAATGTTTTTTCATGAGGAAGCCTTATAAAATGAGAAAGGCCATACTTGTCGAAACGGAGTTTTAGAGGCAGAAATTCAAATGAGGAAGGAATAAAACGAAGGATATTAAACGAATTTCATATCGTCTGAATTTCAAAATTGCCAGGTTAGCCTTTTTTTCTTATACGATTATCAGTTATTTCATTATAATTCAACATTTTAAATTTCGATTTTCTGAACTCTAGATCCCATTGATGGTTCATGTCCACAGTTTTCGGAGTTTATGGACGAGTGGATCGAAGATTTTGGTGTATTTGCCCTTTCAGATACGCAAAGTGATGCTGAATGACGCTAGTCAAGTCGTTTTAATTTTGTAGGTTTCTGGAGTGTTGATCCCTCTTTTGGAAATAACATATCAAAGTATCTGGGTCTCTAGAATCTAGATTGTTATTCGAAGATGGATAAATACCAGACTGATTAAGTCCTGCTTAATCCCACGTACTCCAAAAATTTTTACCTAATCCCACGGACAGTAACAAAAGGCACTTGCAGACATGAGCTTGGGAAAAATGAAGTCTTTAGAATAAGGATAAATTCGAATGGTGGTCTGCTTTGAAATTGCAATATCTGTAGAGAGATATTTGAACTCACTGAATAAATTCAAGTCCAATGAAAGCCATAGATCTCTTAGTAAGTGAAAAATCATCATGGAAGCAATGCCACTAGGCTACCGGAAAATTCGAAGTAGTAACATGTAAAAAACGTAAACGACCAAGAAGAAAAATCCTTATTCATAAGAGACATGAATTCAATTCTAAACATACTGTAAGATAGACCCTTACAATCATTGAAACGCATGTTTGGATGTATGTTAATGGGTTTTCAGTCCTAGTAATTAATGTGCAATGTCTATTTCGTCCCCATAATAAAGTAACTAGGAATGAATAACAATTACAATTGGGAAATAATGTGATGATCAATCATTTTCATATTGGCTTTTCATGAAAACGAATAAAAACCAACCACTCTCTTCCTCATCTCTACATATCCATCTCATATGCAAATATACCGACACGAGATTTGCATACGGCCAACGCCAACCTGTCCTTTTCTCATTGTGACTCCTTTATCACGCTAGCGTCCTCTCTCTTTTTCAACTATCACCTCCGCATGTTCGAAAACTCGGCTGCACAAAAAATATTGTCCCCAACGCAGTCATGCATATCACTTCAGCCCCAAATTCAAACTGTTTCTGTGTGACACAGTAGGGATTATTCACTATTCCTTCCCAGTATACGGACCTATGCTGTTGAATGCTCGTTTTTCTCAGGGGTACTGTTAAGAAAAAAATGACGCATACAGAAGGAAGTCACACCAACAATATGACTGTTTACGATGAGCGAAGAAAAAATGGGGTTGAACTTATTTAACTAATGTGCACAACTGGTCCTTATAAAAACTGGAATTGTTAGGGTTCAGGAGACGATTGTGTGCGTAAACATTTAAACAAAATATTAAACAAGAGAAAATGCGTAGAAAAGTTCTAGAACAATTAATAAAGAGTTTGAGATATTTGTTATTGTAAATATAAGCGAATTTTCGAATAGCTTGATTAGAGGGCAAAACATTAACAAAATTAAATATCCTTCTATTGTTATTTTAATATTTTGTCATTATCAACTAAAAAGAAAGTTCTTAAAGTTAATTTTCCGTTGAAAATTGTTGAAATTTCTTCTATTTTTGGATCTATCCACTGATACTTATTGATTTAACCGGCTGAGTCCACTGTGCTCACTCCACAAACTGTAAAGTGCTTATCATTTTTCCTTGTTTATTTCCTCTTATTAAGATTTACTGTTACCTAGATACAGTTTAATATTTCTTTATTAGAGACCAATGTTTTCTCCCAGTTCTCACCCATTAGCATATACTGTCATAGTCTCGGTCTTTCTCCTATCCTATTACAGGTGGGGAAAATACTTGGTAATTTTTCCTGTTCCACATTGGTACCACTGAACTTGTAACCTCTAATAATATGGATTCAAATGAAAATTCATCAAGATAGTTTCTCTGATAAATACTTTCTTCCGATATATCATTCAAATAGTCAATGGAATCAAGAATAAATACGTGATAACTTCGACTTATCCAAATACGTTGACCAATATCGATTATCTACCACAGATAATTTATCACAAATACACAAACTCTCATTGGAAGCTCCTTAGGTATCCCGGCGTCAAAATTATCTCGATTAGAGCATAAATATGCCTATAGCAAACCGATGGGTCTTAACTACTCTACAGTTCTAACCATTTGGCAAAACTGTTAGTCTGTTGGTAGACAATTTTAAAAAACTAACTGTTTTCGATTTCATCCAAAGTGGGCACTCTCAGTAAGGTAATACCGGTGTGGCCTACTTGTCGAGTTATGGTATCTGAGATGGAACAAATCGCCCGTGTTTCGGACGTCCCATACGTCATTGCAAATGACCTGGACAGCCGACATCATAATGGACAATCTATAGTTTCCCCTTCCTTTCTCATGCTAGTCAATAGAATGATAATCCTGTACGGACTTGTCCCTTCGGTACCCTCCTGTAGTATCAATGCACTACATAAATCAATATAGGCTTGATTTATTGATCGATACGCGGACTCAGTTCTCAGCAAATGATCATTGATAGCGAAATAAGAACAGGCGTAGAATTAGTAAAAATTTATGAGTTCCACTATCTTTAAATCTTTAAATATTATATGAGAAAAGAATAGGAGTAAAAAGAGTGAACTCGAGCCAGTTCTGCTATGTTTAAAATGACTGATAGTCACATCTACCCACTCATGTCTGAATGAAGATCCAAATGACTCCAAGTGACATGACTGATTATTCAGTTAAATAAACTGGTCAACAAGCTCTGAATATTAAGAACATGGAATCATCCAATAGTCGTCGGCAAAAACTCCGACATGGAACCACTTAAATAAGAACTTTCTAATATAATTTCAAGAATAAGTAAGAATTTGTTTGAAGTCGTAATGAATACAAGAATTCAGACGTGTTCATGCCTTCAATAAATCCAGCCATCTTATCTTATTCAGACATTTACTCAATCAAAATGATGTTGGACATGAGAGAGTGGCATTTTTAATTGGTGAAGGTTTGATACTAACAGTACCTTTAATGATCCCTCTTCTAATTTCAATAAATCTAACATACAGTTAGGTAGTTCCTTAAATTTGAGTAAATTATTGATCGATATTTAGTACTGGCACAGAGAAGAAATCGTATTGATACTGATATTCTATCGGTTAACGTACAGAAGTTATTGATTAAGTGAAGTGACACTAGCAATATCCATAAAAAAATGTTATTCCGCACTACTACATAATATATTCATGCATTTATAATTTGATATTCTTTCTAATTCTAAACGAATTTATTACTTAATAAGGTAATAATTTGATTGATTTCATATACTTATTAACCTTGAAAAAGCCGAGGCAATTTCAAGTCGAGTTTCTGAGTTACAGAGGAAGTCAAAGAGCGCAGACTTTAATTGTTGGAGTGGGATAAGGAAATGCATTCCCCTGTCAAAAGTGATATACAAATGACACTGCAGTATGAAGGAAAAAAGCACTGAATACGGGAAAAGGCCACTGCACTGATATTATTTTAATCTATAAGTCTGTTGTGTTGATAAATATATAATTGAAAAATGCCAAACCTTTGATTTATTTAGTGTTTTAGTTAGCTAGTATCAACAATCTAATTTTCGTCATTTCAGAAGGCAAGTTTTCTGTCTAATCAACAGGGAAATTCGTTCTCAACATCGTGAATAGGAATCCACCCAGGAGCTCGAGAGGAACACTTGGACACGATGGAGGGAACTATGCGTTTTAAGTTTAGAGTGAAAGTCTGATGAATTAAAAATTCACATTGAAGAAGAGACCTTTTGTAGTTTTACATAACTCCCTACTTCTTCTCGACATCACCTTCCACCCTTTATTGAACTATTTCCGTTCACTACACCTCCCGTTCTTAGGTGCTTAACTTAAATTTGAAAATTTACTAATTTGGGGAACAATAAAGCATCTTCTGTCCTATGAAGTCACACAAGATAAACAGGTGCTTTCAGTCCCCTAAATCGCTACATCTCCATATGTATCATTTCAATTAAATAGTGTTAATGGTAAATAAACAATTTGGAAATTACAATTTCATAATCACATTGGATTTTTTTCTCCCAGAAAAAAAAAACGATCACATAAATAAATAAACACGGATCGCATTTCTTTTCAATTTCTTTTAAATAAATACAATGGAAAATTAACCAATCACTCAAAAAGAAACAGGCTTTCAATACCAATACGAACCTCTGTCCATTCTGAAGTAGAAAATACGGAAAAAAGGGTAGACAAACAACTTCCAGATATAATTCTTTCTCCTGGGTTGAAACACTCAAATCAATTAGCAGGCAGTGGCTTATGATTGGTAGTCTTAATCAACACCCTTGATAGTTCAAAAAGACAGGTGTATGCAATATAACTAAAGTTGTATCAACTCTGTAAACGAATGATCCTCCATCCAGTAATGGATCTGTTTAATTAATTAAAATGATCATCAATATACCTATTTTATCGATCTCAAAACTGATAGGATCCCGTGTATTTAAACGGCTAATAATTACTTTAATACATACCTAACCGGTCGGCGAGTGATATATCGTGTGCCATCTGTCCTCTTCTTTACCACCCACTCCATCAGTGGACGATTGTTGCTCTGGGTCCGGTTCTGTGAATCACCACCGTTGCCTAGGCCAGTATATCGATTACTTTGACTATTGCTACCAGCGTAAGGAGAGTTGATTACACCGTAGGATGTGAAGCAGACACTTCCGTTGTCATTTCCACCACCGCCAGTGGCGTCTCCATTGGGGGGTTTGAAAGAACTATTAACAATGTCTACTTCTGCATAGGGAGTCTCGTAGATGTTGGAAGAGGTTGTGTCGTCCTGAAGGTTCAAAATGTCGACGTTATTATAAGATTAATCAGGTGAATTCGAATGTTTAACATATGGCTACATCTGGCAAAAAAATGGCCTAGAAGTCCCAAATTTGCTAAATTAAGAAAATAACGAATTTATCCAATCTGCAGTAGCCAAATCGCGTAGTTTCAACTGAATGTGCAGTGAAAAATCAGACGAACCCAGATTCAAATGTTCTGGCTATATTATTAAATTTTACTCTACTCTTATGCTTTTTGCCTATTAAATTAATATTAGATTTTGTCGGATTCCTGGAACAAGAAGAAATATTATTAAAGGAGTTTCAGAGACTAGTATACGAGTAAACAGTGCGGATGGGCTAGTTTGAAAGAAAAATATTTTGGTTGCTCCTTCCATTTAGCAAGTATATTTAGAGCCGGACTCCAGACAGGAAAAAACCACCTGATCCCATAATAGCAGCTTTTGGGATTCTAATCTCACAACACCCAATGTGCCCTTTTAATTTGGCCAGAACTCTCACTCCAAACTGAAAATTATTGTTAAACTTAATTTGTTTAAAAGTAGACAAATTTAAATTTCGTTGTAAATAAGATTTTTCCCTTTTTCAACATTTTTAGAGAAGTTGAAATTGAATTCGGAGTAGATCACAAATATTTAAATCGAAATCGCTTTTACAGGAACTAGAATTTTTGTTCGGTTAAAAAAAGAAAAAAAAATGAACATTTTATAAGACAAATTTTAGAAGGAATTTTTAAATCAAAAAGGGAGTGATAGGAGTCATGGAAAGGTAACTTGGAAAAGTTTAAACATCAAATAGGGAAGGTGTTCTAAATAAACAACTAAGAGGTTCCAAGCCAAAACTTTCCAAATTCGATCCATTTTGAGTGAGGAAATACATCAAAAGCCAAGATCACAAAAAAGTTTGGTGACACAGCGGCCAATAATGGACCCCTGAAAAGCTTCAGATCGCGGAGTCGATAATCGTCGGGAGAGAATAAAAGGTCACTAGATGCGATTTTCCCGTTGGAAAGGTTGATATTGTCAAAATTTCAATCGTTAAGTAATACTAAGAAAAATCTGGTAACATTTTGGCAGAAAACGGCTTATTCCATATAGTTGTTTCTTCAAAATCCATGTAAAATGCACCTCACAATCTTCTCAAATGAATAAAGTTTAATAAATGCAGCAGGGAATGTAAAGTCTTGTTTATCTATATATATCACATTCAACATGAAGAGAGTATTAAGTTAACCGATTAATTCACAGAATATGGTTAAATTGCTCGAAGAAATTCTGGTTTAAGAAGATGCTTCACTTAGTATGGGCAGATATGAACTCAAAAACTATCCGAACCACAGCTTCAGATTTTCCGAAACTTAACAAAACTTTAAAATGTCGAATAGAACACAATACCTTAAACAATCTTCCTAAAAACTGGAAAAAAATTGGCAGAGATAATCAAATTAGTTCCTTCAGATGAGAGTTTCAAGTCCGGTGCAATAACACACCCGATTTCGATTTCAAGTGTTTTAAATGTGTGATGTTGTCAACTTGCACAACAAACAAATCCGAATTCCAGGATTCTATTCTCATCTATACACATCTAGTGGGACGGTTAAGACCTGTTAATAGGGCCAGGGTATTGAAGCCGTGGGTTGTGACTTAATTCTGTTATGACGTCCAAACTTGCATAATCATCTGTGGCTAAATGTTAACTATGACACCAGGTTTATGATTAATGATTTCCCACTGTTTATTTAACCCATGTGCAAACCATTAAGCCCACATCTAATCCTTCAGTATTTTAATGTAAACACGACTCCCCTAGATGTTAACTGTACGCCTAAATGAATGCTAAAGTTCCGAAATATCTCTCATCCAATTGAGTGAAAATTACCGTTATATAAATGCTTGTGTGCTCTTATAGCCATTACCGACCAAGTCTTTGTGCACCTGAAGAAAAGTGATTAATATTTAAGTCTGTTAGGTTGGAAACCACAAGAACAATGCTCGCAAATACGCTTTCATTAGAGTGAACAGCCAAACATCAGATTCTTTCTGGTCTGGTGGTTGAGCCACTTCAGAATAGTTTGTCCTAATCAAGTCAAGTGCTCTTAACTCTTCCCTTAATGGTCTTTAGGAGTTTTTAGTCAACTTCAGTAGCACATTTCAGGATTTTCTTGGAAGAGCTCCAGGGTACTTGTCATAAGCATTAAATTTTGGGAGTTTTATTACTCTTTAATGTAGGATCCAGTAGATCTCAATACAAGAGATCATGTATTTAATGATCTTCGAAATATACCAAGTTTCGATTTTTTGGATAAATCGAGTTTCTCACCAGGAAAGTTCTGTGATACTGGTACTTCATCGAAGATAAGTAATGAAAAATACTTCCCTAAAACCTCCTGGGAGTTATTTACTACCCTGGATGCAAAGCCCTCCCCACATCTCTTCCTCTGATCCAATTGCCAGGCAACCACAAATTTGTTGAATCATTTCTCGACGATTTAAAAGCGCACACATGCAGATGCCCAAATGCGCACCAAATCAACCCTCTAACCGCACCACAGTACTCTATACACTCCCTCTGGGCCTCCACAAATACGCAATTTCAGCGTCCTCATAACCGGACAGCCTGTTGTGTTTGCAACAGAAGTGGAGTAATAGGCAAAGAAGAAGGCAGAAGGTAAAAGCACACGAGAAGATGAATAAAAGTGGTATTTGGGAGGGGATTGTGCATGTCAGCCACCAGAGTGAAAACCGGAAGTGGGGAAAACAGACAGTATCTTTTTTTAAAATTTTCTAATCATTTACACAGTTTGGTGGCAACTTCAAAAAAGGAGAGAGAGAGAGAGAGAGAGAGAGAGAGAAGGAAAAGGAATTTGAATTTAAACAGAGGCAAGACAACCAATTTTTAGCATTCTTCCCAAATAAACAGAAAAGATGATAAAATACCGGTGATTTATGCACTAGATGGCATATCATGGTATCTGGGTTAGAAATTTGGGTTGACCTGAAAAAGTGAAATTGTGCTGAAACAAAATATTAATGATCGTCTTTGTTATTACAATATCAGGGTTTCAATGAAACTTTACTCCTTGTGACACTAATTTTGAGGTGTAAAATTCGTCAATGTTAGTTTCCAAGAGCTAGAAAAATTGCAACTTTCAAGATCCAATCAGAATGCGTTAATGTGGGCACCGGAGATTCCGAACACTGTTTCTGCTTGGGAACGAAGTTTCCCACGGTTTTATTACTACCTAATGGCCAATCAGTTGAGCAACTCAAGTTATGCTTAAACAAATTAATGTCTTGATAGGGAAGCTTTACTCGAGTTATCAGGCTTTTCTCCTCCCCTGTGCGTCAGGATAACTGTTGCCATAAAATTCTTCAATGGACAGCTATATACCTACAATTATATTGATGTTAGCTTGGCATTATATTAGTTACCAGCTCTAAAACTATGGAATTCGGGGGCATCAACCAGACGTCAATTAGTATTGACTCAGATGAACGCTTTCTTTGAATAAAATAAAATTAATTGCAGAGGAAGACAAAGACAGGCCTTCATTCATGAAAACTGAAAATCATTGTTATTCTCACCCAACAGCTCCGATCGGACTTTAAACCTTAAAGCGTTTCCATCTAGGTCGGTCTTGAAGGCTATTAATACCAGCAGTCATTATTAGGGAAAATTTAATCTGCGCTGCTGACATCTTGGAATCACACTTTCCTCCTCCCTCAATAAATGCTACGTGGAAAATATACATCTTCCCGCCAATTTAGTAACTCTGATACAAGTATTAATTGAAAATTTTATTTTGATCAGTCAGATTAAATAAATAAACCAAGCAGTTATCACGCTGATAGAGCAGTAATAAGTGGATACAACGATTTCTTCCTCTGGATTCAGATCTTTTTGGTACAAATTTTATTGAAAGTGCACCTGAATTTTACAGTGGTATGAAAAACGATTGCTTGAAGAGTCAGCCGCTTCAGAAAACACTAATCACATCGTATAAACATACTAAAACATTTGTAAGACACTTAACACTTTTAAATTAACGTAAAAGCAGAAAACCTTTTCACCTTCGATTAAAATCAGCCTTCAAAGGCGATCAAAACGCAACCGATATCCAGATGACAACGTAATTCAGAATCCTTGTTCAAATAAGCAGAACGAAAATGTTAAAATAATAGCGAGCTTAGACGATTGCATGTGTCCAAAACTGTCTAATGAACTCCGAAAACAGTAGGCCACAATAAAATCAAAAGAATTACGTTTTCCCTTTATTCAAATAAGAAATACACTTTACAGGAAGTCTTCTCCAAATGCCTTCCGATTGAGGATCCTGACTAAATAATAAATCTTCGTGACTCATTGGTCTGAATTGAGATGTTTTGCATAAAATTCGTCTAGGACACCGCCTCTAGACATGGACTCTTTATCTTCCCTCTGAGAGCTTTTTTATCTTGGGTATTAAATATTCACCCAGCATATTAAAATCTATTTAAATTCTCCATCTATCTTATTCATGCAGAGAAAATCCCTTAAGGAAAATAAGAATGGCAGGAGGAGAAAAGCGAAAGGAATAAAGAATAAGCCAAAATGTCAAAAACTCAAGACACGCATTTCCGCACTTAAAAACTTCCCCTGCTTCTATTTAAGTCTCCTAAATTCATATGGGGAAACACGGACAAGAGCCACAATTTTTCCTCAGAATTCTCTCACGAAATCCCAACTCACTTTTGTCCTCTCGTCTGTGGAGTCAGATGGTACCTTTCCGGAACACATCCAAGTTTGAGGTCGTAGGGGAGGAGGATACCGGAAGTTTGGCATCAGGCCAGGTGTACCAGGAATTGGAGGTGGGGGTAAATGGAGGTGGGGATTATGAGGATGTGGTAGGCCATTCTTGAAGTATCGATCATAGAACTCATAGGGAGGGGTTGGCGACTGGAAGAATCCGTGAGGAGTGGGGAGGAACATACTGGAAGAACAGACTGGACCCATCATGTAAGCTGGATTGGTAGTGGCGTGATTCTCGTAGATACCTGGACCAACTCGATTTGGAGTTGAGTTGGGAGTATTACTCGATGCAGGGAGAGAGGAGTTTCCCGAATTCAAGGAACCACAAGAAAGTTTGCTTCCATTCAAACTCCCCCCGTTTGAGGGAGGAATCGGTGGTTTACAACCCGGAATCTCTCCGAGGCTTGTATTGCTCTCTGAAATCAAAAAAAATTTTATGGAAAAAAGTAGTTTAAAAGCTTTGTGAAACGAGGATGTCTTGGCAAAATCTTGAAGTCAAGACTAGATCCTAATGGGTCTAGCATAGTGACAGATGATTGACGTTCTTGATATTTCTTCAAAGCCATTTTAGCACTTGGATCTAGTTTAGGAATATTTTAAGCAATCACTTTAGCCAGCATAGGAAAATAAATGGCTTTTAAACAGTATTCATACAAAAGAGTTAATAATTTAAGAGATTTAATCTAATCATGTGCCCTTGCTCGCTACTTCCTTTTCTAAAACTTTCACTTTAATACCTAAATAGAGGCTTGGATTAAAAACCTACCTAGGTCTGTTAATCAAAAACCACGCTCATGATTTCACAGTGTATTGGTTGAGCCTTCTTGAATTCTGCCAGCACCTTTATTAACCAAACTTAATCAATGCGGTTTGCCATTCCGCTCACTGGGTGTGCACCGATGGGCATTGAACACTGCGCCAAATAAATTCCCTATAGAACCCTGATGCTGTGTCTGCATAGCTGCACTAAGTGCATTGGAGACAAAATATTGAAAGGAGTAAACTTTGTGCAATGGTGGCGTAGCTGTTAACATACCTCTCTGCAGGGTCAGAGGACACGAGGTCGAAACCTATCAGTGCACGCTCCATTAACGAAGTGTCCAACTGCAAATGGTAAGGTCTAGCTAATAAAGTGAGTGGAATTTCTCGTCAAGAAGGCTCTATGTTGTTATCTCCCTAAGATGAGTGTTGGAAAAGGCTTTCCCATTTGAGATTGGAAGTTATTTATAAAAAGTATCTACGATTTCATACTTTTTGCCAGTATAGAAGCAGATGATGATAGAAACCATACACTTTTTCTATTCAGATAGAAAACACCTCTGCAAATGTGTTCACAGTTCTTTATTTGAATTGATGGAGCAGCGGCATCGAGACAGGTTCTTGTCAAGGTTGCTGCCAGCAGTTAAAAAGCAGAAGCTATCTGCCTCTGATCCACATTTGATCAATGATGGATATGACCACTCATTTTTATTATTCCTATAAAATATCAGAGTTGGGAAAAAAGTCCATTGCGTTCAAATAAATTGAATATTATTGGCTTAACTAATTATTTATCTAATCTTTCTTTCCAAACTTCATAAACTGAAATTTGCCTTCAAAAAGTGAATACTTCCGTTGATTGTTGTCTCCTTGCCCTCTAAAATAACATGTTTTGAGATATTTGTTTTTAAATGTCAAAAAAATAAAACTTTATGACTAAATCGACCAATTAACTGTGTTATTACTTAACCTCTTAAAGCTCTTTGCAAAATAAGGAAGACAGATATCGACCATAACATAAACTGAGATCTGGTTTTGTAATATCGGAAATAAAGTTATTTGAACAACTAAATAGTAATTATGGATCGTTTAGTTGAAATGAATGCAATAATTACGAAAAATAACCAGAAACTCGATAGGCTGCATGAAGTCTACAATCTAAAACATTGCACATTGTAGGTCCAGCCACAATAATGCCCAAATTAACTCTAAAATGTGATTAAAATATTTCCACTTCTCACGGTTCACTGACTCACAGACATTACACCCACACAAAGTATCATTTTCGGGATTAAACCACCAAAAACCTTCCTGACTTCCCTTAGTGTCTGGTTTCAACATTTTGTTTTGTTTTCCAAGTCGGGCACTGAGAGTCGCATCGTCATCCTCTCAACTCAGTTTAGGATGGGCGTTACCCCCTCCATGGATATTATTTTTGAATAAGCAAATTTTACCTCAGAATATCTTTCTTTTCCATTCTAATATTTTTGGCTTTAAAGTGGCAATATTGATCCTAATTTATGACTAAGCCGTTCTGGCAATTTGCGCGTTCTGCGTTGCATTTTGGTACGTCCTCGTGACTATCGATTTTTCATTGGATCGATCTGCCGCTGGCCCAATCAATTTCCTTTTAATCATAATCCAGCAATTTCGTTAAGTTGCACAACGTATTAATCATAATGTATCCGTGGGTAAGTACCGACTTTTCATCAGATTTCTAAAATGTAGTCTAGAGAATTCCTGCCTCAGTTTATTTACATCTGTGAATATATTTAAATATTATCAATTTTTGACCTGTTCACATAATTATTTAGGTCAAAGTCAAAACATCCGCTTTAGTCCTATTCTTTACTACTTAATATAGAAAACAGCTGCGTAAATAATAATTACCCTGACGTTCACAGCTACTAGTTGATCCGATATTACTCGACCGACTGCCATGATTCAGGAATTGAGCGGCCACATTAAATCGACTTGACGAAGCCTGACTTGATGAGGGCTCTTTATCAGTTTCAGCAATCGACCAAATTGAAGAGGGGTTCGTGGGAGGCATAGAAGTATGACCTTTAGCTTGGGACACTTGTGGGTCAAGGTCATATTGGGGAAGGAGATGAGCATTTGGATGAGGTTGCCTCTGCGTCAGACAGAGAGTCAAGGGGTCACCAGATTGTTTTGGCATCACCACAGCCTCGTATAAATCACTACCGTTGAATGCGGATACATCTGAGGAGGCTGTAAGCAAAATGGGGTTATTAGAAAAGGAAGGGATAGAAAGAATTCCAACTTCTTGAAGCATTTTGGGGGAAAGGTCAACTCCGTTCACGAAAACAATTTGGCATTTTCCATCACCCCCCCCCCCGTATTGCATAAATCATCTTTTCTACTTACTGGAAAACGCATGCGCAGAAAAGCATTACTGGCCTTTAATGAGGTTTGGGATCGAAAGAGAGGGGAAGGGAGTGGGCGAAAAGACATTACATCATTCCATATGTCATTACAATGTACCCTTCACGAGTCTAAATGTCACTCAGAATTATGGTGCTGGTGGTAGTGTTATCTCTTATCACTGTAGATCTACCTACACTATCTGCCTCTCGACAGTGTTTACACATGCAGAAATAAACATTGAAACAGACAATCAATCATTTTGGCCAGTCCTAATTAGAAATTATGATAAATATGGCCTAATATCAGAGAAAAGTGATCGGAGATCTAATATAGTTAGATGAAGTGTATCTAGATTATTACTTGCTTGAGAAAAGACTACAGCTTAAGAGATACATGCAGAAGCATCAAATGCATCATACTGTAAGTTGGCTGCAACCAATGTTATTCAAGAAGCAATTCGAATTAGGCATCTCCGATGGAGCAAGAATGAAAATGATTAATATATCAAAAAATTTTTACCGAGAAAACAAACTTTATTAATTCTCTTCGAGCGGAAAACTATCATTAGTTAGCTTGAATAAAAATACGACTTGGAAAAACAGATGGAAAGCCTTTAAATTATAAATTATTGAACGAATGAGAAGGCGAAATTTGATGATTTCGGATTTCTCAAAATCCCCAGTTGAGATTGATATCTCCTTTTTACTGGAAGATTGACACAAATCGTATTATCTCCACATTCTTTAAAGAAATGTATCCAACTTAAATACGGAGCGGATAATATAACGTGATTGAATATGACTCAAGATAAGCGAGTGTAATCCAACAGGATATTTTACTGTCGATTTCAAACAGTACGTACATTTCGGGAATCAAAATCTCCATCATCGTTACCTCTTGTATTGTTTGTTTTTATTTCAATCACAACAACAAGATCTGTTTGATTCTAGATAAAAAGTTGTTCATTGCATTTACTATTACTTATACGCTGTGATAGGAATAATGCACTCAAAATGCTCGCTTAATTTCATCCACAAATAATGGCCATTTAGTTGCATAATTGGGAAAATAGTGAAATAAGCCAAAAATACATTTATTTTTATTAGTAAAATTTGATAAAATCAATAGCATTATTACTTTCAAGCCCATTAGGAAAGTATTATTTAACGCTTTTCTTGGATAGAGGGATAGCATCATGAAGCCTCCTTGGTGAGAAACTCGACTTCTACCACAGCCTTAATTAGTCAGACTTAATCAGTTTTGTTAGTCATTCTACTCACAGAGTGTGCACCAGTGGGAATCGAATAAGTGATTCCTAACTTCATAGACGAGAACGATAATCATTGTGCCGTCAATTTGCAATAATTACATTAATTAAATGCCTTACTTTTTTATAGATAAAATGATCACCAATTCTTAAATCCATTTAAAATAGCAGTTTTCTCTTGCTGAGGCACTAGTAGAGGTTTCCTGTTCTCTTTCCTCCTACTTCATCCATCCATCATCAAGTTTTCTCTTAGTCATAAAATCCCAGTACGTGTGAAGATTTCCCACTAAGAGGAGCAAAGTGCCACTCCCAGCAATCAATTTTCTTTTTATTATTCAAAGCGAGTGCATGTCAGAGCGAGAGAGAGAGCTCTTAAAGAGCTCTTTAAACGACTCCACTGTCCACCCAATAAATCAGACACCTAACAAAAATCAGCAACCATCGAGACGCAGAGACAGAAACGAAAAATCATCTTCCGCCCGTCTCTACATACATCTCTTTGCAGGCGAGAGAGATTAATAATCACCCTCTACAGAGCAGCAAGGATGACTAAACACCAGCGTACATATGTAGTAGAAGCGGAAGCGACAAAGCAGAGGCGGCGGTAAGATCTTAAGTAGCGGCATGTACAATTCATCTCACTCTCAACTTCTACTACGCATTCACTGACCCCTCCACCTTTTCTCTCTTAAGACGGAACTATGACCTTTCTAATTCCTCTCTTAGTGCAACCTTTATGCCATTAAAAGTGAGAGGTAGAGTGAAAGCTTTATTTGCAAAGATTAAATGCACAAAATTCGCTACTAGCAGAGGTCATGAATGGTCATGTACATAAACAATATTTCTTTGAAGATCAAATGAGAGAGCGAAGACGAGGTAGTGCCTTTTTGTATGTAATTTGAATAATGCAAAAGATTATTTATCAGGACAAGGCAAAAGAGAGGCAGCGAGCTAGCGGTAGAACAAAGACTGCTGCTGATCTAAGGAATAATCGGAAGTGTGGCTCTATGATATGACGCGCAGAAGTACTGTCACAAAGTGTGCATGCCTATTTCTATTTTCGTGATGGGTGTTGTGTGTGATAAATTGATGTTTTGGGCTTTGTAGGAAATAAAATTAGGCTTTTTTGATGCATTTTTCGGATTGAGTATTTCATAACCAAAATTCGAGATATAATTGCCAAACCACTTGAACTAAAGTAAAAGAATTGAGATTCTACAGAAAATAATTATTTCACAATCTCGTGATAATTATATCATATAGGAAACGAACAATTGGCGAAGTGATCAAGACAATCTTTGGACCGATCTTCATATTTTGCTCTCATTCTACTTCGATATACGCCCATTTAGGACAGCGTTCCCAATATTCATCTTTGGCAGAGTGACATCAAGGAGCCTCTCTGGTGAGAAACTCGAATTCTGCCATCCTCTATATTATCAAGGCTTAAACAGTGGGGTTTGCAAGCCCGCTCACACAGTGTGCTCCGATAAGAATCGAATCCGTGGCCTCTGACATGTCAGATATGCATGGTGACCAATCGGCCACCTTGAAATAATATTTTACAGACTAGTTTTATCAGGCGGAGTTAGCAATAATAAGTACCTAATTGTTTAAAGAAATAGGGATCAAATAGATTCTATTTTGAATAAATGCATCTAAGCTTCGGTGATTAATTGGGAGGGTGTCTTCAAATAGAGTATACAATCCGCGGATATGTAGACTCTCATGTTATCTCTTACATTTTTAACTGAAAATAAACTTTGGACCCTAAATTATATTGTAACTCTTATCTCAATTACAAGCACGAGCAAATCAAAATATCTGACTTCTTCAAATTCTACACCATGTTGCTCTGATATCTTGAATACGGGTATGCAAAACAAATAATAAAATTACGATTTTTAATTAATTATATTATGATGTATTTTTAATGGGTATTAAAGAGTATGAAAGTATTCAAAATAAATTTTTATATATTTTGAGACTAATAAAATCTAGAATGAATTTTAAAACTGAGAACCCCACCCCCTTGATGGTGACTATCAGAGAAATTAAAAATGATTGCCAATCAACTGAGTTCCAAAAATAATTCGAACTGATACATTTTGGTTTAATTAAAATGATCGGAAAATGGCTGGTTCGCTTTACCAGGAAGCATTTCCAAAGGCAGAAGAGCATTTGGATAAATAATTTGCCGTCAAGATATTCATTGCATAAAAGGAGTGACTTAGCCGTCTACACAAGAAATTATTTGTTAATTAGATAACAGCAGACCCTAATGTAAGTCGAATGTAAGAATAATGAATAAAGGGATCTCCAAGAATTCTCACTGCCCCCCTTAATAACGGATTAACATAAGGTTAAAGGTCATCGACAAGGATTAATCAATAAAAAGGTTTGTCTGTCTGATAAGTGGCTTGATAAAACTTACACAAAGTCGGAGATAATTAAAAACTCGGAATAAACTCATGTAGTCGAAGCATTCACCTGAAGTGAAAGACTTAATAAAACTGCTCCTAGAAAGTTAGAATGTTTTGAAAACACCAATCTGTCTCTCTAGCACACTCTCAGGTATTTTTAAAAATGTTTTTGGATGGCACAAAGTTGTAAATATTTTGTATTACGCCGTACAAAGTAATCTCACCTTTGAATTTCGACAAACTGTTAGCGGATGATGTTTTGTTTGAAGTTGCTCCAAGTCCCATTCTGGGTGTCTGTCGAGCCTTTACTGGAGATATACCATCCCCATCACCGACCAAATCTGTCGACGATGATTCAGTGACTCCACTTTCTGTAGGAGGTGCCGGTGGCATATCAGAAGTACCCGTCGAAATCGCCGACACATCCGCCTCCTTAACACCCTCTCCTCGAGTCCCACACATTTTCTCCAGTGCCAGCTTGTGACAATGCATTGCGAGGGACTGCATGAGTTGACTTAAGTGGATGAGCTCGTTGTCAAGGTGATTTGAATTGGTGGCGGCGGTGGAAGAAGAAAGGAATGCTTGAGGGTGGCTACTGGATTCCTTAGGGGCGGATGAGACGGGGATTCCACTGCTGCCGCTGTTGATCCCACCTGTTGGATCAAAGAGATTCCAGGCGTGCATGAGGAGTGCTTTGTGCTCATCAACTTCCTGAATGAGGAAAAAGATAGTCGAAAGTAATAAAATTTCAATATTCTTTATACCTTACTTCAGACGAGAATCTAACCCTTCGGCAATAAGCCTCTCAAGGCCTTTACGGAATATGTTCACAAAATCTGACTTGGATAGAAGAATTATGCCATGAAGACGTTCTTATAAGAAATTTATATTTCACCATCCTTTTTATTGACAAGAATTAATCAATGTGATAGGTCACTCACATCACCGTGTGTGTGCCAGTGATGACGTATAGATTAGCAGAGATCATGGCTTCGATGGCCACCGGTACATACCCGCCCAACCGCGCTTGTTAAGCCTGGCTAATAGAGAGGGTTTGCAAAATTTCAGTTTCTCACCAGGGAAGCTCTGTGATGATGCTGTCTCACTAACAAAGATGAATCTTGGAGAATGCTTTCCCAAAGAGATAAGGAAGTTATTTATGCCAATGCAGTAGTGTCTTTGAGGACAACTTTTCGATCTTATTCAAAGCGCTATAATAATAATGATAATGAACATTTTTACATCAAATGCGATTTCATAGACAATATATCACTAATTGCATCAGGATGTACCGGCATAAAATATCGGCAATGTCGTTAACGGGAGGGAAGGGAGGGGGGAGGGAGAGGATCAGAGATCATCCAGATTATCAGCAATATCTAGGATGTCGGTAACGCTATAAAAACACTTCTTTTATATCGTCGGTACAATTAACAAATTATCAATGATATCGTGAACATTTAGGTGATAATAGTATTAATTTCCTGAAATTCAGTTACTAGGGCAACTATTTATCACTATGCTTCTTGATTTATTCATTAGCTGTTTATGCATGTTGACATTTTTCATGCTTTGATTAATAACAGTATATGTTCCACGTTTTTTCTTAGTAGAAACTTCAAAGAGCAGAATTATATAGTACCTTTCCAAATTGACAAGAAAGCGGATGACGCAGGGGTCAATTTCCATCCGATTAAAAAAGTGAGAAACAATTCTTGATCACAATTTTTAAAAAAACATTTAAGCCATCTTGCAATTGAGGGAACTTCATATTTTAAAGCTGCTTAGCAGTGACTGCTCTCAATAGGTCTCAATATTATTCCAGTACCTATAAAGTTAGAATTTCATTGATGGGATTCCTTTTTCAATTAACCCTTTATTATTCCACTAAGATATCTTATTTTTGTCAGGTTGAACATTTCGAATCGAAACATTCTAGTTAGAATTATTGGATGTCAAACGGCTGTTGTGATTTTGATTCGTCCACTTTACCTCCTCTTTGTATTAAACTTTCACTGCGCAACCAATGTAATATCTTATAATCAAATGGGAGAGATTGCAAGCATATGCGAGATGCACAATATCCTAGGGTGTCTTTCCTATTTCTTTTGGCATTCGAATGGTAGGGAAAAAAGAATTAGATATCCCAATACCGGGTGATCGTACAAATTTGGCCATTTCATTCTTTCAACAATTTTGCTTGCAAAATGCTTTATGCGGATTTAAACCGTGTCATTTGTGAATGATGGATTAGCGCCGATTTTTAGATCAGTCGAAGGTTTAGGCGATTTGAAGATACATCTTCATTTGGTAAATTGATTGGATTGATTTATCCCTTAATGTATCACAAATGAATTCCCTTCATATATCCCACTGTGAAATTAATTTAACCAGCGGAAAATTCAAGTACACTGTTTCTTTAATAAATACCATTTCTCAGAAGAGAACTAAATAAAGTAGGTTCAAAGTAATTAACGTTTGTTACTATTAATATGGTTCAATATACATTTCTAATTCTGCTTAATCGTTTTTATTATCGATATTCAAATTTCTACAAAACGGTCCAAATTCCCATTTAGTCCATCAACACTTATCTTGGATGAAAGTGTAATATAGTAGAGCCTCTAGTGAGAAAAACGATTTCTGTCACCCTCCTTATCAGCTAAGCTTAACCCATACGTTTGGCCATTCCACTCACAGGTGTGTACCAATAGACGTAAAGCTCATGACTACGCAGACTAGAACGTTAGCTGCTCTGACACCGGTACACAACTCTATTTTTGTGTTAAATAAATGTATATGGAGGAAAAAATGGTACGAGTATTCTGAATTAATGTTATGCTTATATTTGACGATTCTACTAAGACTCTTATCGATTTATCCAAGTTTTCGACCTACTTCATATTACCCTTCATTCGGCTTTTCTTTTGCTTCGTCTTTTTCCAATGACTCGCTTATAGATTTATTCTATTTATCTAACTCTAGCGATATTAAGTTCCTATTTTATACCTACAGCTTTTAGTTTACCTTCTACTAAAGAGAAGTTTTCTCTATTCATTCTTGGCAGACTATTTTCTGTCGCCTTCCTACGTCGACTGAGGTGAAGATAGTAGAAATTAGAAGGAGCAAGAGCCAAGGTGAATTCTTCTATCCTACGTCGGTAAATTTTGGGCTATGAATGATATTATCACATATAGATTTCTAAATTATATCTACCATTATTCTACTTAGAAATTTTCCCAAATTTTATAGAAAGAGATAAAAATAAATCAAAACTTGCCTGTTCAGAGCTTTCCTCTGTCCTAACGCTGTCATCTGTGGTCCTGCCCATTCCAGAATCTTGATCCTAAAGTAATTAAAGCAAATTTAGTTTAACCGCAGGAAAACACATAATTATTAAACGAAAACCAAGAAAGAGGGCAACCATTTTAGCGATGCAAACAAACTGTCCCTTTGTTTGAATAAGTAATCAGATCCATAGTTTGAGAGATAAAAAGGTGTTTCAATTCACCCTTTCTTTAAAACATAAAAAACCAATCAGCAATATCCTTAATATACATTCCATACTACTTATAAAAGTTACATTGAAAATTCCATCCTGTCATGCCGAGTGTCTTATCGGTCGTTATTAACTATAACTCCCAAGCCAATATAGGAAAGGGTTTTCAAACACCCATCTTAGATAGAGAGGTAGATAAAGAGTAAAGAAAATTGTGTTCTACAACTTTCTTTATTAGCCAAAAAACCCAGTGTGATTGACCATTCTCCTCACCGAGAATCCAGCGATGGATTTCAGATTCCTGAGACCTCGGACTTCGCAGAAATGTGCATTAACCATCGCATCACCCGTACCTCTCCAACAATTTCATATATTCTATCAAAAAGCATCGGTATTCTGTCCTAATGACAAAACTGTGATATTTCAAGAATCACACACCTTTTCACTTTCAATTCTCATTAAAAGGAAGAAATGTTCAACAGGATAACTCCTCTTGCGCATCAGATCAACATACTGGAATTTACATCATTTGTACATGTACACCTTTAGCAACACTCGGAAATTAACATGTCATGTTCTTTAATCAAATCGCAATGAAGTATGAAATTTTTAAAACTCCAGTCGCACTATCACTTAACTGTTCTAAGAAGAAGAATTTACTGAAAACAAAAGTCAAAATGACCTTAGATTGAGAAATTTACTGGAAATTCTGGAATATTTAGGTACATTCGCTCTTCACATGTTACTTTCCCTTCAAGAGGATCTGCAGTTTTCTCTTGATACTAGATATTCCGGAAACTATTTTGCAATTATTTCGACTGTGGTTATGAGGATGGAACTGTAAATATAGGGCAATTTTCAAACTTATGTAATCCCATGTTTTTGAATTGGATTTTGAAATAAGAGGTTGTCGAAAGAGCCAAATGAATGCATACCTGTAGCATTCAAACTAAGATCAAATCAAACTTAATTAATTCAAATATCTCAGATTGAAAAGATGTTGTGAATGAATCGAGATCAATCATTATTTGATCTTAAAGGAAATCTTTGATAATCCGACTCATATTCCGTTTGTCATTATTTGGCATAAAAGTAACGGACATACATTTCCTTGTCCAGATCGCATTTTGGTACGAGTTCTCGCTGATGTTATCAAAAAACGCATGTTTGATGAATTTGGTATTTGGATGCTATGGCCAACCGCCCAGTTCAATCAACTGGATGGGAAACAATGCACGAGTTTCGAATTCGTAATGCCAGTTCATAATTCAAGGTCTACTTTGATTAAAGTCAAAATGAAGACTCCATTGATGCCTCGAATTTACTTCCTACTTCCACCCGAGCCCTGTTATCACTTAAACTGGTTATTTAGGCTTTCCCATTGTTCCTCCTGTTCCGAAGTAGTAAAATCATTTTTCTTGACCATGAACAATGGTTTCTTATTGTATCCGTTCTTTAAGGAAAAGAATAAACCCTTAGAGTGTCATTCAAAGCCAACTGTTAAATAGCTTACATCAATCTACTTTAGAGAACGTTGGCGTTTTGCTACAAGAACCTTCCAAGAGCTAAGAATCTCACTTGAAAAAGAGACAGACCTCTGTAAACTTATGCACACATGTGACGTATTTACTAGAAATGGCATTCCGTATGATTAAATTGTCTTCAAAAAAATCGTCATTCCAATGATTGACTGGCTTTGTAGATTAATAGTAAACACTTCTTTCCACTGGACTTCTGTTCAACTATTAAAGTGAAAATAAAGTAATGCAGACGACGCATAAAACATATATTAGTTCAGAAAACTATGGTACTGGTCGACATCTACCATACAGTTCTAGTCTCAAAGGATTTATCTGAAAATGGACGCTATGACTACTAAAAGAACATTCAGGAACTTAAAAAATAAATGCAAATTTCAAAGAGAAATAAGTATAATATCTAGAAAAGTTTTACAACTAGAGGAAGATTGAAAAATAAATCTCTGCAAAGACCGTTTTACATATTCAAGAACTTGCTCAACTATCATAAGACTATGAATTTTGAGAACCCCTTGTTCAACTGCAAAGATTCACTTCAGACGTACATAATCAGATTGCTATGAACTGTCACTGAAAGCTCAAGACTGCTAGTTCTATGGTAGGGTCCCGAGTGGTTAAAGAAACAATAAGTGAATACACGAACCCTCATGAGTGCTTTCAACTTAAAAGCTCTTCATGTCGGGTACAACAACCGGTAAAAAAAGAAATAGGCCATGCAACCACTCTATTTTTTGTGCTGCCGAATGTATACTTCCACATGTTTATTCTGACTTCAAGGAACTGGAAGAGAAAAAATTCCCATGACTATACCTTCAGGACTAAATCAAAGCTGGAAAGATGCAGAAAAGGTTATAATACAGCCTCGCAGAGCTCTCACTTCAACGCACTACATGATCTTCAAATAAATGGGCTTATTATTAAAAAATAGCGAATACCTAATCACAAATCGGATTTCAGATAGAACTTTGTGTTTTAAACATCCTTCTCAAATCTTCTTTATATAAAAAATTAACGAAAAATTCAATTATTTTATTTCTAAAATATGGAGTTACTTCATAAACACTCTGTAAAAAGATCCATTGGAGAAATGATTCTGGTAGAGGGCAGAATTCTTCAATAAGAATACTCATGAGAACCAGAACTTTTATATAACACTTAACTACCTCCAAAGACATCATAAAATGCTGAATCAGACGCATCTAAATGATCAATCTTTGAGCGTATAATCCTGGAAATATCTCATTTTCGACTACCAGAATGCAATTATAAATACCTTTTAAATTAAGTCAAACTCTGCAAATTCTCGGTGAATTGGAAATAGGCCATACAGTAAGAAAAATAGAATTTAACTCAAATCTAGAAGAGTCAGAAAGCACATTGAAGGTTTCTGAATTCACAATTGATGCATCGACTATGTAAAAATAGAATTTGTCGATCGACTTAATTTCGAACTCCCCCTAGCAAATGGACTGGGAATTTTACAATAACATATGACGGTTGAAAAGAAAAATCATTAATTGTACGAATATCAAAGTAATATCTTTACAGTACATATGCTGAATAACATTCCTATCCAATACCGAGATTTGCTGGGTCGTTGAAAGGATTATTACGAAAATAATCATCGACTTACCGGTAGGTGAGCGTAAGCGGCATTCGAAATTCCAATATCTAGAGTAGAGTCCGGATAGGACGGCGCAGAATAAGAGGAAGGAAGCCGACTAGGAACCTGTTTCCAATGATGTTGTTGCCGCACTAGAGTAATCTTAGCACATAGTCCACATCCCTGGAAAAGATCCATCACATTTTCTCGAGAGGTTATCTCCTGATCTCCAATCTTTAACAACCGATCACCCAACATGATCTGACCTGATCGATGAGCAACACTTCCCGATTCGATCTGCAAGAAATAGAATAGAAATGAAAAATCTGCTCGTCTAATTTGAGGAGGGTGATTTTCCTTCGAATAAGAACCAAAATTTATGAAAATCGAAATAAAGTGCCCCAGGCGGATGAACAGTATAGGTGGTTACATCACTGACTAATTAGCTGCTTATTATTTTCAGCAAATCACAGCGAAATTTTAGGATATTCACAAAAATTTCCCCTAAATCAACTTCCAAAATTCTGACTTTATCGGCTGTGAACTCCAAGTCAAATAATTTCATAATTTTTTTGTGAGGGAGTAAATTATTTATTTGAATAGTTTTATGACTTTAGAGCTCTTCCTCTCTTCCAAAGAATTTGGAATGCACAAGTTAGCCATAAAATTTCAACCTCATGCATCCTCACACTCAGCAAAATTTACTGTCAGAACAATAAACTCCTGTGGAAAAAATATATCATAACACCATTGAAAATGAAACTCTGTACGTCCATACTGAGGTAATTTTTATTGTTTTGGCGACGGTGGAAAGATAAAACTGGAAGGAAGAGAGAATTTATTTCCCTCTATATGTCTACACCATACCACACATGCAATAAACTACACTTATGACAAATTGGAACTCAGTTAAAGGAGAGAAAGAGAAGAATGACCTTTTTATATGGTATCAAACTAAAGGGTAGGGAGAGGGAAATTTAGTTCACCCGTCTGATCCTGAAGTTGGCAAATAATTCAAGAAAAAACAAGCTTTCATAGAGAGAGGGCAGGGATTAAGATGGAGGAAGGCAAATAGATGATTAGGGATGAAAGGGAGTGGGGTGTGCTGGGGTAAAGCTAATTGGAGCTTACTTTCTACCCTCTTCCTTCTAAAGGTTAACTGAGTCACTTGCAGATGTGCTAAATTGGCATTTACAAGGTTGTGCACGGACATACTAGGAGCCCGTCTAGGCCGCCACTGCTGAAATTCAGCGGGAATCAGCCCAGTGCTATAGCAGCAGAGCTTATTCATCAACTACCAAACCGAAAACGCCTTTAAGTTAGGTTAGTTCTTGTCCGATTATCGATGTCTGGCTTGTAAGATGGCGACAAATACTTTTCGTATCGTTCCTCGTAGCTTGTCTGGGAATATTGTGAAGTCTGTCAAGTCTATTGTAAACCATTATTATTAGTTTCCTGTCTCAAGGAGAGATATTACTTAAATTCACATAAAATATATGCATTGACTGCGAAAAGGTGGCAGGATGGGGAAAATCGAGGGTTGTCGGACCGAGAACCTGAATTAAAATTGTTTGGTTTAGGTTGGGATAATGTTATAAGAAAAGTTTACAACAGAGCAATTATTTAGTTCTAAAATTCTCATTACTCTAAAAAATGATTGGCGAGCAATTCCATTTCTTCAGCCTAAAAAGTATTTAGAAAAGGTTGTTAAAGAAGATTATGGATGCAAGTTTATAAATGTGAAGCTGTTTTAGACATCATGAAAGAAGGGAGCAGCACATATTCTTCTGGTCTGAACAGTGAACAATTAAAATGCCAATGGATCGGATCTTATTCCCTTTTCTCTATACTATACTTATGTTTTTGCTTGTCGCGTGGAGTATTATACATATTATCTTGATATAAAGACGGACAATTTATATAACTTTACAGTCAAATTTTCAAGATAAATTATTTAACTGTTTCAAGGCGAAACGATAACACCAATCAACTCCCGATATCAAATGAAATCTTTAAATTTAGGGTCTGAAATTACAAAATCTCGCTTTCTTTCTTTCACTTTGATAATAAGGAAACTTCGACAGCCATATATCCCCATTAAAGCATTTGTTGATAGGATTAATTAACTAATTGGATTTAATCAAAAACAAAAATTATTTATGAATCTTCCCGGTCTATGATCACTTTCTTTACCCAACTCTCATTTTTTTCATGCAGGTATAATACGTCTAACAAATCTGTGGAACTCGAGTGAAGAGGCCTCCTCAACCAATCAGCAATCAATATCCCTGCAGCGTAGCGCTGTTTGTATTTAAGGACCAAGCTCGTGGACAGCGACTCATAAGGAGCCCTGTTCGCTTAAAATTCTTACTATCTCCTCGCTTACGGGTCAATAGACCCTCTCTACTCAACACCTTTCTTGTTCTCGCTACTTTGGGCGCAGCCTAGCTAATCTCGGGAGCAAATTTATAAGAGAGGACTCCGCTAGACGCTATCTGAACTCCTTAGGAGGATTACCTGGCTTTAGCAAAAAGACCTATTGATGTAGCATCCACTAAAAATCTCTCGAGTTTCAAAAGCTTGCTTTTGAAAAAGAGGGCGATTTCAACTGAAACCCTAAAATCTGTACTTTACAGATTTTTCCTACAAAAAAATTAGTCGGAGATTTAAACTATCAGAGTGATCGAAACATTTTTCTAAAAAGTAGAGGAAAATAGAAAAAGAACTGAAAGAGCGTGGTGAACAGATGAGATAAATATCTGGTGAAAAAGTAACGGCAACATTTGGTTTTAATCGTTGAATCAAAAAAAAGAAATTTTATTCAAATTTATTAGTATATATTTTAGTCTCCTACATAGCTAGACGGTTTGAAGCAGCAGTTCAGTTGGCATCCTGTTAGATTCTCATAGTAAAGTGATCGGCTAAATATGACAGGTCATTTTCCCATATCTAGAAAAATCACTCGCACTCTTCATGGTGTAGCTAAGTTCACAGGAGGTAGATAGTCCCAAAATTAGTAATCCCTACCTCTCGATACGTGTTTCTTGTTCAAATTATCTTCAGCATATTCGGTATGATAGCATAGTCATCCGTTCAATTAGCTAATATTGTACTCTAGTTTCAGGGTGTCCCACTGCATGTATCAGAAACTTTTTATTTCTCCAAAATTAATCCTAATTTTCAAGGACAATATTGCTTAATTAAACATCATAACAAAGATGAGTCGGATAGAGGTTACTATATTAACATATAAAATATTTGTTTGAAGGTGACATTTCAAATTAGGTAATAAGATTTTCTATTTAACGGTTCCATATAGCCATTACTCTCTAATGAGCAAGATACATAGTCTTAGTCCATTACATTTAAAATTACAATCTATTCTCGGACACAGTTGTAATAATTAAAAATCAAATGGCCTGAAACATACCATTTTCAAGGAGTAATCTGTGGAATCTGCCTAGCTTGAAACCTTCCATTCTAAGAAGCTATTCTTCTCCATGAGATTGAATTTCCTCTGAGCATTCAGTGTACAACGGCTATTTTTGTCAAAAGACTAACGCACTTCACAATTGCTAACTTAAACCTTTCTTCTAGAATAACCCAGCCACTATGTGCGTAAATCTCAGATATAAATTCTGAGAGTTGTGCGAGTCGAAACCGTGATTACTTTTTTTTCGCACAGCTTTCGTCTATATGCCGGTTTTTTCGAACAAATTGACAGCTGAAAGTGTCTAAAAAGCAGACCTTTGACGCCGAAAATGGAGAAATCATTCTGCCATTAGACTTGACAGACTATGCGCGGTTCTCTTGCACACACAGACATCCCAAGATAAACTACGCTCGGGACATATCCTCGAGGAATCTCGTATGTGTTAATTATGCTGAATCATAGATTATGATAGAGGTCACACTAACACCCTGTATTAACGCAATCTAGCGCATAATTTTTTTCAGGTCAAGTACCAGTGCATAATCTCCTCCCTTTTTGAGGGAGCTTTTTCACGAGAATTTATACCTCATCGTTTATCTAATGAGAAACTCTACTAAGTTTCGAAACCGCACAAAAGTGTAAATTACCATCTCAAGGGAACTTAAGTGAAAACAGCGAAGTACAAAGCCGCCAACTGTTCGCAATTGTTCCCAGTAAAGAAAGTAATGCATTAGTATCATCGAGGATCACTATTCCTCGGCCGTAATGTTCAACAAGGACTTCCAGTGCTCAATTAATAATTGCCATAAGTCTTGTAAAAGACAAGAATATGTGGAATGCCTTATATCAATATTAACTTTGATTTTAAATTCAAGCGGGTCTCTTCGAAGAATCTCAAGAAAAGACAACAACGTACGTGCTTATTAGCTGAGTATAGAAAAGATACAACTTCCAAATTTCAAGAACCAAACCTCCACGTCCATTTATCAAATTGTATACTTATAAAAATGCATTAACTCGTCTGAGTAGTATGACTTTTTATTCTCGATCGCATCGATGGCATGACCTTTAATTTGACATAAGTTACCCATGAGGGAAATGGGTACGAGAGAGAGTATCCTCTTATCGTTCCTCAATAAATAATATACCTACTGGGCGTAACCAGTGCATATACGTATACGAAAACGCCCTGATTTTACATGGGGCTTACTCTTCCTCCGATGTTCCGATCTTCGTAAATGCCGACTCTCCCCCAGTAAATCCAAAACTCTGAGGAAAGGCAAAAGAAGCAACAATTGGGCTTTTCATTTCTGACTCATCTTCTCTAAAGACTAACCAAGTCTATCTAAACCTGTGTGTGCTTGTGGATGTATTTGTATACACACAAGTCTGGTGGTATGACTCATATAAAAACCTACTTTTTGACAGTTGTTTGCCCAGCTAATCACCTACCCCCATCCCCCAGAGAATTCATAATATAGTAGACCGTCTTAAAAGCCTCTACCCAGACGCCTAACAACAATAATTACTGCTCAGGTGATTAGTCACAGTGTAATTAGGATCAGAGACCCTAATGCGGCAAACTAATGATTATTGCTGGCTAACTAATGGGTAGATGGATGCGATGGATAGTCAAAACATACCTCACTGATGTATACTTCGGTAACATCCTGTTGTACATCACTCGGCCGGTAACACAACGTCAAACCAAATTTGTCTGCCGAAGATTGCTTCTGCAGGATCACCTCCTGAAATAATGGAGAATGTAGGTCAGAGGGGTGAGACGATTTTTCTTTTCTTACTCATTGAAAATCAGATGGGCGAAAAACACCGTCAGGTTAGCTTTTATTCCTATTCTACTATTCTTCCACTTCCACAGAGAGATCATTATGTGTGTGTGATCTTTCTACATACTAATTACCCATTTCAATTGAATGTATGAGGGTATATTTTGGAGGGAATAAACGAGCGTTTTCAATTAGGATCAACGCTGTGATGTAAGGCAATAATTTGCACGTCGCGTTAATCATGGGGCGGCCGAACATGCATATCGATCTTTCACCGGGATATTCATATTAGTATTCTCTAAATAATTATCCATTTAATGTTCTGATCAACTCGCAGGCTAAGCTCTCAAATCATTCCTTCATCGAAACAATCTGATACTGGGCTTCAATACATAAATAAAGAGAATCGAACTAAGTATTCAAATACTAGTAGATTTTAACCTACAAAGCACTTCTCGGAACTAGTAGAGACGTAATCTCCAGCCGGAAGGTTTCCAAACCCTGAAGATGCGGAATTGGGGTTATCTGGAAAGTTTGCGTAGACTGAATCCATAACTGGATTAAAGGCGGCATTGGGATGATTACAAAAGGGAGGAAGGAGAGAACCGAGGTTGGAGCCATTGTAGGGATATCGCTTAAGGAGGTAGTCTAGACACCCAACTTCATCGATTCCAAAGACAGCGTCATCAACATCCCCTCCATTTTCTTCCTCTTCAAGACAGACTTCTTCTTCAACACAGTCTCGGGTTCCTGATAGACCATAGAGATATTCCGCTGGGAGTTTTCCAGACCTAAAACAATCATGAAAGACCAAGTTAGGACAGATTACCGAAAATTGCTTTAATTTCACTTTCTTTGATAACTGTGCTTATTTCTGATTCACCAGGAACTGAGAATGACTTTTGGATAGGCAGTTGAAGGACTATTTCTATAATATCAAAATTTCCTTGTTTTCTACCCACCTATTTATTTTCACACACCACAAAATTAGCGTGATGATTGATGATAGGTATGGTCAAAGGGTGCGAATCTGTTTCCTCAAAAGTGTTCGTGTTCCTTGCCTATTTTTAATTAAACGCCTTAGATACCCTGAATAATTTTAGGTTCTAATGTTTTTCACTCAGGAACATGTTTTCATCTATTTCATGTCTACTAATCTGAGTTCTTGCCGGGAACAATATCCCTAGGGTAACTACTCCAGGTATTTGATTAAGCACAGCAGAGGATAGTTTTCACCAAAATGCATAAGTCGACAAATTTCACAAACTTGCTACATCAAAAAGACGATTACTTTTAGGCTTATGAAGGAAAAGAAATCGAAATGTATCTTAAGATAAGAGCTTGGTTAAAGCGAGCACCTGATCTTAAACTTTTCATTCAACTCTATGAAAATTCTCTCGAAATACCAGATGGAAAGGAAAAAATGGACCTCTTGACCCTCAAATGCAGGATAAAATATCTAGGTTCTTCTTACTGATTTTTCCTACTTTTGTCTTAAGTCTGCTTACCTTTGTTTTCAAACAAAGACTAGGGCTGAAAATAGAAATCAAGATATCTTGATTATACATACAAAGGATATACTGTTAACATTATTTCGTTTCAGTACTAGAAATGATATATGACTTGTTCAAATTTGACTTTCATTCTCAGTTACGTTCTTAAATAAACTGCAGTAGAATTAAAAGCTCAATTTAGTTTTAACTATTTACTGAATGCGGAAAAAACAACATCAAATTTCGCTGAAATCACGTTTGACATGTATGTTTGGGTTAAAACAGTAGTCTTCTTCCATACTATTTGAAGGAAGAGACAAGGATCTGACAACATCCTGATTCGATCCTCATGTATGCACACACACGCACATACACCAACGTCTTCATGGAATGAGAGCGAGACTTTAGTTGGGGAATTGGGGAAGAAGGGGGAGTGTATGTATTGGGGATTTCTATTTGCTCGGGTGACCTTTAGATAGCCCGCACACTGAATCCTGCACCCTGTCAGGTAAATGTTACCATAGCGAGGAGAAGAGTAAAGGCATTTATGCAACGCAGCGCATCGCAGTGGCGGAATTACCTACACTTACCTATCTACCTACCTACCTACCATCCCGCTTGCAGCACTCGCTCGGTGTTCTGTCTTTATTAACTTTTGCAGTAACATATTTAGACTATTAATCAAGGGGAATTAGCATCAGCAATGGGTGAAAGAAAATCTAGAAATAGCATTCGGAAACGCAACAACCTTGGTAAGAGAATCGATAACACTAACTTTAGAATTACCTACAGGAGCACTGGTACAAATACGATGTAGTAGAGTCAATCGATAATCTCGGCTTAACTAACTAAATCACTAACCACAACTAAACTCGACTCCACCTTCTAAAATCTGAAACTAGGAATGGAGATGTCTGAGTCTCTCTCTGACGAGAATGGCCAGAAGCTATTAACTGAACAGAGCTTTTACTTTGACCACCCCAAGGTCCCAGAGATGGAGACCAAGTTCATAAGAAGTTTTTTATACATTGTACGCAGTTGACTTGGGAGACAAATCACGTACTTTAAGGGAAGGAAAGCATTTCTGTTAAATGTAAGATAGCTGAGTTCAGACTAACACAAACCTGAGATCTTCAACTCACATTCACACATGTTCGGTCCATTCTGTTTTGGAGATACGATTTAAAATGCGGTTTCAAGGAAAAACTGTCCAGTTTATCATTCAACCTTATAAACCTGCGCAATTCCAATTTTACCTTTGATCAACTACTAATTGAATTATAACTGATTTGGCTAAGAAAATGCATTAATATGATATAATTCGAGAACCGGTTAAAAATCCTAAAAGTTATACCACAAAGTATCTCAAACAAAGGGATGTAAAGACAAAGTTGGAGCAAACAATACCGAAGTTTGGGGGAACTCTCTATATACTATCACCAATTATGAAGGTTATTTTCGATTATTGGTTTTCTACTCTCCTACTTGAGAATACAATCTCACAACTGGTACCCAACCAATTCAATAATCGAAATGTTGGGTATAGGCAGTGGAAAGAAGATTTTTCTTGAGTTACAAGTATTCCGTCTTCATTCTTCCAGATCTGGACGGGTAATCGGAACAAAGACGGCCACTAGAGATAAAGCGACACCAGAAAACTATCGATAGCCTATTAACTAGTCAAATTTACGTAAATTCATATTTCAAGAAAATTGCATTATCTTTTTCAGATTCTTCACAATATATGTCCGCAGTTATCTTTTGAAATGTAACTTTTACAAATACTAAGCTTTTTGCTCGTATTTCGGTAAATACAGACACTGGCACCTGTTGTTTCTGTCTGAATGTGAAATATGGCACATTGTTAGTTGTGAAAATTTCATTATAAGATAGAATTCTTGATTGAAAATATAATTTTGGTTACAGAAAATAAACAGATATTGACCTATTTCTGACATACCCCTTTTTGCAGAACAGGGAGCAAAAGTGTGAATTTTCGGCAAGAAGTTATCTTGCTAATCCGGCGTTACGAATGATTTTGTAACTTTTAAAACCATTTTAGACGGTATCTTTTGCAATCATAAGCAATGGATTTATTGAAATAGATACGATAAATCGTTCACTTCAACATACTGGACATCTAAGTCTGAGCTCCGTGAGCATTAAGAATTTAGCTAATAAAAATAACCTGATTTCGAAATTTAAAAGTTCTTATCACGAAGCTAGGGGTTAAATCCGGTGGTCCAAATTTCAATTTAATAAACATAACCCATCTCTTATGCAGCAGACAGTCCGACGGTTCAGAGCTGAGATGAGGAGAGTTTTTGTTTTTCAATTTCCCATATCCTATGGTTCCTTGTGTTTTGTAATCTTTTGGCATTGCAATAGATGACTTACTAATAACACCACACTGACGATATAATACTACGTAAATTTAGATCAATAAGCGGAAGGTCACTAAATATTGACATTCCTTAAGCAGTATTTGAAAAGTCTGATTGATGAGGACAAAACCTGAATCTCCGTGCAAGGGATGTCGACTGACGATCAGAACTTTTATTTCGAATAATCACCTTAAAATAAGCCTGATATTCGTTTAATTACTAGCATCAATATTCATTCATTTCCATGGGGACTTCAGCTGAACTCTGATCCTTAAATAACAAAATATCTAAAGTTTATCTTTTGTACATAAACATGCGTACTTTTCGTACACTCTAACTGTAATTCCTACAGAATTTGCGATCAGAAAGCTGATTATAAATGAATCATACTTCTGTCGGCCTTCTGTCACACACCAAGATTTCTACATCGAAGTATGTGATTCCGAAATGTGTGAGACTCAAAAATGCTTGTTTATATAAAGTTGCTAACAACAAGTTGGGGTAAATTCAAAGCAGATTTGTTATGGAATTTAACTTCAACAAAGCGGAATTTGCAAAATATTCATGTCCTCTTAAAGGACGTCAAAAATATGACTGCATCAGCTGGTTGCTATTAAAGAACAGAGATGCACCAAAAATTCATAATTCTTATACTGTCGAATAAATTTCTCTCTACTTTACCTAAATTTAAGACTTTAGAGTTCTGCGTCAGCTCGCTTTGTCTCAAAGAATGAACAGTAGCAAAGTATAGGGAGCATCTAACATAAACTCTTGTCCGATTGTTGTGCTCAGTCATTGGGGAAAAAAGTATTACAACACTATTCGAGATCTTAATAAACTGGGAGACACTATTTCCCTTCGCCTTGGAAATGAATTGATTAAATTATTATCAATCAAACCTCGATCTGCTTACGAATTAGAACCTTTCATATCGATCTTAATCGATAAAGACGAGCATTTTTCATTAAAATATCAACTTCTTGACCCTGAGAACCAAATTCTAAGGCTATTTTAATTTAGATAAGTGAAAACGACCGGAAAAGGAAGAGCTATTAAATCTTTTTAAGGAATATTTGAGGGAAATTTGCAATATTTGTTGACTAAATGTAAACATATACATAAAACATGCGAATGTTAAGAAATTTAACGCATTATACTAATTTAGTTGGGTTTTATCAGCCAATTTAAGGAAATTATTTATAATAATAAATATTCTGAAAGTCGGTTATACCATGCACTTCAAAGAATATGACCGTGCAATAATAAAATCAAAACAAATGTTGATTCGAAATGACTCCCATGAAATTTATCCTAGATTAAACTTTCTAAACAATTCGAAATTTATCTGCAAATTTTAAACTGAGAGACTTGCCGAAGTCACTGACAACTTTGACAAGGAAATTGCACATTTGATTGGGTTAATTTTTCATGGAATATCATTTTCTGAACAATACTTAAAATCAATATGTTTTATTTCCTATTTAGGAAGACATTTTCCTAAATTAACCTTAGGCAGAGGGACCATAGCACAGAGCCTCCCTGGTGAGAAACTCGAATTCTCCTATCACCTTTATTGGCCAGATTTAATCAGTGTGATTGAGCATTCCGCTCACTGAGTATGCATCGATGAGCATCGATCTAGGGATCTCTAACTTGGCACAACGCCATGGGAGCACAATATGGCTCATTTTTAATTGTACGACGCCCTAGGTAATTTAACCGTGACCAACCTTAATGATCAGTGCTGGCAAATTGTCCAAGAGGGTTTACGAGTCCTGCTTACACACCATATCTGTTCATTCAAGTTAGATCTTGTCTTCACAAGGGGAAAACATTTTTGGACTGTCGCTTTTTAATCATGAAGTCGGGACTGTTGAATGCTCATTCACTTCTAATGAGGTTTCAAATATGGAAATTAAACAGCAATTTTACAATGACTCCTTAACTCCCTTAACAGAATCTAAGAAGTTATAAGATTAATAATTAACAGAGTTAACTAGTTGGTCCTAATAGAAATGAATCATACATTAATTGACAATGGATCAAGAATATTCTGGCAGATTTATTTTCGGGGTGGAAATAACTTTGAAAATATAACAATCATAGCCGCAGTTTTGTTGAGAGAGTAATATGGCTGGATTTGAGGTAGTTTTGACACAAATATTTGTATATTTGTTTAATATAATCAATTAATATTCATATCTAAAATATGACTTGGATGAGGAAAATGTGTGGGTTCCATAAATGAGTTTAATAAATAGAAGGGGAAGAAAGCAAAATGTAAAGATTTAATCCCGTTGTTCCTACTTATTACTTCAATGGCCTTCCTGGTTTTAGATATCTGACGTCGACTAAGTAACAGTTGAACTGGATAGCGCTTTTCATGATTTGTGTTTATGTTTAGTTCCTTAATTATGCATTTCATATACCAGTGCTAATTTGTACGGAGGCAGAAGAAAGCTTACATCTAGAAATATTTAATTTTAAAGCGTCAGTTTGCATGAGCATAGATCCGCATTCAAATTCGATTAAATTTGCATAGTTCAAATCAAGCATCACCAAAAAAGGATTTTTTAGCTCTGCTTTGTCACAAACTTAAAGACAACGGTCATCAAACCTACGAAGAGGGTACACGTATATCTTATTTTGCGAAATTAAGATAACATGACTGTTCTGAGAGGAGTACTAAAACGAATCCTTGGCGTTGGGTGAATATACAGATTTTTGAGATCACGCTTGAATACATATACAAATCTCAATTGCCACAGCCCCCAGCCGTAAATGAAACTATCACGCTAGAAACTTCACATTTTAAGCGAAATTTTTATTAAATTTCAGAGAAAATTAATGTACTTGTTTGAGACTTGACTAAAGGATATTGGGAACAGTAAGTTGGCAGGAAAGGAAGTAGATTTTCAATCTGACAAAAACTTTAATTTTTAATCCTGTTAAAATTTATGGGAAATTGTTTTGTATTAATTTACTTATTAAAACAATCGCCTGAGTCGGGAACATTAACTTTTAAGGATCTAATCAATTATCGAATTTTTTCTTTAAATTGACGAACGAAATAGTCCAACATATTTGGATAAACTTACGTGCAGTAAGGTCCATTTTCACCGAGAAGAGCCAGTCTGGCTTCCTGTTGGGCTAAAGAAGCAGCTGCTAGGGCTAAGGAAGCAGCCATTTCACCGGCACTAAGGATAGTCTGGACGGCAATCGATCGTTTAGCCACACTCGGGATGCTACTGATTTGGGATTCTGCGGAACTTCCACATTGCAAAAGTCCCCCACCTCCACCTACTTGAGGTGTTGGAAAGACACCTGGGGTTTTGGTGGAGGTTGAGGTAGTGGGATTGGATGATTGGGGTCGGCGCATGACCTCGACCACAATAATTGGGTCGGGTGCGCGTTGAAAGACTTCCATTGCCTCTTCATGGCTGCAGTTTTGCACATCTTCACCGTTTACCTGGAAGTGGAAATAAATAGCCTATAGTTAGTGAATTCTAACGGGCTCTGTGATGTTTAAAGCAACTGGCTCACCTCCCCTATGAGGATTTATCGATATGACCTGACCAAATACTCAATTTGATTAAAATAAAGATCATAACCATAACATTTCACTCTGAAGCCTGAGGACCAATTTATGAAACTTTGCCCTACGATACGGTTAATTGTATCTCTTGCATAAAATGTTAATAACCTGGCGTATCCAGATGCGCTTGTTTTTATTTTCCAATTCCGAGGGATCTCTTTCCTCACCATTTTGTACTATTCTCTTCTTTTTCTTATTTAGATGCTTCCCTACGATTAAACTTTAACATTCTTCTTCTGTCATGAGTAATAGAATAGGCACACTAGTTTCAACTCGGTCCGGATATGCCGAAATTCCCTTTAGGCTTAGTTACTAAATTCACACATTCCCATTTACTTAAGCCCGTTAGATATATAAAGTTGAAAAGTATTTTATGTAGTGTAGTCAAGTAATCTTTACTAATCTACTGTAACAAGATATAAATATTTCAAGATTGCATGGTCAGTCACGAAAATAAATCAATCAGAACCAAGCTCCCATGATGTAGTCTCATCCATGAATCTGAGAATCACTTTATGAAATTTGAATATTACAAAGTCAACTATGCTGGTTATGAGAGTATGGCAACCTCATAGCAACCATAACCGAAAGAAAGTAAAACATCTGATATTCTGACTTCATTATCTGCTTCTTCTTGTCTCTCCTCCTCCCCCTCCCCCCCCCCCTGTTTCATCCCTTATTGAACCTGTTTGATGTTTCCTTTATTCAGATGCTTTCTATGATTAAAAATTGGATAATTTTTTACACTGCTATGGACAATAATAATCCCTTCGTTATTTAGGGAAAGCCCGTCTGCTAGATCGTTGTAAATGTATCGTCCAGATCGAATAATTCGGAAACAGTAAACAATAGAAACCCTGAGTTTGATGCTCATTAAACTAGTGGGCTGACTGATAACAGTATGCAACCGTTAATGAGAAATGTTGAGGATAATTACCCTGGGGATAAGATAAAACAATAGCCGAAGTCATTCAGTGAAATAATATTCTTTCTGGGACAAATTGTTCTGTAAGAAATAAAGCGATTCACAAAATAGTGCACTGAAATAATAAAAACGTCTGTCATGCCATCTGAAAAAGCCGCGGTGCAAAAATTAGGGACTACTATAAACAAAATTCGGTAAATAATATCCAGCAGAGTATATCAAGAATATAAGTTATTTACTTTGTTGTTTTGAACAAAAGTTGCATCAGAGATAGGGCTTGGACAGGCAGATGTGTAGCTTTTAAGTTAACATTTTCTCTAGGGAGGGGAAGTGAAATTTGAAGATTTCAGCCTTTAAACTGATCGAGTTGCACTTGATGCCTTTTATCTTGGAGATTTTCATAGCCTAAGATATTCGAACCTGAACTGAGCGATTGGTTGATAATTGCACGATTCATCAGTTCTCAAGAGAGGAAGGTCTGTATTTATTGACGTTTCTTGATCCCGTAGTTCAAACTCTTCTGACCCCTAGATTTATTTCTCAAACCAGCATAATTTGGAAAACAACATTCTTTCTCATTATATTTCTATAACTCCGTAACTAATGACAATCTATGGGAGAAAAGTCCATAATAAATCACTAACCTATTCATTTATAAGTAACTCTAATCAGGAGATTATAAATGATTCTCTAGAAAGCAGATTTATTTGGCCACTATATGGTAACCATGGTTCTAAAAGTTACTAAATTAATAAATTAATTTGCAGAATATCAAAATTTCAATTGGAAGCAATTTCACCATTTCCGGAAATTTTGCATTAGGAAAAATTGAATTTTGGAATATCTAGCTCATAATTTATTTCAAGTTTAAAAATTTTTAGGAAAAATATTTACTTGAACCAGACAAATAAAATTTCATTTACGTACTTAATTTGGAAAAAAAACTTCGAAATGTGGTGGAAATTTTAACTTTAAAAATTATCTAAATAATTTCCACAATTTCAATCAATTTACTTTGCTGAAAGCTTTATAATAAAAAAATTTAGTCTAAAACAATAACAAATTATTTGTGATAATTAATTTGTTTAAAACAAAGGAACAATTAGGCTATTATTCTCAGTCCGAGTTTCCAAGGCGTAATTTAGAGCCATTAACAGGAAGTCGTTTTATCAACACAAACAAACGAACAAATTATGATTAAATCAAAATCCATTAAAAGCATGAAGTGATGAGGATAAGTTGGTTTCTAAATAGGAAGGGATTTCCTGGTCCCTATATCCTCATAGTAACTGTGATAATGGCAAAATTTTAAGTTGATCCCTCTCCTCTCAAATGAGTGCTGATTACTTCCTGCTATTTCCCTCGCGGTGGTTGATTGTGTGTCGTTGAAGTGGAGGCATGAATCATCTTCCGACTATTTGAGGTTTGATGCAATGAAGAGCTTCAAATTATCATCATCACTCTTGAATTTGATTTGAAATACCACCAAAGAAGCTGCGCTTACGACACACGTGTCTGTAGGTGACTTAATCTACACCTCATAATTTTTCCCCTTCTTCCTTCCGTCCCCTCTCTCTTCTCTCCCCCCCCCCTCCCCACAATTTCTACACCGTGACCTTTCTGTCGGCACTTTGAAATAGATGATTAGTAGTTCATAGCTCGCATCCGCTTTCGAATTTCGAAAAAATGTAGAGAAAGATATGTTCATTATGACAGTCGGTACATCATGAAAACGGGTATTTTGGTTTGTCAAAAGGTTACTCAAAAGTTTGCGTGAAAAGATGTGGACAAAAATGGTAAGTGATTCCCTTCGCTAAGTTTTCTAAACAGCATTTTTAGAAGAGAGAGAGACAAAGAGTATAGTGTTCCACTAAGAAGTTGCTATTGGTAGTAATATTGCAAATGAAACTGAATGCATTGGTCCTTGCAATATTTGAACTGAAAGTTCTCCTAAACTAATTAAATAAAGGTTTCATGAATACTGCAACTGAGAAAGATGGGAACTCCTATCGATTCTATGCAAACAAAGTAGCCGTTTAGACTAGGAATTAACGGCGAACATGAACGTGTATCATTTGACGCGTCGTCTAAAATAAAACTTTTCTTCTTCAAGCTAGAAGTGCCCCAATGTATTCAAATTGATCTTTCTCCTATTAAAAGAATTCAATTGAATGGAAGTATTAGTGTCTGAATAGGAAAAATACCTTAATCTTTTGGTCTGCAAAATGAAACATAAATATGAGATACATTATGGTTAGTAGATCCTTGAGTCCAGGCTAATGTCAGAATTTCTAGAATAAAGCTGATTCGAAGGGGCACCGCTACATTAGATGAGATTATTGCGGATTTGAGGAAAATACTCCACCGTAGTTTCATTTTTTTTTATTTTTCACTCTCTCCCCAGAGAATAAAAACCTTATACTTCCGTTATTTCTAATGATATTCAAGGTTATTAACGTAGAAACATGCATATAAAAGTGAAGGTTCTGGAAACACAAACCGTAATTTAAACCACATAAACCCATCACCGCATCTAACCAAAGAAAATCTGTTTTAAGCAGGTCAAATGTCTCTAAACTAAGTACGTTATGGGGGAAGTTATCTGAACCTAAATGTGATTCTTTGTGAAATGTCATATGTGTTACTCACATAACTGCTTCAGCTAAGACACTGATAAAAAATCAATATTGGAAATCGATAAAATTCTCCAGGATGTTAACGCATAAGTTAGCAAGAGCGAAATAGAATTCCCTAAAGAGCAAATAGTTATAATTGGATGAAAGTAAGCTTCCTTTGAACCAGTATCAAAAGACCGGTGAATATAGAGGAGGAAAAAGGATCAGAGACTTTCTGGACACCTCAACTAATACAAAATACGCACAATTATCCTGAACTGCGTCGTATGGTAGTGCGATGACTAGGTTATATACACATATAGACACACATCAACACCTACAATTTGCACACAAACTGTTTTTCGGCCGAGAGTGAAGTGATAAATGAGGAAGAGAGAGAGAGAGAGAGAGAGTTGAGAGGCCTTCAGCACACGTATACACTCAGCATCAAAATATATACAAACGGATATAAAGAGAATGCCAAATTCAACTAGTCACCAACTCCTCAAGAAACGACTCCAAAAATGTGGCACCTATCCCCGATCCTAACTGTATATTCTTATTGCAATCATTCCACTTAATGTCCCACCCAACTTATCTAGTTGAAGTAAGAGGCGTATTGTTCTTAATTGAGAAAGTGAAGTATACTTCCGAAAAGGAGAAGATACCTTTGGATCTCTCGTTGTGATTGATGCCTCCATGTTTTTCGAACTTCCCTCCTTTGGAGTGTTATGATCAATTAGAGTTTAGCACAGAGGTTTATAAGTGGACATCCGGTTTGTATAACATCGCATTTTCGTAACCCCACATTTTACAAAGGTAACCCTTATTCGTTTGAAAACAGAAAAACATGTATATCTGTAACGCCCCAAAATCATAACATCAGGTGGTTGTGCCTACCTTACCCTAATTAGCTAATTCAGCACAATTTACCATGAAGTGGGCATCTTTGCCAGCGATATTTCATAGAATGTGTCCCCTAATCTTTTCAAATTCCATTTCAATTATTTAAAAAGGGACTTTGATTAATCTCTTTACCAAGCTAAAATGGGCCACGAAATTTTTAGTTGAAATCCATCAACGAATTTAATTAACTTCATTAACTTTAAAAGCATGCGTCAAATCTTATAAACGAATGGAAGTGTCCAACCGTCAGTTACGAGATTGGCAACTATTACAACTACACATTAAAATCTACAATAATCTATCTTCAAAATTCTTCTGATAAGTAGTATGTTCATCTCTGAGGTAAGCCGACGGAGAGCCGTAAAAACAATGATAAACAACATGTATTCTTCAATTCCGTTGGTAAATAAAAGCGAAAAATTTCACATTTCTATAAATTTAATTAATCTTCCGTCCCTCCCCAGGATTTAACACCTTAAATCTACGCACCTGTCATTCAACAAATAGAATAAAAATATTATTATAATTACTTTTTACTCTTACAGACACCAAAGTTGTTTACATTTCAGTCATTCTTAAAAATCGCTCACTTTAAGGGAAGAGAGGGACATAATAGAAGGAAAAAAAATTTACAACAAAAACAAAGAATCTTACAATCACAGTCTGCAACGGATTTTTGACTTGGGCCTCAATTGATTTCAAGCATGACTAAAGCTTGCAGTCACAAAAATGACCATTCGAAATGGATCTTCTAGTTGAGAGAATCGGCTTGCATATTAATTTCTTAATTTTTGAAACTCAATCTTAAAATCACTCTTCAGCAGAACTAAACAGAAGAAATAAAAAAACAAACTCGACATTGAATCCTAGCAGAAGAGGCTAACGAAGTCCCTGAATTCGATACAAATTATTGGAATTCGTTTTATTCGTACATTTGAATCGAGTTTTAAGTGATCAATTTTATTAAACCAACTGATCATTTTCAAATAGGGTGTCTCGATTTTTTGCAATATTATCAGGTGAAATTAGATAAAAGGGTGACTAAACTCATTCTGCAATTAAAAAGTCACATATTCAACCCCAGTGAGTGAACGAAATGACGCATCTAAAGTAGCAGGACGAAAACAATGCAAATGAGAAGTTACTTGTCAATCAAGACGAGTGTCCAAAACCATCTGCCAAGAGCCAGGTGGCCTGTAACAGTTTTGGCAACCGATTCAGAGAAATTTGACTAAATATTGGAGAGAGTTTAATCAATAAATTTGAATACAGCTCAATTAAGCAGTTGAGAAGCACCTGATATTTTAGTCAATCGAGCGTAAAGATATTTGCGGAACAATTGATTGAGATATCTAGATGGAATGTGTTTATCTTCATAACTAAATTTTTAACCGATCATCAATCAATATGATCTTGAAAGCCAATCTAATTCCCTATTGTGAATCTTAAACCCCCTATTTCGAAGATATCGATTTCTGCTCTGAGCAATGCAATCAATAGAAGTGTTAAAGGGAACAGACGTACCTTGAGAATGATAAAATCCATAATTTTGAGGTTGGAGTAAGTAATTATCCACTAGAAAGGAGTATAACCATGATCCAGTACCGGCGTCCAGTAAACAGATGAACAGTCTTTGCTACAATGACGACGTATTTGAACAAACACAGCACAGTCAGACTCTCAAGTCAGATAGTTGTAAATGCTGATGATATTTGCAAAGTGACCATGTGCGCACACGCAAGTGCGTCTGTGTCCGAGATGCGTGCAAACAAGCCAATAGTGCAACTGCGTGAAGCGGCCACACGCGCTGCGTGCGTGTACGAAACAGGTGGGGAACGCGAACGGATGCACACTCGCTCAACAGGCACACACATAAGCACGGGCCCAGGATTGTTTTCGCATTCGTAGAGATGATGCTATTGAGGTCTAGATGATGAAAACGAAGCAGCGGTGGCACAAATACAATCATCTTCCGCTGTTGCTGCGGCAGCAAACATTCATTCACTCTCTCTTCAGAGTGTGTGCTGACTAATCTAATCGGTCGGTGATAGTATATGCGCTCGGTCTACATATGTGATGACCACCTCTAATTCACTCTCACTCTACGCAGATTCTTTAGCAGATGTATCAACAAGTTAGTGAAATCATTTTGTTAAAGACAGAACTGTTCTTGATCAGTTTATGAGGTTTCTTTAAGTAGTGTGGGGTGATCAATATCACCCACAATCCTGATCTTATATAGAACATTGTCCTGTCTATGAAGGACATTTGAGGTGGTGACAACTGCGGATATTTTTAATAATTCCAAGTCTGGATTTGTACAAGTGTGGTTGATAAAGATCGATGTTAAACTACCTCCATAAACATGAGTTTCAGACCAAGCTAAGTGCAGATTCGCCATGAAAGCTGAAGGCTCAAAGTTGTAAAATGTATGTTCAATAAGACAATTTGAGCTATGTGCTATTCGATCGATCAAAATTGATAAACTGATAGGTTAATAAGGGCTGCCTGTTTGGTTGCTTCACGTGAATATGATGGCTGGTTTAATTGAGCGAAAGTATTAGTAATCTAAACAAATCAGCATTAAAAGGTTATGGGATGGTACTGGGCATTGGACATTTAACCTAGCAGACGTAAACAGAGTTTAAAAAATCTCCCGCAGTGCATATCAGGAGACCTCATACACGCACACTTTCAAATAATAATCCCTTTTTAATGCATCATTTCTTTTTGCCCCAGAGATAAACTACGGAGGATAGGCAGCACTGATTGGCGCGGATCTATTTATTTATTACCCACGACAAAACAAAAAACTTTGATTCTTCATCGAGTGAAAGCATCTGTCTGTAAAGGAATATTGGAAAAAGGGATCGATCAGGGTATCAAAAGTAATGCAAAAGTGATTTTGGATTCAGATTGTACCTTTTTTATTTCGTGAGTTTAATCGACTGCTTCATGCTCTAATATTACAATATTCACTTTTCAGGATTCATTCTTCGTTTCGCGGAGTTCAGAGTTTATTGATTGCATCATTAATTTGAGGGAATAGCCATACCGCTTCAAATACTACTTTTCTTCTGATAGTGAAGAGCTATCATAACTTAAACATGGCAGAGTTCAGCAAAATTTACTCTAGAATAACAAAGCACGTTCAGTTCCCGTTAAGCATAAATCCCCAATCCATTAAAAAATCTCGAAATTATGAGATGTGCGTCTCATTTCAAATTTAATTATGTAGTTTTCAATAACGATATCATCTCACTCCGAAGAGGTTAGTTTAAAAATGCTTTATGGATGAGATGTGTACCAAAGGCGCAGCGGTCAACGTGCATGTCCATCCATTCATTATTCATTTATTTACATTCAGTTGTGTTGGCGATCTACTGCCCCGGTTAATTCTAGTCAACTAGAGAGATGATAGAATGTGAGTTTCGCATAAGAGGGGTTTCAGAATATCTTCCTTTTACTCATGTCGAGTGTTGCGAGCACTTCTAATGGCCTTGGGAAATCATTCATGAATGGGACATTAACTGGTAATTCCTTTTTTCTCTTATCAGCAGAGTAGAGCTGTTGAGATTTGGATAATTTTCCATTGATTTTAAAATAACAGTACTCTTAAAATAAGCCCGGTTAGCAAATTCGATACTGACTGATGGCATAGTGTTGAACGTGCGTTTCGACCAAATAGAAGTTTACAGCAATCGGTACTCATCAACATATATCCTCCACGAAGTATGACCAACGGTACTAATCAATGGTAGTTCAACGTCTGAAAACACCTAAGTAAGATTAGTATTTAATAACTATTAGACTTGTACCGAAGAATTGATTTGATAAAATCCTTCGAATTAATGCGTAGCTCCACTTTTATGGAGGTAATTGGAGAGTAGAGGAGAGGAGAGAGGGGAGGAGAGGAGAGGAGAGGAGGGGAAAGCTAGATTGAAAGCGGTACTCTCGATCTAATGAATTTAACTGATTTCGTTTAAATATTGCTCAAAATTCCGTTTGCAAAAATTAAATCTAAAATTTCAAAGTTTTTTTCCATTTGCTAAAAAGAGTTTGACAACTGATGAGTACTTTAATGTATATGTCTGGTAGGTATCTCAAATAGCCTTTTATGGAAATTTCGGGTAAAACAACGCGGAATTTTCTGTAGGTATTTTTGTTCTGTACTTGGATTGATATTCTATGAGAAGGATATTCAACTTTGAAGGTTAATATATGACCATAAAGAACTTCTTAAAAGGAGAGACGACAGGGTGTATTGTTGATCGACAAAATGTATGCTGAAGAAGACTTCAGTATCAGAGCACATGTGGTACAATGGTTAATGTGAATGTCGGAGAACACGAGATCAATGCTTATCAGTACATATCCATCGGCGTGGATGACCAAACGCTCTCTGATTAATTTTGGTCAAGAATGTGAGTTTCTCTCACGAGTAGGTGTAAGATACCTCTCTCTCTCTCTCTATCACATGCATTCATTTATGTGACTATTATGATATATTCAAAATTAATAAATCAGCAAATAATGACATCTTAGAATCAGTTTTATTATTTAATAGCGAAAAAAATTATAAAAGATTGTCCCAAAAGGAGAAGAATATTTTATAACTTGTTTAAATTTCCCATCTTAGAAAAAATGACATTAATTTTGTATCTGAATCGTCCAAATTCTTTTATTTCAACAAAGTGCTATTCATTTCTGTTTCCTCCACAAGATTAAAATTAATGCATGTCGTTTTCAAATTGGTCAGTGCTGCAAACTCAAGGAGCCTTCCCGCTTCTCATTTTTCATTCCCATCCAGCTCCCCTTTCCCCACAATTATTAATCAAAAATCAAGTGAGCTTCTATGATTCAGGTTTGGCAAGCCTCCCACGAAACTAAAAACGTAAAATGCCGTCTGAACAATAAATAAATTAATCAAAGTTTAGACTGTGGCTCGCCACAACCAATTCATTCTTGTCACATCTAATTGGTCTGATAAACTAGAGGTGACAGTTCAAGTCACTAATTGGACAAGCGAACGGAGAATTTCGGTATTTAAAAAATCATCATATATTATGGAATGTTATTTATAAGTTTCTTTGGTTACGAACTAGCACCCTATTTTAGAATAGTAATTAATTGAAACTCTTTCCATTTTTTCCTTCTTATTACTTAGCATTTGGATTTTACATTCTCAGTAACCTTTTCGAAAATTGAAAATGTTAGGCAATTCTTAGAAAGAATCATAAAAAAATTTTATAAAGAAAGATGAGGCATCTAACTACTGGGCGACTACGAAATTACTTTCTAATTAAAAACCAAATACACTGACATAATATGAAGCTCGAACCGTCAGTTCAAGACGGTTTTTGAAGAGGTGTGGGCATGAACTTCTGTAACAATTCTTCATCGTCTTTACAATAAAACAACTGGTTTTTGATCTTCAAAGTGTGCCTATAGTTTAGCAAGTTCCTGAAAATACGACACTTGAAAGGGAATAAGAGCATTTATCAGAAATAGTCCATTTATAAAATCAACCATCACAATATTATTCACAGAGGTTTAAGATAGCTATTTGATATTAATTTCTGTAGGAGGGTTGAAAGTTTGGGACACTACTTGGAATCCTATGCACCACAAGGAATGTATCTTGATAATTATTTAGCACTGAATTCTTGATGATCGAATTTACGGGTTCTGCAAAAGGGGAAATGATAACTTTGACAGGTCCTGCCAACATGATTTGTTTTCGCGCTTTGCTCGATTGGCCGAAACCATTAATTTGCATAAGCATTATTCGTAGTTATTTTTAGACTCCAGTAATTAGTTGTGTATTTTAACAATAGATTTATATGTAGACACAATAAACTTTTGTGGAGAACCCC
>CAADRB010000016.1:1530238-1559448 GCA_900708905.1 Hymenolepis diminuta | reverse complement strand
ATTATTAAAGCTACTATTGTTTTTTACTGTAAGACAGGAAATAGCATTTTAACTGAGAGCAAGCATTTAAGCATTGAGAATAGTAAAATAAATGAAATTGTGGGGAGAGTGAAGTCGGAGGGAGAAAATTTAGAGAAGAGATGAAAAATAGGATGCCGAAACCAGGATTTCTCACTAAAGTGTTCAATTTTAAAACTGAATAGATTATAAGTTGCGTTATAGTCTACGTCTCCAGCGTTCACAGCTGAATGACCAGTGGATTGAATTGAGCGGTCGGTCATGCATCTGTAGTGGCATCGTTATCCTCCAATCGTTGTCTAAACTTTTCCGCGTGCGAAACTTTTGCTCTCTGATTATTACCCATTTTCCTATGAACATATAAGCCTTTCTTGCTTACGAGGTAATGCTTACTACTCACATTAAATTTACTATAAACACTGCCTGTATGAAATTACTGTTCCTTGCGGCTACTTGACTTCTTTTATTCATAAATACGGTTCAGTTGTATCGATCTCCCGGTCTTCCACCTTCCCGCCAGGGAATTTTCGTCTAGGGTGTAGTGCACAGTTTCACACACACTAACACATTCCTCCGTATATTTCCCTTTTCTTTTAACTTACTAACTAACTAACGAACAATTGTAACTAAAATGCTCTAATTTCTAATATTCACCCTGTGTGGTTGAAGGTTTAATGTTCCGCATACGCTCCCGTTTTTTGTACATCCGTAATTCAAATGACCAGCACTGATTGACGCGAATAGTTAACTCAGACGCAGTAAAATGAAAGCTCCTCAATCAGAAGCTTTTCAGACAGCCTTCTTTCTACTCAGGTAGATGCTAGAAACACGTTCCGTAAATATTCTTGGTAATGGTTCCTATGTGTCCTTACTGGTCTATTAAGGTAATAATTACATTTTATGACTTATGTTCCATGCTCACAGGTTTCTCAGACATCCAATAAAATCGACATAATCTGTTATAAAATATCCGTAATTTTGGAGCTTCAAGTTGAATATATAATTAATCAGCCTTATCTCACACGTTTCTTTACCCCAGGAAATATTGGAAGCTAGAAAGGTCATGATTAATGATTTTAGAGGCCGAAATGCTGAGAAAACATTTTATATGGGTCTGTAAACCTATTTATTGAGGTTTATTCTAGAAATTATGCAATGGCATTTCAATTTTTGATGGTAGATAGTAGTATGAAGACGTTATAAGTAGTGTAATGGTGTATGAGTTAAAAGCGATGGCTAACCTTAGCGATTAATATCCGTTTAGAGTGGGATGGTCGAATTACATAAAGCTCAGAATTTCCATGATCTCAAGGTACCTTTAAATAAATTAAATTACTGTTCTGAAGATGTTTCTACTCCATCGTTAATAAATTATACGTGCTTTCTCTTGCTACCGAAAGTATTTAGAATGTTAAGTGAAGAGTGTGATTATCGAGCTATATGCTAAAACATATTTTTGTCCTCGCAACTTGACTTTTCGTGCGCTTTTTCATTTGCCTTCTAAACTTAACTCGCAAATAACGGCTTTTTATTAACAGGGTCATTAATCCCAACTCGTCCTCTTGAGAAAGATTCGATCTCCAAGGTCAAAAACCCTAAAGCTTCCTTCTCTTCTCCATGTCAAATGTAAAACAGAAAACTTCGAATCTTTCTATCTAACTTGTTTCTTTCAAGAGAACATTTGCTGACCTGTTGATCAAACGTGCTTAATATAAGCAAAGTGGGAAGGTGTCCGTTTGGTCATTCATCTCAATTGATAATAATAGACAAACTGGAATTTTGAACTTTATGTTAATTTGTAACGGTAACTAATTAGATATAAACTCGTTGGAAATGCGGTAGTACACAGACTGGCAGACAGCAAATCCATATTTGATTTTTCAGTAGTAGGTCAAATAGTCTCAGTTTGGGCGGTCGATAAAAATCATGTCCGCATGTTTGAGTAGATTTTAAATTTTCGGTTGTGGCATTTATAATTATAAAAATCGATGAATAGAAATTATGAATAAAAGTTATGATGATTATAGCTTCTCTATTTATAAAGTTAAAAATTTTTTATTTCCATCAAACTGAAAGCGGATTTCTTATTTAATTCAATAATGTGATTATTTAATAATAAAAATATAATTAATTTACGCGCCATTTTCCTTTCAACAGGCAGAGAGCGCTTTCCCGTTTATGTGGCGTTCTGCAATGGGGAGTGTTCCCAGACTCTAGTAATGGACACAAATTCTCACGTGAATTTCCTTCCGATTCAAAGTGGGAATTGCCGACTAAACTGCCACAACAGTCGCATTTAAAGAACTTAGCTGGAAAACTCATTAGGCAACCCGAAATGGTCAAATGAAGGTGCCTTGAGAAGAATCTAATAATGTAGTGGTTATGTGCACGAATGAAATCGGAGGTTAGAATCCTAGCAATGACTAAGAATTAAGAAAAATTAGAAATCTGGTCTATTTTTTGCATTATTCCTCTCTTTTTCAGTGTTTTCTCGTTTTATCACCTTTTTCATTGAATACTATCATTATTGCTCATCACAACTAGGCAAAAATTGCTTATTGAGATTGCATCTGAATACTGGGAAGTATTGAGAAATACCTAAAAATCTCCCCAGAGACCCAAGAGAGAACCCGATTGTACTAGATCACACCATATTATTTTTATTTAATGACAACAGTAAGATTATTCAGATGAGCTTGATGACATGAGAAGTGAAATTCTATTCTAGTTGACACTGAGTGCCCGTATACCTCAAATAAAAGGAACGGTGAAGCAATTCAATAAGAGATGAAGGGGAGGCGGTTGAGTAGAAGTTTAGACTATTTTCACGGTATCAAAAGAGTTTGATTAATCAATGACTTAATTTAATTTGTTTGGACTCATGCTGCAGGCTATAGTTTCTAATATCATGTTCTACTGTTCCAAAGTTTAAACTTCATTAGTTGTGTCCTGGGTTCCGGAGAAAATTAATTCCTACTCTGTTCTGGGTTAACGAATTCACTATTTTTTTCTTCTGATGTCCACAACACTAGTAAAATAATATTATTACATGATTTTAACATAGCAGAACTCACTAGAGAACAATTAAGGTGAACACAAATCCTCATATAAAGAGCTCATATTAAACTGGTTATTCTTAAGATCCTCCAGTCCACTGTAATGTATATGTATCAAATATGAACTAATACCATTATGAGAAGGAATTGTATGAGAAGCATGAGAAACCTTTAACTTGAAAGCCTCTGCTGCAGATCTACCCACTCTTTGGTTAGAGCCGACAAAGTTAATACCGTTTTGCGTCTTTTACTCCTTCCCCTTTGAAGTATGTCTGAGGAATGATTAAAGGAATCACCGTACACTTCGACAGGGTCCTCTTAGTTGACGCTTGGACTAAGGCGGTACAAATTTGACGCTCGGATTAGAAGTTTCCCTCTTCATTGACACAGTTGTTATTAAAACGGGCAGTTTAGAATATAAGAGTAGAATAACGATTAATTCGATTAAATGAAAATGAAAGGAAAGACCTTTTAAATCTTGCGTCAAATAATAGTTGAATTTCGAATTCAAGGAGGATAGATGAAGTGGAAAAAATGTCAAGAAAAAGAGAGAATGGTAAGATTTGTATTGAATCATTTTCATCCTTGTTTACCTCCTATTTAGTAAATATTTTAAAAATTAAGAAAGTTAAATATTTAATTGAAGGGGAGAAACTTACCTAACGATCGACACTGCTTTAAAGTACATGGTTTTCAGACTCATTATTTATTTTATTAAATAATAGTTATGCATTAGTAATGATATAAAATTAGATTAATTTAAAATTAATTAATTGATTTTAATAAATTAAAATCTTCTCAATAATCATTTGAACTTACATTTCCGAATTTATTGGAGTCGTCAACTTCCGTGAAGAACGTAATTAATCAAAATTCCATCGCATTTTTGAATGCTCTCATAACCAAAAGGCAATTTTCTTTTAGCCTTAAGTGTCCGAGGACATTGTTTATCTATGAAAGTGAAAGATTCACCTGGAAAGAACAAGGACATTCATCATATGTGATCCAGATAAGCTCACTTGAAGTTTCCTTTCCAGATAAATGTATTTAATAATTCCAGTCAATAGAACAGTTTTGTCATACTAGCTAATCTCTTCATAAGGAAGCGCTGAGCTGAAAGATATCATTCGGGAGCTTATCACTGCTCCGTTCTCATCTTGACACCCTTCTCTTGATCTGTATTATTTGACCTACGTAGACAGACATATATCTAACAGCATTTAACTCGAAAATTAATTATTTATTATCACTATACCAACAATTCACAATAGTTGTAGTTACCAATTTTATAGCACTCAGTTATCCCCTTTAAAGCCACAAAACTCAGACTCCAGAAAGAAGAAGGAAGAAAATTTGTAACACGAACGGTAATTTTTTATTAGGAAATAAATTTCCTTAGATAGAATTGGATATGTGGTAGGCTATTGACTATTTGGTTAGGTAATATTTGCCCTGATAGGTACTACACTGGTTGTCTTGCCAAGCCAAGAGAGTAAAGAAATCCGATGATTGGTAATCCAGTACACGGGAATTAAAGCTTGTAAGTTTCCTTCGGGTGCACCGAAAATATTCGATTAAGTCTCCTAAAAACTGCATATATACATATATTCGGTATATCATTATCAATTTATAAATTTTATTCTTGTTTTAATTGAAAATAGCCAATTGAAGTTTGCTTTTACATGGCGTAATTCAACTCTAACTCTAAGCCCTTTAATTATCCTCAAGTCTGTTTATAAGTGGATACTTTCTTAGTCCAACATACTGCATGACCATAAAAATGTCTCTTCCTCATGTACCCATCTTTCCCTCCAAAGTTAAACTCTCCCTCCCAAATAATAATAACAGAGTTAGTTTAGTCGAGCATGCATACATGAATGCCATGCAGACTCGGGAAGCCAGCCAGTTAGTCGGACAGAGAGAACCGGACGGAGCCGTCGTCATCATATAATCAGACTACGTCGGTTTCTCTTTCTGTTCTGAGAAAACGTCGGCGTGACTCATCTATGTGTGTCTCGTAGACAATGCTAGACGAATTGATTCATAATTGACGCGGAAAAATTTTTGCCGACAGACTGTAGCAAATGGAGAGAGTGTATTTGTAGACAAAGTCTACTTCACCGTCTCTCACTAAGGAAGATGGCGAAATCATACCCAAACACAAGTCTTCGTATTCTAAAGTTGTTGTGGATTAGTGGTAGGTCGGATTAGCTCACTAAGGAAAATCAGGGTCATTATTAGTCACTTTATTGTTGGGCACTTGCACGTTAAAAAGAGCTTAGCTAGTATTTATAATTTATCATTCAAAAATCTAGCAGTTAGTTAGTAACAGAGGTCCCAAAAATGATAAAAGGNNNTGGGGGGGGGGGGATGGTGGATTAAAAAAATACAGAGGACAAAGTATCAAAGAGTATTATTTAATTTGATTTTTGGATTCGGATTGTAAAATATTTGCCTATTATCAGTTCACCTTCTAAAATTCAAGTTTCGTCATTTGTCCCCTAGATTACAACAAATGCTTGCTTTCGATGTTCAAGGATTATTGAGGGGTATTATCATATCAAGACGAGTCTGTCTTGTCACTTCAATCAACTTTTTTCTTCCAATAGTTGAGAAGGTAAATGATCCTTCATAATATTCCGCATTTTACAGTTTTCATATATCAGAGCTGCGTAAGTTGCGTTCACTCAGGGTGGACTCAATGGTCTCAATAAATAACTGGGATCGATTTTTTGATTTCTGACTATTCTACCATTCCTTGTGCGAGAATTGTGATTGATTTTTGGTGTGTTTTAGGATATTAATAAAATATACAATTTTATCATTTCATTTTAAAAATTCCAATTTTTTATTAGTAACCGATAATAGGACCTTTGTGGAATGCTTTACCTGACGTACGCTATTTGATTGGAAGATCGATAAGTGATTGCTCATTGGTTTCAATACCTTTAGAAATCTTGAGATGGTGGTCATAGTAAGGTTACTTGGAGATCACTTTGAATCAGTGATTTAAAAGAATAAAATTTCCTTTTAGCTTAATGAGCGACTAATTGGCATTTATAAATTATTCATATTTTAATTAGCTGATCACATGACAAAAGTTATTAAGGGCAAATGTCTTCGCTTTGAAGTAGGGGACCATTAAGATACATTTTCAGCATTCAACTTGCGTACTTAGTACTACATTGGAAGGGATATTATCAAAGAGTTTCGATATCCACAGCTATCAATCTAATATGGAATGGGTCGTCTTTCGTTAATGTCAGATGTCCTGAAATAAATAAATGCGAACGTGGACTAAAATTTAAACATTTTCATTAACTTCATGAAAGTGTATTTTCCTGTTTGAACTAAACTGTTCTACAATTGGTAAAAAAACGTTTTGACCTTTTAAAGTACACCTACAAATGCAATTTTTACTGTGTATAAAATATAGCTAGCCTTCCATACACTTGGGTTGTCTGAATAGAAGCTAAGTTCACTCAATATTTTCTCGTCTCTTTTGAAAGAGAGAGATTCAAGGTGTCATGCTCTCGGTCTTGGATTTTGATGAATGGTGTCAACCCTTTAGACATATGAACTCTATTTTGTACCTCTTGTAAGATACTTATCAAATGCAGATTTGATGTGCGAACCTGCCCAAATACTGATGGAATAAGTTAAGTGAATAACTGTGAAGCAATTCCGATGTATTGAACACAAATTTGAAAACATCATATATACGTGTATATTTATGGGGCACGGTCACTCTTGTTTAGTCGGTGTTTGCGTCCCCACATGAATAATGATAACTGGGTAGTAATTGTCAGAGCCCTGGTATCCCATAATACTTGGGAGTGAAGATTGATGACTCATCCCATTATTCCATTAATGAGTTTACCAGCATTCATAATGGGCAATAAGCAACATCGTGAAGTTCCCCAGGTGAGGAACTCAGATTCTGTCATCTTCTTTGTTAGTCCGACTCAAGCAGTGCTGTTACCTATTTCATCCTTAGAGTGAGTATCGAAATCGTGACTTCCAGGTTAGCAGACAAGCACATTAAGCGCTGCACCACTGTTTTCTTATACCATCTCATGAATATGATATCACATTGAGTTCTAGAATTGCATGAATCGGAAGTTAATCAAATGAAATAAACATCTAAACTACTTTCTAAAGCTCAGATCTCTACGCTTGATTGTAAATTAAGCCTTCAATTTAAGAGAGAGCGAATGATGGGATCCGACTTTTTAGCTGTAATTTCTTTAAGGCAGAGAACTCACATTTGTCATTAATTGATCACATGAAGAAAAATCTATCTCTGTAAAGGATTATGGATTCATAGATCTGGTCATTAAGAGATGAATGTTAATAAAGGCAAACTTATTTACGGCAAATCTTGAAAATTTGCTGTCCCCCCATCCGATCTTTAAATAATGTGCAGTTTCAGATGAATGTTATGGAATTCGTGATTGCAAAAGTATATACTTGAAGATCGATACTCTTTGTGGTTATCATCTAGCAGGCTCTGAAGTATGTTAGGACACTCAAATATCTTAGTACAAGATGATGTTAAAAGATAGTCAGAAGCAAATCCAAATTTGAACACTGGGGAAATATTCCAGTTTTATGACCAAAGTCCTCATATTTCACTTTCCCCTGCCTTCGTTACATGTAATTTCGGTTGGTGTACATCTTATTCTCTAAATCTTACGTTGATCGGGCAAGTTTGTGGACTAATATCAATTAATTCAATATCAATAAATGAAATGATGAGGTCACAAAGGCACTTTGTGTTTTTAGCTTTGTACTTCATCACTGAAATGTAGTACTGATAGCTCTAAGATAAGCCGATGCCTATAATAAACTACCAGACTGTTGAACAGAGATTTTCACGTACCAGGGACGTAGCGGTCAAAATACAAGTTTACGAAATCGGAGGCCATGGATTCGATTATCTTCGGTGTATAGTGACTCAAATAGCATATTTAGTCACAAATAATTAAAACTGGATGTGAGGATGGTCTCACAATACGAGTCACCAAGATATCCAGTAATAATAGAAATTCATTTTTCACTGATAAGCTGGCAAGTACGTGTTCGTAGTGGAAAGGTCAACCATTTCCGTGAACTAATTTTTACAGAAATGAATGCTTAGGAGATATCTAATAGATTCAGTAAAGCGTTAACACTTGAGAACGCGGCATATAAATGTCTGTGGGATAGAGCTACTACTGAATGCTTACCAACAATTAATATAATCAGAATGTTCTTTCAATGTGTAATCCTGCATTTTTCCCCCAATTTTACTCTGAATCCAACTCAACTCATTCCAAAAGCATTCTTTTACCTTGGCGTTGGATGGTAAATTTGGCAATCACAAACGATTGATGGCGATTAAAGAATAACTTATCAGAATGACACCTTTTATGCAATTTCGGCGAAAAATTGATATGAAAAAAATTGATTGGATAAATGCGCATTTTATTATCAGATAAATTTTAAAAAATTATCAGATAATAAAAATCAACCGCTACCATAGTTGTGTTTTGCGCCTGTGATTTGGAATTGGAGGCTCAATACTTCTCGAATTTGGAGCTTCATCTACGGGGTCAAAATTATCGCCCAATTCATTTCTGTCATTCATGTACCCATTATCCGTTTCATTAATGCGAGATGGTATTTGAAGTTGGCAACCTTCCACATTGTTCTTACCCGATTGGTGGTGAATCTGAGATGATGCTTTGGCAGCTTTAATCGCGTCCATCAGCCTGGCATATTTCTCTTTATGTTCAGATTTCATGAACTTCAGCGCCTTCAAACGACTGTTCACTCTTTCTTGGCACTCAGCAATAACCTGGTGTAAATGAAATATTCTACTTAAAACCAGTAAGTAGAATATTTTACAAACGAGAAATTCTTACATCGTTCAACAGTTTATCACGAGCTTCAGCTTCATTTCTCCACTCCTCTTCTCTTTTTCTAGCTAATTCCAGCACCTCTGATCTACGCATTCAGAAATAAAAGCCGCTTTAAAAAATGCTACCAATGCTAATTAAATCCATTTAAGCAGTCAACTACTTACGAAAGAAGATCACCCAAGTCTGCTTCATGACGTTTTTCACGTTGTAATACCTCGTCAAGTATTTTTTTTACCTCTTTAATCTGACCTCCTTCTTCTTCACCTTCCAAAGTAAGAAGGCGGTCTAACCAAGCTAAATCGGAAATGAGGTCATCTTGAACTTGTCGCGATCGACGCCTTAGACCTGCCGCTTGCTGACGAAGGAGTATTTTCTCAAAGCGTCTTTGGAGTCGCGATACAACCAGTTCTTTTCTCTCATCCATCAAACGTTGTATATTTTGCTGATGATCTAGTATTTCCTTTTCTATATTATCCAGTTCTTTGGACTAAGATTGAGGAAATTAAATTAAAAAGAAGACATTTGAAATTCTATCAAAGTTATAAAAAAATAATTGAACAAAAGGAATAACCGCAGTCATATCTTAGTGTTGTCAAAAACAGTTATTTAAAATTTGCCTTAAGTAATATAAACGCAAATAAGCCAAATGTAAAAATCACAACGGAATTATGAAAACAAGTTACTTCAACATCAAAATTTTTCAGCTCGTCCATTTTCTGATTCAAAATATGCTCATTTTTTTGGATTTCAGAAGGGAAATCACCAGAAGCTTCAGAATTACAGAAAGAATTATCTACAACATCACCCCGATCAAACTAAAGAGTAAAATAAAAGGATAAAGATCAAAATTGAGTTGATTAGATTTGCTTAATAACAAACGATTACTACCGAAGTATCTTTTTTGTTGTTTGAACATGCCATTGAATCAATTTCATAACGAGGTTGTCCAATATCTTCATACTAACAGACGGTTTATTAAAATATAAAAAACACATACCTGTGATGAATCGTTTTCATATTTAAATCTATCACCTGATTGCAAAAATGGAGGGCTGGTTCCTCCTAATGATTGACTAAGTGCATACTAATTTAGATTATATAAATATTAGAATAAACGAACTACCTCATAAAGCCTCGATTCTTCCCTAAGCAAATTGCGCAATTTCTCTCTCTTTAAACTAAGTTTATTCTTAATTGCATCCTTATCTGACATGAGGTAAGAAATCATACTAAATTTTGAGGCCTAAGAAATATCGGAATACCTATGGTTGAAAAAGTTGTCAGATGTCCATCTCTTTTCTTGTCTGGCTTTAATTGCTGAGTCGCGAAAGAATTTATTATTTTCTCTAAGATCATTCTGCCTTTTGGTCTCAGCATTTCTACGTTTAATCATTAACGTCTCGTATAAATTTCTTGACTTGTTATTCGCCATCGTCCTTGTAGGTTTGAAGAGGAGCCTTACGCGTTGCCATAGAAATAAATGCTAAACAAAAAGGACTCGTATTTTTGTTCAAATACTTACTTTGAGGGCTAAATTTGATAAATGCTAAATGAGAACATAATTTCCCCCGAGATATTTGTCAGAAATTAAAACATGTAATTAAGCGACTAGTTTATAGAAAAAATGATTTTATTCCTTTGTAAACCACAAGTAATTCGATAGTTTAGCTAATTTTCATTAAATATTCTTAAAAATGTGCTTCAGCTACAGAAATGTTTATCCTGTACAAGTCATCAATCAAAGGTAAAATTCGAGATTAATGAAAACTACGCAACAGAAACATAAAAAAATACTTATAAATTATAAAATGCATGTGCCAAATAGATCTAAATTTAAATTACATATATTATATTTCAGAAACTGTGGAGGGAATTTAGCGGTGAGAAAGGAAACAGACTTAGGAACTCTTACTTTTCGCTGTTATAAGTTTCAATGTTGTGCGTTCTCTACGTAAAGTTCCAAACTCATGTTCTTCGACTCAATGTATTGAACATGATTGTTGTGAATATTCCAAACTAATTTAAAAAGTTAACCATGAACGCAGGACAATATTTATGTTAATGTTTAAGTAATAATGTTTTAAATTTTTACAAATTGTGGAGAATATAATCTTTGAAATATTTAAAATTTGTTTAATATCATTGAATAAGATTGGACGTTTTAAATTGTGACCCAAGTTGTGAAAATGTTAAATTTTACTCATGGGTTCTCACTTTTAAAGTTTGCTAAGTTATTTTTTTGTTAATAAATACGATTGTAGAATCTCTAGCAACAGCCAGGTTTTTCACCGGTTGCTAGTTACAGAAGTTCGCAAAGCCCCCGTTTTCCCATCATTTGTCAAATTGCATTTCAATGATGTAAAAACTAAACATCCAGAACTTAAATCAACTGAGATAATGAAGAAGCTTAGTCAAATGTATAAAGCTACGCCGGCATCAGAACTTCAAAAACTATCTTCAAACATATCTGTGCCTACTCCCAAGTCAGAAAAAGAGAAAATGGAGGATCGCAAAAAGTTAACGGTACTTTTCTTCTAATTCTGGTAGTGGGCACTCGCTTTTGTCTACATACTTAATTTTCTACCTCTTTCTTAGTTAGCTAGAAAGAATGGATTTCCACGACCTTTACCGATCACTGGATATCAGGTTTTTATCCACGAACGGCTTACTGGAAATAAGGGAATGAATTTGAAAGATATGACATCTAAGTTGGCTGATGCTTCAAAAGCCTGGAATGGTCTTGACGAAAGTTCTAAAGAGGTGCGTTTTTTTAGTTTTATGTTTCAAATTGAACGAGCAGATATTATATGTGTTTATTAACAGCCATACGTTAATCAAGCAATGGAGAATAAATTAGCTCGTCTGCGTGAACTGAAAACTTGGTGCGAAAATCATGGAATCACCTATTCAGAGCGCAAATCTGTTCTTATTAACCGTTTCTACGCTAAGCATGAAAGGAGCAAGACAGCAGCTGCCGCTGCACAAGAAAGTCCCAAAAAATCCTCCAAAAAGTAACTGAGACAAATGATGGCGTTTTATATAGTCAATCTCTTGCGTGTAAACATACAGTTAAAGTAACCTTCCAATTATTCTTTTTCCTCACTTATATGATGGTATTTTTTAACGTTACCTCTTGTTGGTTAAACTGTAATGTGTGTTTGCTTTGCGAAGACAGCAGAACTCTTTTATCTGGCATTGAGTAGTTGTTAGCAAGGGCGTACTAGTAAGTTTTTTGCGAGAAATTGGAATTTACTCTGGCCGCCGCTTAGGGCAATATTAGAATGAAACCACGAGAGATATGCATTGGTTGAGTAAGTTCCTCTGTGGAACTGTTTATTGGAGGATAACGATATTTCAAGTATCATTCCCTACGTAGTTTTCATTGATGTTGCATTCAACCCCCTGGATAAATAAGATATTTTTTAATTAGTTAGTCTAATAAAACACTAATCTACTTTTTACATACCAGTAGCAAGGAATTTGTATTTTTTCAATTAAAGTGGAAGCTCCTTAAAAAATGGGCATTTTATTTAGCTCCCCGGTAAAGTTTTCCTGAGGTTCATCAGGTTTTCTCGTTATTTCTTCTCTCTGGATTAAATAACGCTGATAATTCCTTGATATTTTATCGTAAGGTTATCACTAAATAAGGTCTGACGTTTATCGTTTCCTAGAAAGTGGGTCTTATGGTAATCTTCCAAAGCTATGACCATATACTGCAGAGTGTGGAGTAGGTATAAGGCATCTATTCAAGGTTGTCATAACTAATAATCGTTGTAGATACAGTGAGTTTAGGGTCGACTTGTACGAAATCAGATTTGTAAGGCGGAGAAGTAAAGTTTAGATTGTAAAGTGAGTAAGCGACTTGATCCTTACTTATGTGAAAAGAACGAGAACATATCGAAATGCATATGAAATAGTTCAATAGGTTGATATTATTCACTTGAAGTTAGGGCAGACTATTGTGAGACTGGACTGTTGTTATTATAAAAATTAGCAAATATTTAAAGATTTAATGTGGTATTGTTCAGTCCATTTGAACCAACTCAGGTTATTTTGAGGCATATGTCCCATCTGACTTCTCACGGTCTCCACTGCAAAGGAAGTGAAAGAGAATGCAATTTTGCAATTAGCGAAGTTCACTGGGAAAAGCAGAGACCATGAGGGCGAAATAGTGAGATAATAGGTGGCAAGTAGATTGGGCTTCAAAAATTATGGGAAAAAGCTGGTTAAAGAACAAGTCTGCTTTTTTACTATCCCGTATGCCTTTAGACTCGTCAACCTATCCTCGAATCATATAATTTTACAAGGATCAATCACAGGTGATTTAGTAAAATATGAGCTGTTTTGTTTATTAAGGATGAACTTAAGGGTGATACTGTTGTCATGAGACACAAAGACGTCTATCAAGGGTCGTTAAGTCCAGGCAGAAGGGAATTTCCAAGCCAAGCAACCACTCTCCTATTGTCAGTCTTCAGTGAGTGATACAAGAGTCATATTTTACTCTAATCTTTATCCAGTAAACGAGGGCGGCTCCGTATTTTTCTACCTATGCAAGTAACTTTACGCTTCAATATTTGGAACAATTCCGCATATCATCTCAATGCATGGTTTACGATAACAGCGAGTGGAACGATCAACATCTTTTTGTTCATTCAACTAGAAATAGAATCACCGTTGTTTGTCTGCACGTTTGAATCGGATGGTCTCTTTGTTTTGAACTGGTGGTGTTTCTCCCTCGAAAATTCTTCATACTGCTAGTCATTTGTCATATCCTGGTGAATGCCACAAGTCATCCTATCTAATGTTCAGTCATTTATCATCAAACAAGGAATTTATTCGTTCAGTAGGTGATTAATTCTTTTGAGGATGCAGGACGTTTGCACAAATCAGAAGCAAATTTTTAGAGCCTTTGAAGTAACCCTAATATTAAATATAGCAATTCATGAAGAGAAGATACTAAATATTAGTATTGAAACTCATCAACTATTTTTGAAGTTGAAGACTAGTAATACCGACTGTTGTCTTTAAGATGAGATTGGTCAACTCAGGTGTATCCTTTCAGATAAATGTGGGCTGAATCGTGTAATACGGAATAACAAAGTAATGCAAACGAATACGAATCTTAACCTTAGAAAACCGATGTCTAATACAACTTTAGCCCAATCACCTTGAAAGCTAAGCTATGGATATCGAAAAATCTTAAGGCCTGAAGGACTTTTTTAAGTCTGGCAACTCCTACAAATTCTACTTTTACTCACATTTTTAAATATAATATTGAAAGATATAAGTCTCCTATCAGACTTATTTCGCAAATGAAAACAATCTATTAAACAAATGTCTAGTCAAAAGGAAGAAACTGATTTCTCTCCTTTGTAAAGGGAAATATAGTTCAATATGTTGCTAAATCCTGTTGCAAACATACATAAAAAAACTCGTTGGAGTATGATTTTTGAGGTCAGACGGAGCAAGTTGTTTATGTGAGCCAGTAAACTGAGAGAGTGAATTTATCAATCAGCAACGTGCTAGCATTTATTAAGAGTGAATAAATCCGTAGGACGATCTTAGTACCAAACCCATGAGAAACTTTCAATTTAATATTCACTGGAGGCAGGGAGGTGTGACATTTTATGATATTTATCATAAACTAAGATCTTTTTAAAGGGAGAAATCGGGGCCTAATAAAGAGTTGATAAGCTTTGAATGTCGTTGGGTAGAGTGTAATAATTATTGATACTAGTAATTAAGGAAAGCAGTTCTGAATGTGTGTGTTTTCAAGATTACTTATTTCACAAACCTTCTCTAATTTATTTAATAGTTGAAGGAACTGACAAATGAAATTACTCTAGATCTTACTCAATATTTAGTTTTTTTTAAAGTTTTATTACGCGCTGTGCAGGAGTTTCAGAAAATTTACTACCTACTTTACAAACTGTTCCTTTATAATAGCCTAACTGAATTTAAATATCTTAACCTTCAGGAAAAATAAATCGATAAAATTTGAAGAACAGCTGATCAACAATTAAAACCTAGACAATTTTCTTTCAGTCACATCTTATAAAACAAAAGTATCTATTAAAAAGAATTTAAATTTTGCCCAAGTTTTGGAATCAGAAGTTGCTGGAATGAAAGAAACTAATGTACAAGTAAATGTGGAGTCTACTAATTCAATCTTATTTGGTAGGTAGAGTAGAATAATTGATATAATATTGACTACTTATATATTTAAGTAACATACTAGAATCTCTTTTTTTAATGCTTTGAAAATATGCCAACTCATATCACTTTTAGAAACGCCAGAATCTAAAAGTCGTCTTCAAGATCTGTTCTGCTCTTGCTTTCGAAAGAGGCCCGAAAGACCGAGCATAACATCTAATATTAACATGCGAAGATTAACCGATCTTATATCACAAAATGACATCTTGGTTGTGCCCAATTCCGTCATGGACTATTATATCTCTGAGGAGGTATCTGAGGCTTCAGGCAGATCAAATCCCGGAACGGTAATTGAGAAAAATGTTCCAAAATCTGAAGGTCATAATAAACGAAATGAGCCTATAAAATTAGTTTTGTAACCTTCTGAGTGAGAAATGATTTATTGAATATGATTTGCATTAAAAATATTCAATTATTACTTACCGCTGATAATTTGAATATTAACCGGATCAAGTATCATGGATAGATTAAGTCGTTCTTTTAACTAATTACTTAATTTCATAAACAGTTCAATAAGCTCTAGACTCTCGAACTTTAGACCTTGAGGAAGTGCAGGATACTTAGTGAGTAAAGAGCGTGTAACTTGAACCGAAATAGTGTATAACAAATTTAATATCCTACCTTTAATCTTTTGCTTCTTGTCGATCCCCTCTTTTAATCCGTATTGAACTGCTTTATTGTTGTCTGGGTTCAGATGTTTTCTCAAGAAGGAAAATGGATATTTTTGTCTCTCTGTGATTTATTAAATTTATTAATTGATGTGTCACGAATAGATAAAAACAATCTATCCGCTTAAAATAAATTCACAAGATATAAGATGGCGTCTTCTATTATCTTAACCAGAAATTGATGATCTGGCTCAAAAATTATGTTCCAGAAAAAATTCAGTAGATCAGCGGTAGATTATGCCTTTCACATGTCATTAAATCTTTTCTTTTCTGTTTTACAGCCACGCATTGCTGTCTTGTCCAAATTCATTTCAGAATTAGGAATACGTGGAAGATGAAGCGACACAGCAGTACTTAATTTAAAGGGAACTTTCGTATTCTGGTCTAATTTATACACCTTTTGATTTTCGAAATAGTTCGTGGGACCTTTGCAAGACCTTGCTTTAAATTTACTTAAAAATTATAAAACAGTTTGACCCAATTATTCGGAAGATATTATTTCTTAACGATGATTTCCATGTACGTTTAGGAAAAACATGAAGTAATAGAGGTCAGATTGGCTGTGGGATGTAGGAGTTGAAGATACGAGCTGGGATTGCAAAAGATAACTCTCGGAAAGTAGGAGTCAGGTTTTGAGCTATTTAGCAAAGCCAGTAGAAATAGCTTTAAGGTAAAGTGGGAGCCTAGACGATTAATATGGTAAAAGATGGGAGAGTTGTAGTCTGGCTACGGTTTAGATCTCTCAAGAGGTTTGGCAAGCATAACAGGGTGTGCATTGACGATCGGGAACCTTGGTAACATTCCATTCTCAGGGGGGTTTGAGACAATTTCCTGTTATTGACAAGCTATCTGTGTGGTTAGCAATCGGCAATTATGAATAAAACAATAAAATTTAATTAAAAATAAAAGCAATGTTGAAATCCCCACGCAGTGCCATCGCAAAGTTAATGGATATAGGAGGTCGAATATCGATAACTATTTGGGTCTGCTACGAAGTTTGGATCTACGAAGTTTGTGCAGTCGGAAGTTATTTAATTACTTAAAATCACCGAAAAATGGCAATAAAATATTCCTTAAAGTAGTAGATATACATTCTGCAGTTAATTTGGAGCCCGAAATACTGATGAACAAGAGTTTTTCCCCCTTATTTATCCACTTTGACAATATTCCAATCTATTCATACCAGGTGAATAAATGTTCTATGAGTTACTATCGAGTGAAACGAAATTTGTATTCTTTAAGGGTTTGACTTTAGCAGTAATCACTTGAAAGCGGTATTCCAGTAAAAATCCTTTAAAGGGAAAGAAGCCGACTGTTACTGACTTCAACTGAAACATGATTATCAATTTTGGAATCTTGTAGTGCTTTCTATATCATGTCGGAAAGGGGCGTAATATAGAACAGAAGTATGGTTTTATATTAAATCTCCAAATATGTTTTGATATAAAGGAAGTAAGATTCTCAACATATTTGTCTATATTATTATATTATTGTGCGAAAATAGTCTCCCAAGGTCATTAAGGTAAACTTTCACAACACTAGACCTTGATAGGAGAAAGGTGTCCTGGAGCCACTCTTTCTACAATTCTTCCATCTCTCCCGTTAAGCAGCATTGAATACACCACTGGTTGTACACAGGTGAATGTACATTAACCATTGAGACATTAACACAAATGCAGTGTATTAATATAATGACTGTCGGCTTATTTATGAAAATAGTATAGGTAATAATATTTGGAAAAGTGACTCGTCGCAGCCAAACAACCCATCAATATACGCCGAAGATTGTAAGCAAAGATTTAATCAATAATTCAGGGGATGAATTATGGAATTCGAATTTCGGAACGTGAGTCAGAGAACTGATCACTAACTGAATCTTCTAAAATCCGAATTTGAAAATCTGATGAAGTAATAATTTCGTCGCTCTTTATTCAATTCCCTCTCGTTACTCCCGACTGAATTTTACTTTTCCCATATCAGTTGCTTTCCTCATTGAAAAATTGTAAAATGTATCTGTAGTGCTGTGTATCGTAATGTAACCAGAATGGTTTAAGGGGGAACCCTCGATCTTTTCTGAGTCTTCTCAACTTTATTTTTCAATGGGTTAAGTAAATTTATTCTAAAGAAAATGACCCGCTAAAATTAACATGAATGATGCAAGTTGAATTTTAGAGAGGTATAGCTTTCAGTACCGTTTTTAATAGAGAAAGAGAGGGATGAAATTAGGAAATTGTAATCCTGAAAAGTAATGACTCTTCTAGATTTGATTTCAGATATTCAGGAACTTTAAGATCGAGTAACAATTAGTTTCAAAAATTATCAGATGAAAATTGGCCCGGGTGTCAGTATTGGCTAATTCTATGAATCCACATATGTAAGCGTTCCACCAGTGAGCTCTGATTCAGCTGAAAGTAGGAGAAAGACTAAAAGATAGAGTTCTGAAGGCACTCCACTCATCTTTAAAGCTAAAAGAGATCTTTTAGCATGACTTGTTATTATTATCAATCAGTGAACAGCCCCCATTTTCCACGTTGAATACAAATCGCTTCTCTTTTTCGAGAACGGCTTAAAGAAACAAAAAATTGAAATATAGCGACTAATACATTAGTTAAAAGAAAAGTTCAACAGTTCACACGGTAATTTTTTGGGTCATAATGGTCTAGTTTCGGGAGAGAAGAAGGGGACAGAAGCTATATACGGGTGCCGATTCCCTTGACCTTGTTCCTTTCCCGAAGTCACGTGATGCATGCATGGCCGTTGAGGTGTGTAAAATGCCACTTTTGTTTCTTTTTCTCCCTTGAAGAGCTGGTGTCCATGCTGACCCGTTTAATTGACAGCATGACACCACCGTGGGTTTACTGACTAATAGGCTCAAGTGACTTTCAGTTCTATCTCCGGATTGCCTTTCTCTCTGTAACTGTGATTTACCTTCTAAGCCAATTAGAAAAGCACTTTCCGACGCTCATCCTGGGTAGAGAGGTACCATCATGGAGCAAATCTGATAATAAACTCAGATTCTGTTATCCTCTCTATTACCTGGACTTAAACAGTGGGGTGGGCACACGATAGTTAATTTCGCGGACGCGAGTGTTGATCACTGTTCCACCGGGTTAACAATGTCGAGTTTAAGCATCTCGATAGACCAAGAATTCGTGACAGTGAATCAAGATGATATCGAATATTTCTTGATTTGAACACCTACCACAAATTAAAAATTGCCTTATTGCGGCCGGGCTTGAAACATCTGCCTCCAGATTCCTTGCTGGATGGGATTTAGTTTTCAACTCATTATCTTCTTGCCTTTGGCGATTCTCATGTGATAGTTTAATTCGTTAACCCACGGTAAGGCAAACAACCACCGGTGAAAACAGGCCAATGGACGAGGAAGGGACGGATAGGAGTTCAAAATAAAGTAAGAGCATCTGCTTCTACAAAATTAGATCTTTAGAATCAGGTTGCAAGATTTATTACTTTACAGATATAACTCACCCTCCATTGAGTCCAGACCGTATTGACCAGTTTACAGGTCAGGAAAATTGACCAAAAACTTCAGATAAATTTTCTTGTGATTGCCAAAATACTGATTTTATGAAGTACTTATGTTATAATCAGCAAAATGACAAAAAATGTACAATTTTCCCTTCCGGTAATGCAAATGAAATTAGTTAATGGTGAGTCTGATAAATGGTAAAGGGGAAGGAATCGAAAAGATGTTGGGAGGAAAGTCCACGTATCGCACTATCTTTGGATTCGGGTTGTATATTATATATATATATATATTCACGCCTCAAAATTCAAGGTTTATGAATCGTCAGCTGGTTTATTGACCGAATTTTAATCGTGATGGTCGGTTGTGCCACTTCAAATTATATTGATCCTTCGATGGACGAGAAAGCAGAGATTGCATAATAAGCTTATCGGGAATTTCTCAGAGCTCACCTTTATTGAACTCTCAAGGGCTCAGATATGCTAACTAATAGCTGCATACCGTTCGAAGTAAACATGTTTATTGAAATGATTTGTCCAACCATCCACATGAATCAATTAGCAAATAAGGTCAGGATATGAAGCGCCTCAGGAACCCAAAGGATAACTAGCCATATTTGAAAATTAGAAGATTATAATATGAGGCAGCAAACTGTATGCATTAAGAAAAATATCTGTAAACTGAACCCAACTCACTCTTATCCCGTTTTGAAGTGTTCTGCTTTCCCTCCTTTAGGTGCTTAACCACGACAACGATTGTAATGCATTGCTCTGGTGTGGGTTATAAAATGAAAATGTTTTTTAGGGTCATGATAACAGTGAAATGTGAAATAAGCCGGAATTACCGCAAATAGTTGTAGAGTTTTTTTTCAAAATGAAATCAAACTGACATCCAGAAACACAGATACTTGGAGATATTACGAGAAAAAGGATCAAAATATGATAATAAATCAATATTTTTCAGCAAATCACATTAAAGAATAGGAAATTAAACAGACATCATTGGTGACTTATCTGATTCACCTCTACTCGAATGGATACATTTGATTGCACGAAGTAGACGCGTTTTGTGTTAGTCGGCCGATAATATACTGAGGAGGTGGCCTTGGTGGCAGTTCAAAGACAAGAGGGGGGAGGGAGTATTACTAATTGTCTACGATCATTTTCCCGTTGTCTGGCTAATTCCCCTGCTCTTTCTTCTCCTTCTTCTTCCTTGCATACAAATGTTACTTTCTTAGGTCTAACACATTTTTCCCCATTTGTCCCTAATACCAACCAAGAAGCATTTGATCTAACTAGGTAGTTTGGAACCCAGTGAAATATTTGTTAATGAGAACGAATCTAGTTGATTAATTTGAGCTAATAACGAGGCGTGAGAAGGTTGATTTCCCATGTTCCAAAAGTCAGTTTCCTTTCAACTATCTCTCTCCAGTCTTTGATCCGTAGTACTATTCTGTAAAAGAAAATCAAGATGACGCCCAATTTGGTAATAATTTTCTAACATTCATCTTGAATAGAAGTGGAAAATAATAGGCCCGTCGTGGTAAGTAACTCTAATTTTTGTCGGTCAATTTATTAGCCAGAATTAACCAGCGCGATTGGCAATTCCGCCCACTGGGTGCATACTAATGGGTATTGCATACGCGGCCTCACACTTTGCAGACAAGTACGTTAACAACTGCGCTTCCGGCATCCTGATCCTGATTATACAATGAATGTGTTTAATACACCGAATAATTTTCTGAATCAAATTCTAGATCTACTCTTAAATACTGTTAGTCCATTACCTCGTCGCCGTGTATTTGTCTCCTTTTCAATCTAAAACTATGATTGATTTCACAACTTCTGATCAAGTTCTGATTGGACTTTTTATTAACAGCCAACCGAAATGTACTTGTCTGTAATCGCTAAACGAGCGAGTGACAGTCACACACTAATCAAAGTTTCTCTTTTGTTTAAAAACCGATGACAGTGTTTTAATACTAAGTCAATATTTTAAAAATTTTTATTAAAGTTTGCCTTGAGTGAACTCTAGTGAGTTTTTCTGTGCTCAAAGTATCATTTCTACTCACATGTGCCCACTTTAATAATTATTATAAAAATATGTGTTATAAACCCCGCTTTCTCTGCCTTTAAAAGAGTAACTTGAAGTGGTAAGGTCGACTGTCCCAATTTATTATCTGGTCAATAAACACTGGACATAGCTGGCAAGAAGTTAGTCAGCAGTTCTGGAGATAATTCATAAAAGTTAAATTTTGAAACATGAAGTATTGAACTCATCTTTGAGCAAGTATTGTACAACGCGAAACTCAGATCTATTTGATATCCTGACTTTATTCTCAACGTCTTTTTGAAACTCCCAACTTTATCCTTTTATATTGTCAAGTCTATTTAGGAAAGTGTTTTCCAACGCTCATCTAGAGAGAAAGTTATTTTGGAGCCTCCCTGGTGAGGAACTTGAATTCTGTCGCCTTTAACGTAAGCCAAAGCGGTTGACCATTCGGCTCACTGGATGTGCACCGATGGAAATCGAATCCATGACCTCTGAAATAGCAGACATGCACGGTGACCAATACGCCACCGGCGTTCAAAGCGAATGTGCGCCAGCCGGGTTAGGATCCAGCCAAGCATGATACCCTTATTGGACTTTTCTGTCACCCAATGTCAGCTGCCTTCCCACGATGGAAATTTGCAAGTTTTCCGCCTAGTCTTTTTTGTTTAATTATTATTTTATTTACACAAAAGGGCTATTACTATTATTTAGTCAGAAAGTTTCATAAATTCATGTAGCATGTATTAACAAGTCACTTGCAGCCTAAGGAGAAATTGGTTTTGAATATCCTATTAGAAGATCTGAAATAAAATATTATTCATATAAATATTTGCAAAAAAGACATTTGATGCCATTTTCGAGCAGAAAAGCATTGCAGTAGATTTATCTATCGCTGTGATTTACCTCTGGTTTTCTCCTGTTTGTGATAAAAGTTTTGGTGAAAAAACTCGGAATTCCAGAGGTACCCCTTTGATGGATTATGCAGAAACGTAATTCACTAATAAATTTGCTTGAATTGATTACTTTTTCTTCCACTCCATTAAAGTAGGAACATACAATAAAAACATTTGACAACACCGCATTTAGTTCTCATAAGAAGCTGGAAAAAACGGCATTACTCAACTTCTTCCATGGAGGGAATTCAGTAGAAGATCTCGTCTCAATTTATTGATCTTCAGTCGTTGAACAATAGAACAGATAAAAAACGTCCAATTACGTCTTAAAGCTAACATAATGCTTATAGAGAAGTTTTGAAATTCTGAGGTCATCGCTTTCTAAAGATATTTCTGAAGTTAAGTTACCACTTTTCTGCTTTTAAATTGTTTATTTATTTAAATTCGAATGTAGAATTTTAACGAGCAGCGACATAACATTTTGGGGAAAAAATCCACTGTCCGGATTTGACTTCGCTAAGTTATCGTCCTTCTTGATTATTGCCGATTTCATTGCAAAATAAGATTGAAAGGAGGCAGCGCTTTATCTACCAAAATTTATTAGAAAACTTAGAAACAAGGAGAAGTGAAAAGTAGGGTCGTATGACTCTCGAGGATATGATCGGTTCTGAAGCAGAAGCGCGATCAGTGTAGAACCCCAATCCGACAGGAGATAAAATGTTGATACCGAAGGAGTTCACGGGTTATTTGGGGTTGGTTTACCATAGGTTGCCTCGGATTCATAATAGATGATTAACCGCCATTTTTAAGAATTAATGGCTCATCGAAGGAAATATCAAAGAGATCAAATCTCTAAAATTCATGACTACTAGCCTCGGTGACGCCTTTGGTTTTCTCCACTCGCCCATATCCGAAGTTATAAAAGAACTTATCAGTTGATGATGGAGATGACCAGAGACAGTAAGCCTTGACAGCTCACTCTTTACATGCTAAAATTTGAATTATTTAGTCGGTCCGAGACCACACGGACTTATCAACGCTGTGATACCTTCAGTTAATACTGATGACAACCACCGTCTTAAGCATCGGCCTCGATCAATATCTGCGTCTCTCATGGTCTCATCAACTTCTACTAGTCAAATGCATGTTAAGATAACGGCAAACACGAAAATAAGTCCGACCATACTTTATTTCCCCTTACCAGATTTGGAAAAGAGTGCCGATCCAATTCAGGATTCAAGTATGAAAAGGAAAGTATGAGGCATCAAAATTATATTAAAAATTACTGATTATACTCAAATCACTAGCTATTTGAATCAATTGTGATCAATTTTTCAATTCTATTTGGATCCCAGAGTTATGATACAAATAAACTTTCACTATCTTCTTATGCTAAAAACAGAATTTGATTTTTTCTTGTCATTATCGATTTAAAAAATAACAAAGAAGACAAAACCGTAGTGTAATGAAAAAATTACTTTACGTCATATTTTATTAAAATGAAATCACCTTTAATGACGTACGATGTTTGTTTCACATTGTTAAGGTGTTGCTTCGATTGAGATATGCGGAAATTTGCGGAAGTGCAAAATGAAGAAGGATATTAAGTACCGGAGATAGTGGTGACTAGTGAAAGGTGTTGTAGTAGGAGGTGGCTGGAGTGCCCGGTTTCTATAGTCCTTCCTGCGATCTCTTCCCCGTCTACTGGCCGCTCATTTCCCCCTACTCTGACTCTCATTTCCTATCCGTCTGACAGTATGTGATCTTCTTGTCTAAATGAATGGTTGTTATTATTCTGAAAATCCTTCGATTTCATAAAGTAGAATCCAGCAAATTTTCTATATTTCCACCAAAAGGATGCACACTTTAATGTAATCAACTCTTCTACATCATAACTTGACGCAAATAAGAAAGGAGACAATATTTTCAAGGATTCTATGTTGAAAATATATCGTTATTTTTTATTCCTACCATAACCCTATTCGTCATTATTCCTAATAATAATATCTCAATAACAAATTTATTTCAAACACATAAATTAAATTTTAGAATTTTTTCTGAGGAAAATTAGATATTTTATTTTTATTAAATAACTGGTCTGAGTTGCAGGGAAAGAGTCTACGTGGATGTTGTCTGTCACCGACTCTTCACAAAAGCACATGAGATGAGAAAACACTGGCGGACAGACCATAATCAAGGTGCAGACATTCTACATACTTGCCCACTGGATGACTGTTTCAAGACATTTTATGTGAAAGGAGGTTGGTTGTGAAATCATATGAAAATGAGTCACGGGGAATGTCTATATAGTAATGATAAGGAATAACTTAAACATTATGAAAGATAAACTGTTGAATGACAGCCTTACGATTTGTGGGTTTAGATGTTGTAAGACTTTAATTTCCTACTTTTAGACATTCCTCGAAGTGCTTCTATCATCCTCTTTGTTTAGACCCCCTCCATAATCAAACATCATAATTTCTTGTTTTCTTCATTTTATTATTGCCTTCTTTGTTATATATTTAGCATTATTCAACCTGAGACAGTTTTAATTCCGCCAATAAGGCTACCTGAAAATTCCAACTAATTTATTACTTACAGAACTAATGAACTTCATAAAGGTTAGCAAGCTACCAGAGCCTCCCGAAAATGCGAATATCAAGAGTTGAGGCCAATACAATATACATTGGGCAAATTTAGTGAAATGAGAAACGAAGGAGAAAGGAGTCTGTGGCAGTTTAATTCGGAAGAGCGTCAGCACTGAGGGATCGGAACCCGGGTTCTGATAAATGGGGGTTATTGAGTTGACAGATTGTGTGTACTTTATTTGTTAATGAACAACTGATAAAATCTTACTAATTAATAATCGGGTCGTGGATTGGTGCATTTTGCATGCGCTACAGATCAATTATTTCGAATTTCACAAAATTAGAGATAATTGAATTTGATCCCACTCTGCTTATGCCTCTTGTTATAATTAATTAAATTTTAAATAATTAATCTCTACATATTCAATACATTTTTATGTATTATTCACTACTGTTGAAGTTTAAAATCATATTTCACATTTGAAAAAAATTTTAAAATATATTTTCACTTATTCTCTACCCTTGATATTGAAAAGAACAAGCCGATCCGATTGCATTAATTTTAAAATAGTTGGTCTAAAAGGCGCTTAATTAATTCTTCCAAATTTATCCCGGGGTTTTCAAACCCACGAGGTACCAATGATGTCCCAAGAGGTAATGAAGAATGCCATATGAATGATAACAGGGAGGTGCTTTTGACTGTTGAGAAGAACTATATCAAAATGTATATTCATTTTATTGTCTAAATTCCAGCTGTGATTACAGAAATTTTTTTGTGGAATAAAAATTAATTTTTTAAATAATTGGCAAGTTTTCTCAACATTTGATCGGCAAAATTTTTTGAACTTATCATTTGTTTCTACTTCTGTGAACACAAAAGTTGTTTTTAATTTATGGATGATTCTAAAAACAAATTAACCTTTTTGTTAAAAATAAATAAAAACTCTAATGTGATTTAAATAAATAAAGCGGAATATATTTATGACTACCCGGTAAAACAGTTGTATTTGGAGGGGGAAAGGTGATCAGGGTGCCTATCTTTTCTGGGAATTTCAGCACAAAATTCATTGAAGGTAAGGTAAGAAATAATGCCTTGTTTTATTCTTCAAATAAATTTATTTTTATTAACCCATGCGCTTCTGTTTCTGGTGAAATTTATTTTTAGCAAAATTTAATTAAGCGATGTTCTAAAGAGAAATTTTTCAGGGCAGATAAGCAATTGTCATAGAACCCAATGTTTAATTAGAAAGTGACTTTGATCTAAGCACTTGAACCTTTAGAATATTAGATCTTACTATTAAATAATTTTGCTGAAATATTTTTTTGAATATTATAAAGTAAAGAGAATAAACAAGCCGGTGATTTTGATACTTTCCTTCTAGATTCCAGTTGTTATTAGGCCACCAAAGGCAATCAAGTGAATTATATGCGAATTTTAAGGCCTACATTCAAGTATGCTCCTTATCTTTCTTGATTCGAATTAATTTTTATTATCGGTTATTTTACTTAATGTGTTTAAAACTCTCTATCGAGATTCAATCACTGAAATAACGTGGTCAACCACTCAACGACTCTAAACATTCTGTCTAGCCTGAACTCGTTCAGGAACCTAGACCACAGATCAAGAAAGTCGAACCTTGAAACTTTGGGACATGACGCAGCAAACCACATTCGGGAAGCAAATTGCTAAAGTTATTTAGGATCTAGGATTTAAATTCTTGAATTTATTTATTGACTCATTTGCGATCCTTGTCCTTTCACTCTTTATTGTTATGACCATGGCAGTAAAATAACTTTTCAAAGTTTTAATCATGTGAAAGCATGTGAATAAAGGTAATAGGAAACAAGCACAAGGTGAGGGGGTTAAGAAAAGTAGCTTTTGAAGTTAAGAAGTGGTGGGTCTAACTTCATTTTTGCTCTGGAAGCATTGTATTGACCACATTCTCATATAAAGCACAGTTACTGCCTAATATTTTGATGTTCAAACGTCATAATTCGATCCCCAGTTTCAAAAATGGAGTTGTATTCCTTATATTCAATGCTTGGTGAATAATTGATTCATTTCCGTCGTTGTTTATGTCACCTCAGTTCATTAACATTCTATTACAGCCAAATTAATAATATGCGATAAGCGACGGTTTTTTCAACATACTACTTATTAAACCATCCTGTAAGTTCTGATATTTGATGTTTATTATTTATTAATGGCGGCATCTTTTGAATTTTTTACAAGCAATAATAGTGCATCGTATTGAGTATTCCGCGTCACTGAAAATCTTCAATGAAATAACTTTCATATCTTGTTATGACTATTAAAAGTAAAAATTAAATTACTAAAATTTATAAATAAACTAGTGGCTAGTAAAGTCCATAACCACTTAATTCCTTCTTGAAATTACATTCAGAGGATAAAAAATAAACAAGAAGGATATCTGGGCACCTCTTTAACTGAGTAATCATTAAAAACTGCCTCGATTGACGATGCCTTTGGCTAATTACATCTTTACATATGCAGCAGTTGAAGTTTTTAGAAGTCATCATTTTTGGGCTCTAATCAACAAGCATAAACATAAAAATATCTTTCTTCACTTAACTAAAAAATTGATATGCCCTCGATGGAATCGAATCCCCCGAATCTCTAAAATAGTTCAATCCTCAGGATGGGTACTAGTAATTATAAATCTTTCCAAAAACACGGAAAATAGAAGAGGGCAGTAGAAGAGGCCAAAAGAAGAAGAGCAAAAGGAGTGATGAAGATAGGGGAGGAGGGGGTTGAAAGACCTAAGATAGGGAGTTGGGGATGCTTCTGATTCACCTTCGGCGGCAGATATCATGATTCTCTTCTTTACTCTGAAAATCTTTTCTCCTCTTTTTTTCCTTGGCCAATTTAGTCCAATGGATGTTTGCGAGGGATCTTGCCGATGTATACAACTGTCGTTATGTGCCGGTTGGTGTTTTCAGTAAAACAGGATATTTCTCGTTTTTTATCTGTGGCGCCTTCTCTGTCAAACATGAATCTTGCTTTGCTTTACATTGGATTTAAAACAATGGAGAAAGAATACTTAAATAAACCAGGGGACCTGATAGGGGCTTCAAAATGTGTTCTTCGAGCTGTCATCATGATTCTACAGAATGAACAGAAATAAATAGTATGTATGTTTTTGTATCCAATCAGACGTAATTCACAAGTTTTAATCAATATCGACCGAAGCAATAAGAAGTAAAGAATTCATTTCTCCCCAATGATTTTAGTAAACCGATCAGAAATTGTAAAATCGGGACTCTTCGTTTATTCTTGTTTTATCATTCAATAATTGTATTTTTCTATCTTTCATTTTGTACCCTTGTATAATAGCTTCAAGAGATTGAAGGAGTCAAACAAAGGTGTTGTAGAAATGGATTAAGCTGCCATTTTAGGAAGATCCAAGGCTAAGGAACATCAAGTGTATAGATAACGCTGACATTCTAATTGAACTGATAAACAATTATGAAGTAATAGTGACGCCAAGAGGATGCAGTAGGTTCTAGGAAGTTACCGCGAAAGGGGAAATTTTGTGAACATTTTGAACGGAATTCTAAACTGCCTGGTACATTATCATGGTGAATAAAGAGTTCGAACATTTCCTAATTACATAAATACCATAATATGGAAATGGGGCTTATCGTAATTTCATCCGTGCATTTGATGCACCATTTCAACAGAGTTAAGTAAATAAAAGTGATCAAAAGTATCTGATTAGAATTTGAATTATTTCGAACTTGATTTATATCGATGGATAAATGCTAGTCCTCACTGAATTTGATCTAATTGCTAAGCATTGTGCTGAATATCGATTCAGCGCCTTAACTTATTCCACGGAAACTGCAAATGGGTCGAATTCATAGGACCTCCAATTCGCGATGAAGGCATTTATGAGAGTATGTTATATATTATTCTAATGCTGTCATAGAATCTTAATTGAACATTAAATAAGAAAAAGACCTCAATCAAGAATACTGAAATTTCTTGGACATACCGAATTGGATAGTAGTAGTATATTTAGGTACTTCTGGATTAGAAATCACAGAAATTGAATTTAAAATTTGATTGCCTTAGTGATTTTATCGAACAGTTGCATTAGTTAATTTTGCCAACAAATTTATGTTCCCTGACAAATGAGATAGTTTAAATTATTTATGGCATCAGCATTAGCCACATTAATTAAACAAACAGGTGAGTAATTTAGTAATTCAAACTTGGCAAGGGAGAGTAGAGTTACTTATTTTGGCGTTTTAATTAGAATTTCATTCTTAATTAAATTAGTTCAAATTAAAGAGTTTGTGATATTACTC
>CAADRB010000016.1:1475094-1529713 GCA_900708905.1 Hymenolepis diminuta | reverse complement strand
ATTTGTACTCGTTACTTTCACAGTGTTAATCGTCTTGTAAAAGCTTTTCTTTGTAAAAGTGTTATGATATTTACCGATTCAATTTTGAATCTATAATTTTGAATTTTTGATAAAATCCTTCCCTTTCAATGCTTAATTAATTAAATTTATCATCTGTGCCAATAACCGATGTTTTGCTGCACCAGAGGTAAAATTAGGATTTTTATAAAGATCTTTTCTTATATATCTTATTTTTCTCTCCGAGTAAGTAATTGAATACCGACAGAAAGACTAATAAATATAGAAGGAGCGGTGAAAGGAAAGGCCACAAGATATGATTTTTATCGCCCTAAGGTCAGCCAGTAGTATAAGTGGAAGAGAAAGAAGTGGATTTATATTGGCTATGGCAGGAAAATTTTTAATGTCTCACCCAGTGGCTGTGTTGTATTGTTGTTGGTATAAAATTGTTTTTTTTCCGTGATATGAAGATGCATATAAATACACTTGATCCAACTCTTCATAATATTTTATTTTATTTTTCTTTCCTTTTTATCCACTGACTACACACACACACCAATAAATCATTTTGGCAGTTTTGATTGAAATGATTGCAGTGGAAGTAAAATGTATTTACTTTTAATACATCAATTTGTTTACCGTTATACTGATCGATATTTCCCGCGAAGGGAGTACCTGAATATATGGAAAGCTTTGCTTCCTAAAATGGATATTCGCCAATTTTAATCCAATCAATCACTTACAATCTTCAACTAAACAATTCAAAAGCGATAAATTATGATTAAATTTTAATTTTGTAAATATTTGAAAAAGTGCTACAATGTTAATTTTACTGAAACACAATTAAATTGCGCAAAATACCGTTTTGTAAAACATCTATAATATTGTGTTTATAAACAATTAATGATTGTGTAATATGATGCAGGTGTTGGCATGTAGGTCTGCGAAATCGGAGGTCACAAATTCAGTGCTTATCGGGTGTGATCGGCCGGCCACACCGATTAATTCTGATTAGTAAGGTTGACACTTCACCTATCGCTTTCCTCTCTCTCCTCTCTCCCCCCAATGGATGTTATATTGTTAATTGAGTATCCCCCTGCTCTAATCGTATCTATTTTTGAATTCTGACTGGACCTATTTTGATGAACTGAGTTTAACAATGGAAATGTACAGCCCGATCTTGCTCCAGTGATTGTATTTGATAGCTGGTACAGAATGAATAGCGGGTGCATTTTATGAAGATGAGATTAAACTGTAAACGTAGCAATTAATGAAGTCGAGTTTTGGAAAGATTCAAATTTGAAATTTGCTAATACTACCCTTGGCTTTATTTCACCTTGAATTATTTACAAGGTAATAACAGGTGATATTTACTTTCTTCCTAAATTTGAGGATTAATTCAATAGGAGGTATCATAAAATACCACAAGAATGAAAGATAAGTACAGTTACAGTTGTTAAGCAGCCAAAAAGATCGGCAAACTTTTATCCACCTGAACAAGAACTAAGTAAAAAGAGGGCCAGATACTTTGTTCATACTGACAATCGTCTGGTATTCTGATCTCTAGAAGCTTGATAATGAAAATTGTTAATTTCTGTGCTTAATTAAATCTAAAAGAATACAGAATAAACCTGATTGATTTTTATTCGGGATTGCCGTGGAAACTGCCAAGAAATTTACTCGAAGTTCTGGCTAGCAATTCTAGGAATATTAAAGGGCACTGTTAGAGAAGGAAGTTATAAACAATCTCTGCTCCAAAATACAACTTTCTTATAATAAAAATTACATTAAAACATTGAGAAAAATGCTTATTTCTTCCGAATTCAAATAAAACAAAACTTGTTTTCATAGAATAATGTCATCGTTCTCGTTGATATTATTCGACTTGGAAATTTGCCGAGTTTTCAATGAAATAGTCAGCTTTTACTACATCCGGAATGGGATAAAGCATTGAAGCCTCATTCTTTCGACGAATTTTCCTCCCTTTCTTTTTCCATTTTTAAATAATTAATTATTAAATCGCAAACAAGCATTCTGCAAAATTATCTCATTCCGATTTATGCTAATGCGTATCCGTCTTCTGTTAAATCACGGGATGACATTGTCACTTAAGTATACACACATTAGAAATTTTTACACAGACCCTGTATTCCACTTTGATAGTTTTACGCTAATCAAGAATATTTAAATCGAATGAGTACTTCTTGGGTTCACGTACCGATAGCGACGATTTTAAGGTGTATGTCCGTCGAGTAGGAAAGCAGTGTTTCAAGACTCGTTGATTGAAATATCTTGCGACCGGCCGATTGGGTGATGACAGAAATTACGATTCCTAGAAAGTTTCCAGTGTATCTATAGTAAATGACTTCCTTTAAAGGATTTGGAAAATTATTTTACAAATCAAATGCGTGCAAATGACATGCTTCTAAATATAGTCAAATGACAAGTTGTGTCAGCTCTATATAAGAAATCTTGTGAAGAGTTGTTTCTCTGTGTGGTCTACAGAGGTAGGGGTCGCGAGTGCAGCACTCGTAAACATATAACCACAGGCTAGATCTATCAGTCGAACTTATTAACATTGGCGAATAGATCTTGCTTTCAAGCCAAGCAAGATGACAACTTATGGATCTAATTAATGAGACAACCAATGCAGTTGATCAATGACGATCCAAATAAGCTCCCTAATTTGAAAGAATGCCGGCTAATTCAGTCTTTGTCGAAGTGAAAAATGACAAAGCCTCTCATTAAAGAATATAAGCAAAAGGGTCCAATAATGTGCGAAGAAGAAAAAGGGAACTTAAGCTGAAGTGGAGAATCATGTCAGGGAATCAAACGTTATCAATAACCAGTTGTTCACCTTTACTCCTTCTAACCTAAAGTTTTAAATTTGATACTCGGCTTCTTGGATCATAATTCACGTCCATGATTCTGAGAGCTTATTAATCATATTGATTAAATTGAGGGGTCGATCCTGTCATCAGATTTGTCTCTACGATTTGTCAGGGCGATTGGTTGATATAAACTGCTCGAAATCTTGTTATTTTATACTAAAATCAGTATTCGCAATACCCTCTGAGACCTTCATCTATTCCTATAAGATTAGACACTTCGATCTCTTTCTTAAAATCAGCAATACCTCTATTTTGATCTAGTACTGAGTTCACTCCATTTGCCCAGATTGCTGGTTAAATTCTCTCTATTTATAGAGCTAGGTCTCGATTTTATAGAAAATTCGATCAATTTTGAAACAATAACATTCTACTGCAATTTGAATTCAAACCGTCCATCTAAAATCTGGGGACTAAATTCTAGAGTATGGACTTTGGAAATCAGTTTTTCGAAATTCAACTCAACTCCATGAGTAAATATCGGACAACTCGGTGTATTCGAAATTCAGATGGGGTTGGGTTTATTTGATTTTCTTATTTTTATCACTTTACTTGCTCTCCTTTAAATACTTTGTTATAATTAACATTAAGATTCTTTATTTCATTAATATAATTATAAAAATTAATTGAAGTTTCCAGCATTGTGGCAATTAAAACAGGGACAAGATCTTGAGACAGCATGATTATCCTTTCGATTCAGTTAGAAATTGAATGACCTCGTTCAGAATTCTAGGAATAAAATCTTGAAATTTGAAATACAGAACATTAAGTTGTGTTACAGTGATAAAAAGTGATGATAAAGTTAGTTCCTCGCCTAAGGGCATGGGAAATTAAATGGAAAGGACTAAATTTATCTAATGAAAATAAGACCCGTTGATGTGGCTATCCCCTAGGAGGGAGAAAATTCATGTAAATATACAGAAAATACATTTATTACTGCTTGTTTCCATCAAGCCTCTTGCTCCACAAAGGGAAAATCGTCGGTTGTTTGATAGATGAAAAAGGAAGTGCGATTGTTTGGAGGTTAGTAGTTCACTGGCGTTCTCTCTGCCTTCTTCTCCCCTTACCACGAGAAAAAAGGCGTACTGTAAAAATGTTAAGTAAGACACCGCTGTCACGAACACACCGTGAAATATCTAGTGTTTTTCTTCGTTGTAGAGTAAGAAAAAAGTCAACAATATGGAATTCGATCTTCATCCCGATTCCTTTTTTTCTCTCACCTACTGTTTTAATCGTGGTCAAGAAACTGAATTCATTTCAAACAATAACCACGATTAATTAGCACTAATTCGTGAAATGTATTTTAAATATTCTGTTTTAATTGTGGAGAAATAGACATTTTCTAAGATGCACTTATTGGCTACTAGTTGTTGGGCGTACTCGCGTTTAAATAATCTTCTATTTGCCATTAGAATAATTAAATAATCAATATATCAGTGAGAGCTTTATAGAGTTGATTTTAAAATGAGATTTCAGTAGCGTTTAATAGTGTTTATTTTCACTAATGGGGCATTAAGGATGGCTGGTACGTTTTTTGTTCCAGAGATTACTTTGATTGATAAGTGTCGCCTTATCTGAGGAGATTGCAAGCTGAAGAAGTGATTGAGAATATTCACGTGATGTATCGGTTATTTAAATTTTAAATATCACCTGTGTGGCATACGAGTAAGTGACCTCGTCTGATCCATTTTCATTTCAACATCCAGATTTGCTTCTCCTTCGTCTTTTTGTGTTCTCCAAACACTCTAATCCTCCGATAGCTCATGTCTCTCACCAATTTTAACGTAAGCATGGAGTATTTTAATAATTTATGGCCTTTTTTCCTTGTGAATATATCCTTATTGGGTTATTTTATTATTTTTTAATCAATGAATAAAAAATGGTTGTGGAAATCATATTTCGGTGCACGATGAATTAACTATTCTTTTTCCTTGACTTTCGCTCCCATCGTCCATTCCCACATTTAGTTCTATTTTTAATTAACAGCCTTTCTCTTTCCTACTTGCTTTGATATCTTCCCTTGACAATAAGTCATGAAACCTTATTTTTGCTTTGTCATGGGTAACTGTAGTAACGTAGTCCAGTAGTGCTGTTCTTTCTAACGACACTATTCGTGTGACCAGAAGTGATACCAGTTTGGCATCAATGTTTACCCTATTATATGTTGCCTTAACTAAGTGAATTAGAAACCACGCACCTTATCTAAAGTGTTTTTGTTTTTCTTCTATTCTATTTTGTTGTGAGGATAGCTTGGAGTTGAAAAGTAATACCACTGGTGGTTGTAGGTGTTAGTCCGCTTTTTATAATAGGCTTTTCAAATTAAGTATCTTAAGCTTCGCAGATTTGGTAGATGTTTAAATCTACCCTTATAAATAAAACTGCTTTAAAATTAAATCAAAATTGGTTTATGAGATTCACAAACGACCAAATTGGCTTCGATTAAGAAAAATCTGGCCTCGAGTTTAACATTTCTTCTCAGACATTGGCCTGAAAAAAGAAGAAATTTCAAAGCCCCTTTGCCGAAATATGTTTTATTCTCAAGTCCGCGCTTCTATTTGACAAACCCATATATTTATCAAGCCCCTTGAAACTAAAACAAATACATCGGGAAAAAAAGATTATTCACTGATTAATTACAGACGAATTTAATATTCCATACGACATAACAGTTGTAATTTTGAAATATTTTTGGAAGAATTTAACTATGATCAATGCTTAATGGAGAAATTAGAAAAATTCATGTCGTTAGGATATTTCATTTAATGAAGCGATCCAAAAAATCTGGTGAAAATTGTTACAAGAATGTAGAAACTCTGATGATTCTAGATCTCAGAAGAAAAAAGACTTGTTCTAATTTCTCTCCTCAACTCTCCTTAATCTCTAAAGTACTCAACTATTTCCAATCGTAGGAGTAATTTTTTGGCCTTTTTGTTGGTAAAAGTAATAAAGAAATTAAATTAATGAATTATATTGTAAAAGAATAAATTTGAACTCATGAAGATTGCCTTTAATCTTTGGATATTAAAATTTTTTCGAATGATTCTCCTCTTCAAAATTTCCAAAACCGAAGCTTTCAAATTATTAGATTGCGGAGGGGAGAATTATATCATCTATCTCTGAAACATTGGTTGTATAATCACCTTTTAGAATGAAAAAACCGTAATTCCGATGTAACCCATTCAGTTCTTACAGAAAAAGTTGAGTAATCCGAAGAAGTGTCGAAAACATCAAAATGCTTATGGTCTTATTTGAGCTGAGTAGCAGATAAAGAAAAGCCTTCAAATTTCTAGGACCAAATTCAACTCTCCTTCCTTCAAATGCAAAGTTCTCCGATGGTATTATCATACAATCATAATATGTTACATATATTCTTCTTCTCATGAGAATTTTAAGTTTGCTTGTATGCGCACAAAGAAAGGAATAGATGTCTTCCTTGCACATACCTACGAATTTAGGGTCATTAATCAAGCATCTAACGCCATTAATCAATTAAATTTGCTGTATACTTCAGAAGCCCTCTGTATGTGTAGTTATTGAAAAAAATCACATCACAAAGGTGGCCGAAAGTACAGACTTGTCAAACATTTACAACTACCTCACTCTGTGAAAGTCTCCACACAGCACGCATTCGGACAATTCTAATCGCGCGGACACAGCACAACCACGTTCGCAATTACATTTGCGCACGCAGTGTTCCCGTGGTGCACAGTGCTAACACGCGCGTATTTAGGGTAGCACCCACGCACCACAGGCTCTCGCTGTTATCCCCCGTTTCATTTGGACCGCTCCGATTCGTTCCCCCTAAACACGTCCTTAAGATAAAAAGCACCACTAACGACTTATTTCCTATCCTATTTGATCACACAGGAGCGTATAGATATAGACGCCTCAAACACCTAGTGATATTTGTGTTCGACTTTTTGTGCATTCATCAGACGACATACTCAACTTTGTTATAAATACAACCTCGATATGATACTCATTTATCCGCATTTCCAAATGAAGTCGTATTATCTTGTTGCAGTACTGTGTTGCGTTGCATTAGCCAGCTGTACTCCTACTCAAAATCTCTACAGACCATCCCATAGAATGGAGACGGAATCGGATGCGGAACCATGGGTGATAGATCAACTTCCAACTGATGACATTATTCAAGACGCTAGGCAAAGACAGAGGCAGGAAGAAGAGGAACAGAGAGAAGCCATCCGATTAGCTGAACAGCAGGAATTCGAGAGGCAAATCAATATTGAGAAGTTTAAGAGGACTATCCTTCAACGTTTACATATGTCGGAGCCCCCACCATTCGCTCTTCATGGTGGTTTTGCTAATCGGACTAATTCGGAAGGTGTCATGGAAGCTCTACCTATGGCCTTGAGAAATCGAATTATATCCCAACTTCGTTCGGAAGAAGTCATTGATGAACCACCTCCAGATAGAACCGATGAAAGAGAAACTCTTATCCTTCTCAAACACTGTAAGTCCCATCATTTGCTTATTGGCTACTAAGATTACTCAAATTATATCACAATGTGGGCTAGCGTGTCAGTCAAAGACTGCAGTAGGTAGTTTGTAGATTTTCTGAACAGATTGAGGGTAGTCGGTTTTTCAAAATAGAGTATCCACGTGCGCACACGCTATCTATCAACTATCACCTATTTACCTTACCTAAAATTCAAAGGTAGTTGAAGTTGCTACAGCACACATCACCTCTGTGACTGACTAATACAGAGGAAGCTTCATTGCCTGTGTGTGCTGTGTATACCTTTGAGGAGCAGCGTTCCCATTTTTGGAGAAAGTGAGATGACGTAGCCTTTGGTTTAAAATTAGCAGTAGGAGCAGCAAGTGTTCTACATCCTCTATCGCTCTGTTGCCAAGAGAAAACGTACCGCTTTGGAGAGAGAGATGGCTAGAGCGGTGGTACCAGAAATTTGTTTGAATGTATCCATTACACACATCAGCCCCCCCCCCCCTTTCTCGGCATTGATGTATCTATCACTTTTTTTACTTTTAGTACACTGGAAATTACCGAAGGTCTCTTCGGCTACGTTTGGAATCAGCATGGCCGATGATATTGATCCTGCAAGGATTCAATCTGCTCTTCTTCAATTTGAAGTGAGCTTTCTTTTGACATCCATAAATTCCTATTCATCCTTTCCGTTTACTAAAAGCTTCCATTAATTTAATAGACAAGAAATCCACTACTCAAAGGACAAAGACTTGAAGTATGGGAAGTCTTCCTAACACAAGAGGATGAAGACGAATTAATAAATGCTGCTGTTGGTCCTGATCTTCTGAAACAGTATAGCAACTTAACTTGGATGTTTGAACAAACTCCCACTGGTTATACTAGTCTTCCGGCACCTGCGATAATTCGGGGTTCCTATGATTCGATAGTGCATCACCACAGAAGTGGCTCCTTGCGTATTCGAGAAGGACGATTAGCTGAAACTTACATTTCACATGGGAAAGATGCAGTACAAGTTACTTTTGATATCAGCGGTGCTTTTTCCCAATGGATGTCTCATAGACATCGAATGCCAATGATGAGAAAATTGATTCGGTCAATCATTGTCATTTGTCCAAAGTGTGACAGTCGAACAGATCCAGTAGAAGTTGACAAGGTAGGTCGCCTACATCTCATAAGTGATAATCTTTCTCTACCAGAAATTCCTAAATAAATTTTGTTCTATTTTCTTTCATTTAGGGAATTCTCGAAATTCGACATCGTAATGCCGTCAAACGAACTAGGAGAAAAGCAGATGCAAAAAATGAATTGACCGTCGAGAATCCCTGCAGTACGAATGGTATTAAGTTCAGCTGTTGTACTCAGCCATTCACTTTGGACTTTGCCGATGTAGAATGGAACACGTGGATCATTCATCCAAAGTCCGTTATTCCCAATTACTGTCATGGCTCATGTCAATGTAAGTTTCCTGTCGTCAGTTCAAAATGCCTTCTTGATTTGGCCCAAAATCTGCATTGTGTTTATACTAAGGGGAGGGAGGATAGTCGAAGATTTAATGACAATAAGGGTTCAATGAAGCGTGATGAAAATGTTAGAGGAGAGAGAAAATAACTTAGACAGAATAAAGTAGCGTTTTAGGAAGGAAAATAGCAACAAAATTCTCTCTGTACGCGCCCACACACACAAAAGACCGGTGGTGTGTAAAAAAATTAAACTTAAAAATTTTCGTTTTTATTTAATTAAATATTTTGTATATTTAATATGATTTAAAAGGATCAGATGCCATATTAACGTCATAAACAATATAAATTTATGGTGAAAAGATGGCTATAAAATAGCGGCAAATTTCAAGGGGATTTTTTTCCAATTAAAAGCTCATATATGGACAATTAGGAAATACTAATTTATCAGGAATAAGCCACAGCCGATAAAGGAATTTCAGGTAGTGATAGATGAGGTTGTGCTGTTAATAAATGCTTGAACATCCGGTTTTCAGTTACCGAAACAAGCTAGTATTTTATATAGAGGGATTAAAGCACGACCTCTAGAAAGCAGTAATTTGCATTTATATTATTATAATACATGGTTGGTTTTGTGATGGGAAAGTGTATAACCTTAACAGGAGGACTGATAAACAAAATGAGGCTCTTTCTTTGCTCTAAATAGCGATATGCGCAGACATGGAAAACATTTCTACTACTGTAGGGTAGATCAGAAAGCGATATCTATCACAAATTACTCAATTCCAACCCGACTAAGGAACATTTATTAATACAACCACTACATGTCTGGATTCTTTGGAATGCAGTATTAGTGGTTTGAATGATTAATATATCTAGGGGAAGAATAATTTCTCCCATTGTTAATGACTTTGTTTTCTGCGCAGATAACCCAAATTAACTTCGGTATTTCCTTTGATTTCTGTAGCAAATAGTTTGAAGAAGACCTCGCATTCAGAGATGATGCAGATCTATCGAAATTTGAAGTACGATCGTTTATCTGAGGTACAGCGAGGTGCTATGCTCTCTTGTTGTCATCCCATCAAAATGGCAAGTCTCAGCGTGTTATATCTGGATTTAAAAAATGAGCTGAAAATGGACACACTTCACAACATCATTGTTCAAGAATGCGGTTGCAGTTGAACCCGCCTGCAATCTTGCCCCTCCAGCCCACATATCTTCCCTCTCTCCACATTGTACTGTCAAACCAGGGACACCAAAATTCTTCCTTCCCGATATCCTTCGCATTTTCACTCCCTACATCCCCTATATTGACATCTCCCCTATTGTAATATGACGCTTGGGGTTCCGAAAACTTATCTCATTCCATGTTTACAATCTTTACTTACTATCTAACGGAAGCCAGCAGTCCCTCTATTAAATCGAAAACGAATTCAGAGAAATCCTCTATCTCCCTTCTCTCACCCTTTCACTATACCCCCCCCTTTTTCTTATGTGTAGACATTGTCATAGATTTGAAAGGTCCCACCGTCGGCATAGAGAACAAGAAGAAGAGCAGAAAACCTCTCTCCCTATGAAAAGACTCGCTACATTCCATTCTGGAAGCTGATACCCACTCCCATTACAACAGTCACCCCCCTGTCCCGAATCCTCAAAACTTGCAGACAGTAAACTCAGACAGAATCAAATTTTGCATCTATTCACCCCTTTCCCTCCATTTAACATTGAGGTTTCATATAACTTCTTCCTCTTTTAATGTATTTGTGCGTGTTTGTTTTATTTGGTTTTCTTCGTGTACGTGTCCTGTCTATATACGTAAAAACAACTTATATAATTACATGCTAATCTGCCTCGCTGATTTTGTGAATTTGAAAGTGGAAAGCCTGTGCATGCCGGGAATGAATTAATTGACATCGACAACTGTTCCTCTCCCTTGATCTCTCCTAATAATAGATTGACTTGATTAATAGCACAGACATGTCATAAGTAGGAACCACTTAAGTGCGAGAAAATCTCATATCTGTTTTTGATTATCCTCCGCTAGATGTCAGATTTGATTGATTAAAGCAAAAGGGACATATTTGAATAAGGTGTCTCAATAATAACTGGTATGTTTAAATGGTCTGTAATTCAGTAAAAACACTTGGGCAGACTAAATAAATTAGTATACTTCTTATTTTATGTGTATAGAATTAAGCGAGTTGAGGTCGACGGCCGCTTGGAACATCTGCGTCTAGAATTCGGTTCATGTTAAACAGGGAAAAACGTGATTCTGTGGCGTGTCCAGAAATAGAGAGAAGATAAAAAATCCGTTGAGTTGTCCGTTAAACGTGGCTTAAATATGAGTATGTACGCTTGAGTCCGCTTAAGATTGATCTCGGGTAGTTAAATCCAAAGCTCTCACTTTTTGAAAGGCTCAGCGTCCGTGTAATCGACAGTTATATCGAGTTGAGAAGTATTCAAATAGAAAAAAAGAGGTACGTTCAGTTCCCCATGCACTATGCATTTAACAACATTAGTCACTCTTCGTGCAGACAATCGAATCGGACAAATTACAAATGAAGATGATATTTCTTTAGGTACATTCCCTTGCAACGCTCTGTTGGGAATTTTCTTGACAGCAATTCTCAAACATATTTAAAGAGTGCCTTGAATTTCTTAAACTTCCCACGTTAAAGATACTTCTCCACGTGGAAAAATTTATGAATGAAGCGAAATTTTGACACGGTTTGGGAAGTTGTTTGATATCCCATTCAGTCCACTGGACTTTAGATGAGTATTCCTGAATGTTCTATCGGCATTGTCAAAATGCCGTTGTTTAAGTACACTTATGAAATTCCATTTTAAAATATCGATATTCGAAGTTACAGATGTATAATCTGATGCAAATGCATAATTAATAAATAATGAATTTAGATTTACATGATCATTCGTTAATTAATTCTTGTTTAAGATTTTAATAAATAATTTCATTTAAAATTTTAAAGTTTAGCAGAGATCAGAATTTGTATCATAATTACATATAAATAATATGAAGATATTATGATAGTTTCCATTAATACTTAAATGGTCACCGTGTTGCACTTATAATATACTTTATTTCTCCATGCAAGTAGTTTTCTTCTTCTCCTGTCGGGTATGGACGGTGCGCTAGTTATAGCGGGTCAGTCACTAGATATGTGGATAGTATCGTCTAACAGTGTTAGTTTTTTTAACTTAGAGCATCGGCGTAGAGATCATGAAGTTTAATATTATTCCGATTGATAAATTGAACATCGACATGCAGTAGCTGAATGCACTAAATCTAGGAAGCTAGACTGTTGTTAGACTGCAATTTATCAGAATGCCATTTTCAAACCGAGATGAATCCACTTTTAATGGTACCATTTTAGAGAGCACCTTATCTGAACTCTAGTGACTTATCTAACTTCAAAAATACCGTCTTTAGTGTCACCTAGATGCATCTCGCCATATGATACGATTTTTTTCGAGATAGCACGACCAGCCAACAAATTAAATCACCTGAGCAATTAAACCTGAACATTGCGAACAAGAAATCATGTCCGAACTAAGGGAACGTGTGATTGTGTTAGAATGTTAGAACATTAGAACAAAACATAGTGAATTATATTCCTAATTAAAAGGTAGATATCTCAATGGACCTAGAATTCAAATGACGAAAACCCCTGATGCCATGACTCCCGTCTTAAAATACTTCTCCGTGAATACACCCGGTAACTGTTTCTTTATCCTTCCTAGAATGACGATGGCGACAGATATATTAGTGTACTTTTCAACTGATGTCATTTTATTCACCCTGCACAAATAAATTATAATCTTCTATCCAAGAAATCGGATGCACTCATTAAAAAAAGACCTGTTAATTAATCTAAAGGCTGCTGCCAAGATGCAAAATAACTAAGAAAAATTATTAAATATTTTCCCGTCATTATTATGCAAGTAACATTAATTCCTAATGTTTCTATAAGAACTAATATAAACTGCTTTATACTTTGCATAGTTCGATTTGAATTGTTATAAGTTTTTTATTCCTTCTTCTGACTGGCGTTACGGTGTTGTAGATCGTTACAACTAAGCATTCTTTTTGACATTAAAGGGAATATAAGTTGGTTTAAGAGGTTGATATGTCTCTTCTTATCACTTTTCTTATATCGACTTAATTTTCTAACGTTTTGAGAATAGAGTAAGTTTTTTAGAGAATTCAGCTCTCAAGAAAAGAGGCTACATTAAAATTGCAATTGCATCTGGAAAGCGCAACTCGGACCAATCATGTGGGGTAAATAATTCTCCAACAAACCATCACTTCTATTAGTAGCGTCATCAGCAGCATTATCATGCCAAAAAGATAATTATCATCATCAATTAAAAACCCAATGATTAATGCACACGTGGGGGGTCGTACCCATAACCTTTTCGGTGGTGCGTACCTCCCCCAGGGTGGTTACTAAGGCAATTGGGGTTAGATAGTGTGTAGAGGGAAGTAGAGAGGTGGGAGAAAGGGGGACTAACGAAATGGGGTGGTGTTCCGTAAAGGTCACAGAGAAATAACAATAAAAAATGCGTCTTTACCCTTCTGTTCCTACCACTCTTTATCCCTCCCTACCTTTTCCTCCTTTACGATACCTAAAAAGAGGGAGAAAACCAGGCCCTACGGGCTTAACTGCCGATCATATCCACTGATCAGGAAATTTCAAATAGAATTCCAATGGAGTTGGGCGTGCATATTTTCCTGACCTTTATGCGGTGTAGCTCTAAGACCAAAACTGTTGCAGAAAAAAGGGAGCGCAACAAAAATAAGGTACTGAATGAAATGGTAATTATTTCCTCCCGGACTCTCACTTTCAAAAACCTTCGAAACATCTTATATACTCCCTCTTATTTCTCCCCTTTTGGCCCTTTTACTTATACAAAAAATGGTAGTTATTCGGCTATTTTAACGAATAGAAAAGATATGCATTAGCATTTACACTATTCATCTTAAGGCAAATATCATTTAAGTTCAAAATTTTCTTTTCTTTCTACTTATTTTATAAAATTAAATGCTTTTTAACACTCGAACTTCGTTTCAATTGGCAAATTATGTAATGAATTAACATTTTGTTTTAAATAATAACTGGTTTATTCGCTACCATAGCCGATAATTATCTTTCATTTAAATTTGTAACAGAAAGTTTGATTCAAAATTTGAAATTTTAGTGAAACCTCAGAATTTATATTCTACTTATATAAAGGTGAAGTTTAAGTAATAATTTAAATATTACGTAACTGCTTTTTAGTTAAAAGAAACTTCAGAGCTAGTAGATATATCCAGAGGAGAACCTACAGGTGACAAATTTGGATCCCGGTGGCTAGATTTTCACAGGCTGCCAACATTTAATGTTGTATTTTCCCATAAAGTAGCATTAATCGTCCAAAATCACCTTCGCAATCGTGTGAACCGAGAAGATCCTGAATTTTCTTTTTACAACCTACAAACAAACCCCCACATGCACACCCCACACCGGTGTTAAAAGAAAAGTATACAATGTACACGATCATAAATATCAATTTCGTGTGACGTCCAGAACCTACATCTTGACATTCAAAAATTACGGTTATCAGGAGCGCAGAGAGTGAAAGAAAGTGAGAAAAGCACGCAGCCATTAGGATCATTAAAAAAAACGCTTACTTCACTTTCTCACGGTGTTTTGGCGGTACCAATTTCGGAATATTTGTCCCCTAAGATAGATGCTCATCAGTGAACATGTACTGTTTGAAATGTTCGACCGTAATAGTTAATTCTGGAAATTAATTGAAGAGAATTGTCTAAATGTAAGATTCTCATTAGATCGGCTTCAGAATGCCTTTCATCATTGTCGTTAAGTTCTTGTAACTCTGTGCTTAATGGGCTTGGAAATTATCAAGATGTAACCAATGTCTTGATATTTACGATAAAGTTCTTTTGGCATTACTTTACTTTATAACAATACGTCATTGTGAAATTTGATGGAAATCGTCACATCACACAACTGCTTCATAAACTTGCATTGTCGGGCTGGGAAGATAGACAGACATCTAAATCAAAATCACTAACACGCTAGACGTCAACATAGCCAGACCAATAAAAAACGCTTCTGGCGTGATGCTGTGATTTCGCCAGTGGATTACAATAGAGCAGAAGCATTCCCACTAGCCAGTTAACGAATATTATGCAACCGAAAACTTTTATAAAGTAAATTTATTTATTTGTTTTATTCATTCAATCAAAAGAAAATCAATCAACCAAAAATCAACCAATCAATACTCACGTCAAAGACACGAGTTGAATAAATAGATGCATGAATAAGGATGTTTTAGCGCCATGTCTGTTAGAGGAAACTAGAGACAATTTTTAAGATTTTGGTCCTGAACTAGGTATGTTCCCCTAAATCCCTTTTTGGTTCGAGCTATATGAAGGTTTTAGGATTGTTGCAGCTTAATATTAAAGGTTTCCTAGGGCAAAATTATGTACTGGGTACACAAATTTCCTTGAATAAGAGATAAGCATTAGCAATCAAGCATTTCGCAAATCAGCAGTTTTTTTTATTTAAAACTCCAAAGGAGAAGGGTTTTCACAAAGAAGGAAAAGGAACCGCTGCTTTATTTATCTCCCATAAAAGAAACCGTATTTAATATACCAAAGACAGGTCTTGATATCCACATTCAAAACCTGTTAGGTGGCCCAGTTATGCGATGCCACAAAAGTTATCCTCCTACGCCATCCTCATTGAGCTCACTTGTCATCAATCACTATTTGACGTTTTATCTTGAGAGTACTTGTCCACCTCACCTAATGTCGATGAGAAGGGGATTTTGATAAATAGGACATCTTTAAAGCCAATTTTTCTCGCTTAGATATCATAGAGGAGAAGGAGGAAGAAAGATAAGCGCACGGAGTGATCAAACATACAACAGTGTGTATCTCTTGTACCCCTTTTGTATATATGCCCGCTAATTGTGTGAATTTTTGCTGAATGCACCCTGTGTCGCGCGCTTCAGCGAACCTTAGCGCGGGTGAAAACAAATTACCATTATTAAGGCGTTACACGAATTCAGTAGGGGAAAGGCGACGTGTTGTCTCATTTATCATTACTGCCACTCGTTCCCTAGTTCGCTATCTCCCTCTCCTCTTTCACTTATTCATTACGAACCACCGTCCACCCGCTTCATCCCTTCCCCTGCCCTTTCGGTTTTGCTTTGATCGCTTACCTCCCGAAATCGAGAGAGAGAGTGAGAGGGACCTTTCAATATGATAGGGAATGCGGTACCACGGGTAGTATATACCACGGCCCTCTTTTTCAACGACTCGGTATGAAATGCATGGCATACGCGACTGTTTATACACATCCCTGTCCCTATCATACATGCGAGGTTCACTTTTGTTATCATAATGAGAGAAGTCCTTTAGAACAAAGGCTTTAGCCGAGAGAGATTAGCAGAAGTCAGTAATAACAGACTATGAAGAAGTTGGGTAAACAATCGGTAGTGGTGTACTGATATAAGAGCTTTGGTAGGTGAATTTATCATTTATAGAGGTCGAAAACTGTGCTTCTATTCACAGGCAGCTGGGAGAAAATGTTTTTATTGGTCTTGAGGAAATGGAAAATATTCTGAAATTCACCTATTAGTGAAACATACATTCTTCACTCTCCCTGGTAGCCGATTTGGCCAATCTATACCACCGATATGATGATATTCAAAGATATTTAATCAGTCGCAACGAATAGGTACGCTATTGTTATGACATCGATATTGAAAAGAGCTCTGCAAAAAAACCCTATATTAGGATATAGAGCAACTCCTGTTTAAATGAGCTTTACAAACGACTCCGATTCATTAGACAAACAAAAGTACTTCAGAAAGCTTCATAAATATTTTAACAACTCATATCTCTAAAGATATTATAATAAATATAATGTAATCAATTAATTATTATAACTTGAAGCATACTGAAATGATCTTACATTTTCGCTCCATGGGAAGATTAGACGAGTCGAATAAGGACTGAAGGAAGGGGATCGAGTAGATTCTGATTATAAAATTTGGATGTTATGAGTTTGATTAATGGATATTGTTCAGTGTTTCATATTTTAGTATTCCGGATTTTAACTGTCAGGAATTTTTCATCGAGTTCTTGCGAGAAATCAGGTCAACTGTGTTGTGAGTTTATTGGCCACTCGATTGTTGATATAAATGTGCTTCCAGGGTCCAGATAGTACGATGACAAAAGCAAACAGGTTTTGAGCATAAAATGTGAAATCAATTATGATCAGAATATTAATATCAGTTTTCAATATTTATCTTGAGGAAAAGAGTAGTCTAAAGCAGTTCTCCTAGTGGTAAAATTGAATTTTCTGACTCTCTTTATTAGTCAAACTTGACCATTCCGCTCACTCAGTGTGCTCCGATGATTACTGAACCCATGAGCTCTAACACCGTCGACGCGCACCTTTAAAATTGCCTCACTGACATTCAAGTAGTCCGAAATATGTTTAAAATCAAGTGGGTTTAAAAATAACCTTAAAATTAATGCCAATTTAGGGTTCCTCAATAACAAGTCTGATTTGGGGAGTCAAGTCACTTCAAGATATACATTAACACTTATTTTCAAATCGAAAAAACAGAAATATCTATCCAAACGAATTGAAATTGATTCAGCTGTTGAAATTTTTATCAATTTTTTGAAATTTAAAACGTCAAAATAGGCAACTCACACTTGGCGCAAAAAGTTCAGAGTCATCATTTGGGTAAATCAACTCAAAGAAGCCTAATGAAAAGGAAATCCAGGAAATTTAATTCTACAAACATGCAAAACTAAGCCAAAAAATATCTATCAGGGCGCGTCTTAAGGCACGTAATCTAAGTCAAGTCTTAGGTTAAGAGTAGAGGTAAAATAATAGAAAGCAATACATTAATACTTATTATAAATTGTGATAAGGCATGTTATCACTGCGTTAACATACCCAGCAGCAAAAGAGGTTCTAACTTATTATTCCATTGGGTGAGCATTCAGCGACAGGTTCCTAATATTTCTTCAAAAATAGACTCTAACTGAAGTCAACTCTCTCAAATATCCCGAACCAAAATGGGAGGTAACAACCGTTGCTAGAAATCCTTGAAAATCTATTTATTTCGGAAGAGAATTCTCTCGACTTCGTCCTTCATTTTCCTCTGTTAAAAGCCATTTTGAAAGCTTGATTTTAACAGTCCAAGTCGTTTCTTTGATGCCGAAATTAGACGCTCAATTTTTGGCCAAATGGAATGACCACAAGGCTTATTAGGTTGCCGACAGTAATTTAGGATGATTTAATTGAAAATATTCGAATTTCATGCTATTGAAATTAACACAACCTGTTGACCTTGACCTGAAATACAAATTAAATTTACTTCCATTTTAGAACCCCTACTGAGCACTGGGAGGTGTTCATTCATGCATTTACGAAGATGTGATTTTGAGGTCAAGAGGGAGGAAAGAACACGAATTTATCACAGCAGTAAGTCTGTGAATTTTGGTTTCTAATACCCACAGGGCCAAATTGGTGAATGGCTCAAGTTAGGCGAAAGGGAGTTAAAATTATTCATTTATCTCTGAAAATTTGTAACTTTCTCTGCTGAGAAAGCAATTATTAACTGATGATGCAAAAATTATTATTAAAACCGAAATAATTAAAATAGCAATAAATGAATGCCAAAAAAGTAATGGCTGTCTATTTTTATCTGGGTTGTTTTTAAGTGATCTTTAATGAGCTCTATCATGTTCGAACCTCATTCAAATAATGATGACGAGGCCCATTTAGGAAAGTGTCTTTATATTTTCATCTTGGATTAGAAGTTAGCATCACTGAGCCTCTCTGATTTTGACATCCTGTTTATTAGCCAAAATTAAACGCTACTAAAAGGGATCGGGCTCATGACCTCTCATCTAGTAGACGAGCACGATAGTCAGCGAACCAATAGCGCACGTGACAACCATTTAATTAACTGAACTGGTCACCAAACTTTAAATATTTCAGACATAAACCAGAAATAAAATCACGTAAATTAAGCTTTTGATGTCCAGTAAATTGTGATATGAATTACAACCGTTTTGAAAAGTGAAAAATCAACCGATTGGAGAATGAAAAGGTGAGAATCTTGACATTTTATCTTCATTATATACTTTTCTTCGATTCTTGTTCATCTTTAACCTGACTGTTCTGCCTTTTTGCCATCCCATAGTTCGAATTTGTAAAGTTTTAGCATTATTATGAATAATAGTAATTCTACAATTGCAAGATCCCAAATATTTGAATTCTTTTACTAAATTGGTCCACTTAATATCAACTGTCAAACAGAAGGACAGAAAAAATATTATCTTCAATCCAGTTAGAAGTTGATAGAACATCACCAATAAAGTTAAAAAAATTCCAATGTATTTAAATTTAATAAAATTTATTTTTATCATTAAAAAATTTTCGATGGCAGGATAATTTTAGCATTCATTTTAATTCATAAATATTAGACGGTACTTTTTCATAGAATTTTAAATAATTTTCGAAAAATACAATTGTATTTGTCTCCGTATTATTTCTGTCTAACAATCTCCCACCCCTTTCCACTAGAGCAATGAGAAAATGCAACGGTAAACTTGAACTCAAACTTTACCTTGATGTTTTTATCTTCCTTCTTCTTTCTGGGATTAAAATATCGGGTGCTGGGTATCTGGCTTTTTACCGGTCATAATTTTATTAAATAATTAATACCTTTTATAGGGTAATAGACATTTAGAGAAGTTTCTCTCTTGCTTATTAGTGCGTTTATCTACTATCTGATGCAAACGATTTACCAATTTCTCATCTTGGGGGAGCATCTGAAAATAGGACACAATGAAGGGAATGGATTGAGTGGAAAATAAGGTCTAAGCATCAGGAATTTCTACAAAATTCAATTTATGAACTCAAATTGTAGACTTTTTTCTTACTTCGTGTTCTATTTTTTCCGGTGGTCAAGTGTCATGAATTGTCCCCTGTTTCCTAAATAAATTCATGCCCGCGGATAGTGGTGGCTGGTCAACCGGTAGATTTATCCTCCAATGGTTAAGGTGGAAATAAATTGTGAGAGTTAATAGAGCTCATTATAAGCGATATGGACTTCAAATCGATGAATTTAAAAATTATTATGAAGCACAAAATCCATTAGCTATCATCATGTTTCTATAACTACCAGGATTAAGTATTTCTGTATGAGTTTGCGTTTGAACGCATTGTCGATATCTAAACTCTAGTGAGCTCGATCTTTGAAAGTTCATTTTCCACTGAACAAAATCATAAAATTGTTTTTTTTTTCACTTTCTGTTTTCCAAATCCAAAATTTATCCTCAAGACACCTATGTTGGTAGTCACTTAAATGCATCTTTGTTAAAATGTATCTTATCCTGTTATTTCCAAACGAATTCATAACGTGTAATGTGAGGATCATTAGTAAGAACCTGCATTTAACGTGATTTTGCTTTTATTAGTTCTGCTAAAACCCGATTTCAAAGAATATGATTCAACGCTTGCACAATCAGCCACAAGGAATACGTTGTTACGTTTTTACACTTAATCACTTTGTTTTTAATGCCATTTAATGAGTTGACCTCGGGAATGTTTGAAGCTCCTAGCATAATTTTTAAAAAAAGTTGGAAAACGGAGATTGTTTTTCGATTGAAAGATTTTGTCCATTATTGCTTCTGAGAATGAAGTTTTTCAATACTATATTACTAGTTGACCAGAAAGTGACGTCGATAAGATGCTTTCGTTGAGTTACAAGTCTTCGATGCTCTTCATCTGGGGTCTCAGTCATAGTGGGCTGCCTAGATTATAGAGGTGGCTACTTAATGCCGTATCGGAGGCGACATACCTTTGTGTTAATGACAACTTTGATGTGTTAGTGGTATTTGGACCCATGTCTTTAATGATCTGTCTACAATAAGTGTTAAAATTGCCCCCTAAATTCAGAAATTATCCCTCCAAAGGTAATCTTCCATTCTACCGAACTTTACATCCCCTAGAGTTTTATCATTTCACCTTTATCGTCTTCTATCTTGGGGGGAAGAATGTCTGGCAACATTTTTCCTTATTTGTATTACAAGTTATCGTGATTAACTTACCTTTTTTTCTATTTTATTGGATTATTCATATTGTTGTGCGTTTAACACATTACCAACCTCTAAACAGTTTATCAATTTCCTCGATTATCAGACACCCGTTTTACGTGATTTATTCCTATAAAGAATCAGCCTACTGATCAATGAATGGGTGCCTTCTCTCTGTCTTTCCTTATAAAATATGCTTCATGAACTCTGTCTGATTCCGGCTAGTTAAAAAAAGCACTAACTTTGTTCACTTTCTCTATCTAGCACTTTACTGATTTCAATTTCATAAGTGCAATCACTGTCGTCAAGTAATTCTTTGACGATTTAGGGGAAATGTCAATTAGCAAGTTGACCGTCAGCCAGATTCGTACAAAATTGCGCCGCATTGAGTGTCTGGTCGTTCATTTGTTTTTGTTTTTGTTTGATGCTGACTGCTTCTTTGTGAATAACCGCCTAGGAGTCGAATGAAAACAAACTCACAGTTTTCTAGAAACACGAAACCAGTTATGAGTAATAATGTCCCAGTTCTACGAATACGTCCCTTCACTCAGGCTTAAAATTGTATAGAGAAATGGTGGCAGGGTGGTATCGGACATACTGAACATGTATCGGTTGTTAATTTTAGCAACTAAATCGAAATTATGTGGTATTCCATTTTCAGGTTTTGGTATAGTGAAATAAGAGACTTCAAATAACCAAACAAATGTGCATCTTTAATTGTGTGAAACAAATGAAATCTGCTACCAAAAGTCCAAAAATTAACCTGGAGAAGGGATCAAAAAGGCAGAGAGAACAACGTCAAGGTATCAAATAGTCTTAGTTCATTTGTTATTTGAATTCGGGTTGAACAGTATTTACTAAATGAATAAATATCATTTATCATTCATCTCCCGGATTGCTTCAACTGTCTGTCTATGATGTTCAGTGCTTGTTGACCGACTTTTTGATTGTGATAGTCTGTCTTACCACTTCGATTCACTTTTTTCTTCCCACGGTTGAGTAGGCAACCGTGATACTCAGCAACTTGCACTTTTAAAATACCAGAAATGAGAGAGATAAAAATTTAAGATTAGCAGAGCTTGTGGGCTGTATTCACTCGCTCAATGCTTTATACATTATTCTCTGAATTAAGTTTAAGCAGAAGATAACATTCTCAAGTCGAGATCACAAAGGTATATATATAAGTATCAATGATGTGGAAAGGGAGAGACTAGATGACGGCAGAAAATTCGAGCAAGCGCAGAGTATAGAGAATTTATCAAATTTCATATAGAAAAACCCCATCGTCATGCCAATGCTTTTAAATCGAATGTGAAAAGGGCCCCTCGGTAAGACGATTCGTCACTATTTTCTGTAAAGTTTGCTTGGCTTGATCTTTGTATGCAACCAGAAATCGTATTTACTAATTGAAAATAACCGTTCAGGTTTCTTTAAAATGTACTAATTGTGAAAATTAAAAAATCGAATTTGAATTTAGTGAAAATAGTTTGAATTAAATTTAGGAATCATTTATTCTTATCAGAGCAGTGGAAAACCACATAATTTGCAATAAAATGGGAGACTGGAATTAAATCGGAGCTCATAAAACCCCGAATGTACCTTTTCTTTATACAGTTACTAACTTTCATAGCCCTCCAGCCTTGGAAACATTATCCGTTAACTAGACAATGACAAAGATAAAATTTCAGCTACTGGAAGCAAACCAAAACCAAAATCGAAGTTACCTGACATTTGATGTACCCCTGATCTCGCATCACGTGACAATATGGAGCTTTGTCTTTGTCACCTGAAGTAACAATTGATACGTTTGGCTTATTGGACAAGATTATGGATTTAGTTTAATTAACAAAGAATTCTGTGAGATATTGGTTGGAAAAAGAAAGACATCGATTTGCTTATTTATTACCCATCATAAGGCAAGGATATTTGCAATTTTTCTTCATGGAAGGCATCTGATGATTTGATGATGGAACAACAAAACAGTCCAATTTGGGTTAATGGAAGGGGATAAGATAGAATTTGAAATTAAAGTCTGAACCTCAGGTGTCGTATAAGATTTAATCTTTGAACTTAGATGACATGTGTTTCACCTCCTGGGTATAGTCCACTACTTCAAATTCCAATGTTCCATTGTTCAAATATCAGAATTTGTCTCCAGTTTCAATGGTGAATTTATCTTCGCGATATTAAGAGCTTATTTCCTGGTTGATCAATTAAGATATTTTCTTAAATAGCCAAGAAACTAGCAGCAAATATGAGCTGCTTTAACATAGCGAAAGGTTTTTTTTTGAATTCCAGCTGGAGAAAAAGAAGGACCCTGATCAGCAGAATAAAAAGGACATTACAAATTCATCGTTTGGACCACATCGCAGTTCTGGAAAAACACAATGTATCCTATTTGTGTGGGTGAATAAGACACGGAAATTTAAATCGTTTGAATATTGCGGAAGTACACATCAACTTGGAATTTAATAGGAAAACTGTGGACGAGAACGTATTTAGTTGGAACATAATGATCGACATATATCATTGTTCTATATGCTTCCATTATCCACAATATGATTTGTTGGTTTTTTAAGGGAATTTGTAATTCATGTAAGTTTAGGTGAATCGGAAATTAAGTGAAATTTAAGCAATCTTCTTATCGTAATTTGTAATTCTACATCTGTGCGTTGGATTATAGGGGTTTGTGCTCATTTAAGATCATTAATGGTAAGTATACCATTCGGGCTCTCAATATCGGACCATATGAAGATTACCTTTAAGACACGCCAACAAGGTATGATCGACTTCTCCTCGTCGCTATTTGTACCCCGTTTGATTATCTAAACGGTTGTAATTGGCGCAACATGATACGATGTGAGAAATGAAAAAACTGGTTCCCCTTGCGGGTTTCTGGATCTTTGTATGCAGTTTTCGAAATATTACATTTGATTTGCTTCAAATTCAGCTGTTTTAGAGAAGTAAATTAGTCAAATTTGGCTGCATAGCAGTTAAATTGAAAACTCACAAAGCCAGAGGCCACGAATTCACTACACTTCACATATTTTCAGTGAATATCTAACCAGCCGTACTCATTAAAAATGGTCAAAAAGGGGGTGCTTGTGTGCGGTTTTCCATTGGAGAGATATTTCTTCCATGGTAAGTTTTGCCAAATTGTCCCCTTCTTATGATATCTTGAGACAGGTGAAAGGGCAAAACACAAAAATTACGCAGAGCAATTTCAATAAAAAATATTTTTTTTTGAACAAAAAATTTAATAATTTGAACAATTATCTATTTTTCATTAAAAAAACGGGGGGAAGAACACACATAACACGGGGTTTGAAGTGAACGTATTAGTGTGTATATGGATCCTCCGAGACTTTATTATTGAATCTGTGGCCATGTGTTTTGCATGACCATCTTCGGCGATCTTTGCATCTATCCGAGGATGTACTTATCTAATGAACTTTCACACAATTTACACTCAAATAACTGATTTTCAAACTTCATAGTGCGCCAGTAATTTAAACATTTCTTGAAGCTACTTCTCGATCGGGTAATATTTGAAAAGATACCGCATACGCTTTATTAATAACTTAAAAATGACTAAGTTTCGATGCGACATAGACTAGTAAGATTCCTATAAACGGCCCCGTTTTGACTGGACTTTAGTAAAATATGCGTGATGCTCTTTATCAAGAAGAAGTCAATTTAATTTATTTCAAATTACCTGTAAATACATTTATTACATTAATGTGGAATCCAAATAACCGAAAAGATAAATCAAAAGAAGCATTTTTCTCTTTCCTAATGAGCTCTTACTGTTAAATCGATTTATGATAACCGAAGATAAAGTCTCACAGGTAAACACACACTTTTGATACACAAGTTTTCTTGCCTCCGTGACTGGTTTTCCCATTTATCGACATAGGGAATACGATGCCCAAAGAGCAGCTACGACATATTGGGCAACGGCTACGCTACTGCCCTTGTGTCAGCTGTGTTACAGACAAGGCTGAGTCAGGCGTTCCCATTCCTCCATCCCAAGCACACCCCATCAATCATAACTTCTCCCCTCCCCTCCCCCCCAGGACCTTGTCTCTAAACTGTGAGACGGACGGGGGAAAAAAGTAGGGACCTCATGGAGCATTAGAATGGATGAGAGTCAACCTTTAAGCTGGCCAAGCTGTAGGATGAGGTGTGCCAATTCTGGACAACCTCCATATTTGTTCAGCTACCCCTAAAATCGTCCGGGTTCCAATGCACATTGCGTGGGCGTTCTGAATGGACAAATGACACGATGAATGTGGTGGGTTCAATTTCAACCGCCTGGTCCCCTTTCTCTCTCTCACACCTTCTATTACTGTGTGGCATTCAAAAGGTCAAATTATCACTGATTCACTATGTTAGAGGTGGGAAAAGTAGGGACTTTAATAGAGTTACATAAAATATAGACAATTGAAGGCGCAGTTTATTTTAGACTAAATTAAAGTAATTCTAATAATTGCTCACTCTTAAAGGTGGGATATTTCATTACTGTAAACTTGATGAAAATGAGGGCATAAGCCACATTTTCTTGTTAATTTGAGGGCATTTATTTAATTTATCCTTCAAAGGATGCTTCTTCTCAAAAATTTCCTGAGGATACATCAGCAGCGATGTCAGAATTGAGGACGACGTGCAAGCACAGTCTGTTATGCTAATCACTTCTGTTTCCTAGTCACAATTCATGGCTCTGATAGAGAGTTATGACTTATACAGTACAACAGGAAGTCAAATGCAGATTAGAATTTCAGACTAGAAACCACCACATGACTTCATTTGTGGTGTGGACCTCTTTTTTCCCCTAAAAAATCATTCCTTGAACATTTCGAGAGTCTTTGTTTGAAGTTTAATTTTATATGCAGGTGAGTGAAATCGCAGTAGATGTTAGGTTTTCAAGGGTGAAAGCCTGCCTGCAATTAGATTATCTTAGGTCCGTATTCCACAAACCAGCTGAAAATCGTCTGATAGCAGAAGAAGGGATGCAGACGAGATAACCGCGTTTAAACATTGGGTTGTATCACTACTCCCATTTGTAGAGTTTCAGAGCCGTTAGTTGGCATTTGCCAGCACGATCATTCTTCTAACAGCCTAGATAGGAGGATGATACTAACCTATACGATTTTAACACAATCATGTTATTCTAGAAATACCGTCTTCTAGTAATGGGATTTAAGTTAAATGTCCACGGTCATCTTCAACGCCATTTTTGAAAGGCAATAGTATAAAACCACTCATATCTTTTCTTTATCTAAAATGTAAATCGCGGGCTCTTTAAATATTAATTTTTCTGATTTAATAATTTTGAAATTTAGCGTTAATCTGAGGGTTTGAGTAAGTGAAAGACTTTACCTTTTCAATCCTGCTATTTCCAAGTGTTAGTATCCATTTCTCCACCCCTATACATTGCGAAGTCAGCCTTATTTTCTCACTATTAAAGGGCGATTTATAGCTAGAAAGGAAGATCAAACTGCATGGATGAATTAAGTCCCTTGGTGTCAGTTGATTTCATTTCCCTTCATAAAGTATAACTACCGGTCGGGAAAATTCAGGCAATAATCCTTGCAAATTACATCTTATGGAATAGCAAATCTGAATTAATCTATTTCTGATAATAAGAAATCATTCTAATATCTAACGTATTTTGATGATAATAATCCCAAACGCTAGTGACAATTGGTTAATCATTTCCTTCATATATTGAGAGTTTATTCACAAAGAAAAGTTAATTTACATGTAACATGAATGAAAGTACCCGAAATGATGATTACCGGTGGAGTGGGACTTATATTACCTGATATTTTGACCTTCAAAATTATGAATACCATTCATGCCTGCCGTTAAAATTAAATCAACTTACTTCGTATTTCAGGTAATCGGGAAAACATGGGAGTCTGTCAAGTCTGAGGTCATGAAAACGGTTCCCAAATGGCACATTTCCATCAAGGCTGGGAAGGATCGGTCATACTGGTTAACTCTAATCAGCGGTGAAAGAAAGCGATTTTCTCATCAGAGCTGGTGCTGGATATTAATGACTTTATGACTACGACAGGTGTCGGAAAATTCCTCTCTCAAGGGGCTTGGGTGATGCTAAAATTAATTTCATAATCATGATATGGAACGTCATTCTAATTGATCGGTCTCTTCATTTAATCCAAGAGTTCATATTCGTATTCCGTTAATTGGTCACATTCTGATATCATATATAAGTCACAGCTATCTCATATGCCCCTCCTCCATATTTCAAAGTGTGGTCTAATTAATACGCGTATTTGTATATGGAACTAACCGTACCATTGTCTAAATTTGGCTATATAATACTATTATTATTAACCTAAGAAATGCAAAGATGTCCAACTTTAATTCGTGGGTGGTGTATAAAATTGAAATAGGAATAAAGCAGCTGGAGAGAGAGAGTAAAGACATAGCAAGGGAATTAAATGGGTTTTATCTCGCCAGTTTATTGAATAGCACTGAGTTCTTCAACGCTTGGGAATTGATAGCTTAAAGAAAATTTTATTGAATCTAACAGGCTTGTAAAGAAGAAATTTGGTCGTGCAACCAAACTTCTGGATTTAATACCAGATATGAGCTTTTTTTATGGTCCATTCAAAATCAAGGCTGCTCTGTGAAATATGAAATGAAGAGAAAATGGACATCCCTAAACTGCTTAGATGAATATGACCTTCACAATGAAATATTGGAATCAAAATGCTAATAAATAAAATCTACAGATGAGGACTTCAGAATGCACGAAGTCAATCAATGAGTTTCAGAGACCTCACAAATCAATGTGCTAGAACTTGAAGGGAATGCTTTCTTTTGTTGCCAAGGTCGGGGGTCAGATGATGGAGTTTAATTTAGAATTGATATTCTAGATAAAAGACAAACAAATAAAGGAAGCTAGTGTGTTCACGAGGAGTTATAAGAAGAGAAAAATCATCGACTCACATTTTTTTCCAAATTTTGGGTTATTTGGCCACCGGAGAAGCTGTAATCCATCTTTTGTTTGCTTTGAGATGTTCAAATCAACTTAGATTCTGCTCTTCATGCTTAGCAATAACTGAAATATTAACTAAGAAAGTCATTTAACTCTTCAACTATCCTATTTACATTTACTTATTCAAGTTCAAGAGATGCGAATTTTAAAATACAATCTAGTGCAATAAATCAGCGTACAATTCGGTATGGAACGGCCATGTGGATGAAGCATCCGCTTACCATCGTTTGATTAAGAGAACTGGGAGTAGATTGGCTAATGATTGGCCAAATATTCCATTCTCTACCATCTTCTCAATGTTTTACAAATTTCACGGTCGTTCATTATTGAAGTGATGACAGTACTATCAAAGCACTGAACTTCAAAAACCTTAATAGCTCTATTTCTGAATGCAACCCATCTTATTATAAGTTCACCCACTGTACTGGTGTAAATATTGTAAATATTTATATTACTTTGAATAACTTTTCAGGAGATGCATTAGCCATTACAAAGAAGGCAAAGAAACCAATAGACGAGGAGAAATCCCATTATTATATCCTCCTCATTGAAAAAATTAAAACCGTTAGTCTGTGCATCCGACTGTCTGACACGTAATACGTTTGTTTGCCCTATCTAACTCCATCCCATTTAGGTAAGCATTTTCCAACCCTTATCTTGTGTAAAAGAGCAGCGTCATAGAGCTTCCCTGGTAAGAAACCCTATTTCTGTCATTTCTTCTATTAGCCTGATATAACCAGGTGTGCGACGATGGGCACCGATCTCGTAATGTCTTGCTTCCCAGACGAGTTCGTTAACCATATTTATCATTATGAATCATGTAATGTAGTTATATATTGTTAAGAAAGTAAAAATAAATGTAGAATAACATAAATAAACTCCTATTCAAGCTCATTTTATATTCAACGCCCTAATCCAGCCTTAAGTTGTGCCGTTGTTGTTGCTGTTGTTGTTAGTACAAAAAATATGCAGAATGAATGCTTATAACAAAATAGCGTGTGTAACGAAACCTTGTCAAAATATCGGCAACCGGCTGTGCCTAAAGGAAAACAAAACTGGAAACAAAAAACAAAAAGAAACAAGCAAAGAAAACTTACCGAAAAAGGCGAGAAACATAGAACCTGGCTCTGTTTTCTAACAATATTCCAGTTTCTCACTCAAAATTAATAACAAAAATATGAACCAAATTATTTCGTATTAGTATTATTATTAACTGAGGCGGGTATAAATATTCGCAGATTTTCATCCTGGAGACAATAAAGCCGTCCAGTCAGACTTGAAGAACGGAGATTCGGCGGAAGGAATAATTAATTTCGGGAGTTGTCTCCTGTTTCCAGGGCGAATTCCAATCCCACTTGAGTAATTTAGATGGTTAGTGAACAGATTTGGAGGCGTCTTCTTTCTCATTTTAAATTTAAATACTATTTAATTATTGTAAACCATTAATCGATAGCGATCATTTACTAATCATTGCTAGCATGCTAAAAATTTCATGAGATGTGTTGGGGACGTTATCCTAGTGAAGAATATGAGAAATTAGAAGGAGAGTAAAATCTCGAAAAAAATGCAGACAAATTCAACTTCTCTCTCTTGCTAACCAACATCTACAAAACTTGTTCTAACTTGTTTTGAAAAGTAGGCTGAAATGATTTCACTCAACAATCTTATGGATTGACACTGTTGAGAATAGAAAGATCAGAACTTCAATTGGAGCTGAGTTAAATAAATCCCAGCTTCAAGACTGAAATCTTGCAATGTCCCATTCTACTCCACTCAGTAAACATCATATTGAAAGCTCTCAATACCACCATTTTCAAATCGCATTCATGATATGGCCCTTGGTTCGATTAGACTAAGTATATTTCATTTCGATGATTTTTTAAAAATTATACGCAAATAGAAAATGAAAAATGTTAGCCATCTGTAATTAATAACTATATTCACTTATTTTGATCAGGGGTCATCATATTGAAATGCTCATTTCCCATGCTGTTTCTGTCAACATTTGTCTCATACTCAGACAGTTAAACTCTTTTGACCTGATTGAAAATATTTCCTAGTAAATCCATCACGTCTTATAATTTGAGCTATTGGTAAAATTGCAAAATATTGTGAATTTAATTCCTTAAATGACTCTTTCAAATGAACAAGTGTTTTCGCGATACTTACATGAAGTTATTTTTACCATTCATGGCAAAACAACACATTTTACAAAATTAAATCAAGAATAATATTCGAACAAAAGAGATAGTAGAAGCCGTCTCTGAGGGAATGTCTGAGGGATTTATGGAGATGAGTCAGATAGAAATCAGGTTTAACCGCGTCTGTGCTCTGAAATCGTCGTGTTGATTGCGGATATTTTTCCCTATTTCATAATGTATTCAGTTATCCTCTTCATGGTTAACTTCTAGACAGCACGGTTTCGTACTATGGGTCTTAAAATTGTCATCCTCAGGATAAGGGAATCTGCCTTTTGGTGGATTGTTTGAGTATTTATGATGACCGGTCCGCTAATGCCTTCTCATTTCAAACTCATTTGCAAAGAGTCAAAGACACAGATAACCTTAATAGACCATTCTCGTTTTCTTATGTCTTCAAATTGTGGTCAGTATTCTAATATTTGAGGGATTGATTTCTTAATAGGATTTAGCAAACACCCTAGTTGCAGTTACTTTGAGCTGTCTAAGTCGGGTAAGAAAATGTAAGTTATCCCATTTTTGGGTAATTGGGAATTCAGTGTTAATGCATCACTCTCCCTCGAAGACTTGCCCAGATATTAAACCTACGCCTCTGTAATTGTGTGGCGAGATTTCTCGAAGGGACTTCTTCTGCCAGTTCTTTAATTTTCTTTTGTCTCCTTCCGTATAGGCCTAAGGTTATCCGAAACTAACTTTAATTTCTATTCGCCCTTTTTACTCAGGGCAATAAGGAAATTGTCGAACTATCAGGTACTTAGGCTAAGGAAACGGTGGTCATACGAATTTAGAAAAACTGTAAATTTTATATGTGCTTTTAACCCTGTTCCTTTATAGGATTTTACAGACTCTCTCTCTCTTCTCGGGGATTTCCGGCGAAGTTTAATTCGTTTTGAATTGTGGAAAGTCGATGAAATTGACGGAGAAAATTAAGAAATGTGGATGCTTTTAAACTAGAAAATTATAATAAAAGGAAAGAGGTTAGCAGACAACTCTGTTTGAGGTTTTTCTCTTCAGTCACTGCATTTATATTTGCTTTTCATTATCAAAATAAGCGGATAAAAACAAGGAGACTGTAAACAGTATTCTTTTGCTGTCAGAGACCCAGGAAGATTCATAATAAAGGTATGCGGAATGGTTAGATATATTAATAGTATTTATTGAAAACAATTTTAATAATTTAATAATTATTGATAATAAAATTCTTTTGTCCTATGTCAAGCTAAAACTTAAGTTTTCTAACATTTTTTCAGCTGAAGTTGAAGCAGAATTTGTCATTACTACTAACACTGTGGTGTCAAGGTCTTCAGTGTCCTCAGAGTTTTTCATATAGTTCACGTATTATTAAAAATTTACTAATTTTTGGGCATAGAGAAGCCTCTATATATATATATATATATATATGTATTGGTGCGAAGCATATACAATGAAAGATGCACTCTTACACCGCTTTACAATAGACATTAGTCAATGATACACAGTATATGTCTCAGTCCAGACAATGTTGTTATTACCCTATTACAAAGTAAGAAAATGTATTTAGGGATACAAAAATAGAACACAGAAAAGAAACATTAGAATTAGGACATCTGAAAACCAGAATATCATAAATTTTGGTTAGTGGGTTTATTGCAACAAGATTTAGGTCTCCGAAATCTGAACGTCAGGGTCTTAATAGGGGAAAGATTGTCAGAACGATTGAGTGCAAAGCGTAGTAGATCGTTGCGTGACAATCTATGTCGATAGTAATCAGAGACTGAGTTGAGAAATTGATCACACCCATCTCGATACAGCTGTCTCTTTTAATATATAAAAAGCATTGAATTAACATTAGTTAAGATACGAGTTCAATCTTCTCTTTAATTACACATAAATTGTATTCTACATTAAGGACAGGTCCTGTCAAAAGACCTGCTATTAGAACGACATTTACCACTAAAGCATTTGTATGTTATGCATTAATTATACGTGTACCTCCATAGCATTAAATGGTACGTGATGTGTAAAACGCAATGTCGAGGATGTGAAATAAAGCTGTGGAAGTGGGTCCTTTCAATAAAATTTCATTTTATAAACTTAGGAGCGAAAATTACCATATTTTTAAGAATGTGGGTTCACAACGACCTAGTACAGTTGGTAGTTGAATAAATGCAATATCTGTAAATATATTAATTATTAAGGTTGGGGATTACCATGAGCGAACTTTTGTGTAATCTAACTTTGTAAATCTTTTTATTATTATTACCCACAGTAATACAAAAAAATTTACAAATCTTATTTGTGGGAAGTAACTGACATCGAATAACGGTGAGTCCACCAAACGATGAAGAAAAGGGGTCAAAAGATACAGAAGGCAACGTCAAGATTTCAAAGAGCCTTGCTTCATTTAGTTTGATCATCCAGGTTGTACAATTCCTACTAAATGGGCAGTCTACATTCCAAAATTCGAATTTCACAATTCGTCCCCTGAATTGCGCCAAGCACTCGTTTGGGAAGTTGAGTGTTTTTTAACCGATATTATTTATTCCAGAAAAGTTGGTCTTTCTGCTTTAATTATTTCGCAGCTTACAGGTTTAGTATAGCAAAGAAAACTTTGATGGAATAAATATGAATCAAAATTGCATGACTAACACTTCAAATGAATCAGGTGGTTGGCAAGCTCTGAATAGCAAGGATATGAATTTGCCCAGAAATCTTGGGAACAGATCAGGAAAACTGTGGAATTGTACGCCTCCAATTCTTCCCGAGTTCAAATAACATAAAACTTTCGATACTCTACCTTAATTATATATTCCTATTCGTTCCTTCTTCACCCAAATATGGATCATTATGATATTTTACATGTTTAAATACTCTTGGATGATTAAAATTTATAAAAATTTTCTTTTTGATTTTGATGGATTATATTGCCAACGTTCGAAATGAACAAATTTGTAGGAATGATGTGGTAGTACATATTACAGCCCTCATTTGGTGCAAGCCAAAATCCGTATTAATTGAATTCAAACCAGCTCCGTTATGCTCAAGTGAGTCAGTTGAAATAAGCTAAAAGGGTCAAAATGTGCATAAATTAGTGAGAGGAGTTGCAAAGCCTGGGGGCTTCCCACTGTTACACTTACATTAATTACATATTTAATTATTAATTCACACAATTTTAGCTTTTTGCTTAAATTTTAAATTAATTAGTTTCCTTGGCACTTGCAAAAAATATCCCTTTAATTTGGCAAATGAATCTTTGGCAATTATGAGCATATAAATAAATTATTCCTCTTTGTAAAATAGTGATTTTTAAAAAAATTGGAAATTATTTACTTTTAGGGAAAATGTTATTTTTAGAAAAAATGCCTTTTATGATATTATTTATCTTTCATTATATTTTCTATGTCCAAAGTGCAGACTTTCAAAAGTCCTTATCTTTGGTAAGTGGAGAAAAAGGATTTCATTGATGGAAGTAAAAATTCATAGCAAATTTAAATATTATATCCTGTATAACTTTTCATTGGTTACTCTTAATTACCGACTGTTTAAATTGACCCAAATTCTCAATACATTTTAAAGGTTTGACCTCTGTTAGAGCCTTTACTCTGTGTCAGTTTCTTCAATGTCCAGACGTCAGTAAATATCAGCCTTGAGCAGTAAGAGCGGTCGAAACCCAATAACTACTCTTTAACAATGAATTTTCATTTAAAAACATCCCTAAATAAACACGAATTAAGACATTTGATGAATACACGTGTTTATACTCCTCTTTTATCGCCACGACAAGGCAGAAAGTGGGAAAGCATATGATCTCGCGTATAACTTGAATAGGAAAAGAAAATAAAGTCAGAATCTCAGACCTTCTTACAGAATTTAATATTTGAATTCTTGGGTTTAGTCAATTGCTTCATGCTCTAGTGTACCAATGTTCTAATTTTAGGATTCGTCTCCCGATTTCACGATTGAATTCATGTTCGCGGCGTCCGGAGGCTATTGACCAACTGATCACTTTGGATGGCTGATCAACCATTTTAAACAGATCTTTTTCTTCAAATGGCCGCGATGCTGTCAAGGTGATGAGATGATCTGAAAATATTAGAGTCATCCCAGAATTACTTAATTTTTACAAATAACTTGTTCAAATTCTACGTACGTGATATCAAATCCAGTACTTTGTAAGATATTGTTATCCCTATAACCGGGGATAAGGACATTTTTGGGAATACATTTCATCAACACCAGATACTTTCCACTATCCTGTGATTGCCACATTTTTTCAATGCGTATTAATAGCGGTTGGCATTTACAAATATTTTGCAAAACTAAGAATTGATTAGGTGGTGCCATAAATTTCGGCGCCCAAGCTTTTTAAGACTGAAAAAGGGCCAATATCACATTTAATAGATCTTTTCAATTGCTAATGTGGTCAGATTCACATACATTCCTTGAAAAAATATGGAATTACCTTTGGAGCGGATGCAAGTTCATAACTCCCCTTTACAAATATTTTAGAAATGATAATATGTATTGTTACTAGGAATAATTGTAATTCCAAGCTGTGTTCTATTTCGTTAATTTGCAATGCAGTATCAAGATCTCAACTGGTTGTTTCTAAAACGTTTTAAACATGTACTTGAGGTAGAAGCAGGACACTGGACTACTTCGAAGTGATTTAAACGGAGATATTTTGAAGAGTCATTTTTTAAAATATAAGTAGCGTCAGGGAGATTCTGGTGAGAAATTTACTGTCTGATAGCCTTCTCTTAATCACTTTTTAACTTTTACTGTTGGTCAAGAAGTTTGTTTTAATGGGCTGATTTATGTTCAACCCCTGACTTTGCAGACAACTTTTTTAATCTGCTTTCTTTCTATTTCAAATCCTGAGTTTTATTTTAATGGTTTGTTGAACTCAAAATTCATTGCACATACGTTACTGATTTTTCTATTTTTAGAATTGCAAAATGTCATGGTTTCTACACTTATTATTGCATTTCATTTATTAAAATCAACCTGCAGATATGAAAATTTCGCCAACAGGATCTTTTGAAAAAACGCCAATTTTACCCTCGCATAAAAACATCCCGCTTTTTATCTTTACCTCCAGAGTACTGATCATAAAGTAGCTCTAACGCCAACAGTAAATCCCGAGAGAAGAACCAAATTTTCCCCTCTTTGAACTGATGGTCTTCTTAAGGCTAACAGGCCACCACAACCGTCACCGAATGATAAGACCATGAGTTTAGTAGGAGGACATGCATATTAGACAATTGAAAGAGAAAATGGAGAAGGGAAGGAAGGAGAATTTGGGGAAAAGAGGCAGACGTCAGTACTGAGTGAGGACAACCCAGACTGATGTTCGTAATTTTCGGAGCTGATTTTTGTATTTATTATTCAATTTCACTCATCAAAATCAACAAAAACAGCGCAATTATTTTGAAAAAATCGTAATTTTAAATATTAAACAAACCTTTTTTCCTCCTTTTACTGATATCCCTAGAGTGTTATATCGGTAAAGATTTCAAAAAGTCTAAATTTGGAGAATTTCTTGTTTAATAGGCTATAATTTTTAAGTAAAAAAATCAAGAGTTGTCTAGTATCCGTTCCGTATTCTTGAAGTTTTGTTAAGGTATAAACGAATTTCACTGTTATTAATTGTCTACGTCGATAAGAAACTGAAATTTCAAAAATGTAATGTGTTTCATCTTGAAGCTTATTATGGATGGTAATAAATCAGGAGAGAAGATGACACTTTCAGGGCTGATGGTCCAACTACTGTCGTCAGGAATATGTGTTTCATTCGTCTTTTGGCGAATATTTTAGGACTGCATTTCTGGAACATAGGACATTAAAATAAACAATACCTTAATATCCTAAAATGGTGCTTTAAAGACTCGAGTGAAGTATTGTTTTATGAAAAGTAGCATTAGACAAGGACCTACAAAAACCCCCTACCCTTTTGTCATTACGATACAAAATCTTTAAATCTATGTGGACCTGCAAATCAAACTTTTGATCAATGAGGATAGGGGTATCTGACTATTGAATCATATAGAATATGTAGGTAGCTTTTATTCTGCTACTGCACTGATAAAAAATCCGGGCAACTATTCACATAGGCTGACTTTCTAATGAACAAAAGAAGGAAAATCTCGAGAGTTAGTTAAAACAACAGTATCAGCGACGGGAAAAAAGGTGATTTTGCGTACTAAAATTATCCCATTTATGCTATATGTCGACCATAAGCTGCCGAATATCATGTAAGATTATTTTGTCTTCCCAATCATTAGAAAGTTAAATTATTTGAAGTAGCAAGACTGACCCCCTTCTGATATAAAGACGATTTGAATTTTGGAATGTATGGTTCCCATTTGACAAATACCGTACCACCGGAATCCAAAAATCAAATGAAGTTCGACATTTTTGGTAACTTGACGTTACTCTCAGCATCTTTATGATTCCCTGCCCCTCATCACCTGTCGAACTCTCTGTTGACCAATTTCAATTGCTTCCCAAAATTATGAGTTATAAATTTCTCTTTAAATTACTATAGATGATAATACTGAACTAGAAACCGAAATATATTCCTCGTATATAAGAACTCTGATTGGCATTAAAGAATGTGTGAATAAGGAACATTTTCTGTGTGGAGCTCAGTGGCTACTACACTTGACAAACTTGAGTGAAATGTGAAGACGCTGGCAAATTGGTCGCCTCAATAGCATAAACAATCTTTCAGAAAGTTAGCTTTCTTATGCTGTCAATGACTTTTATATAATTTCTTGTTATCCCAATGCCTACTATGTTGAAAGTGAGAAAGAGTTGAAAATATTTTGCAAATGAAGATGCATATACAGACAGACGATTTCAGAGCTTAGAGGAAGTAAAACTTGTAAATCGTCGAATGACCCTCTTATCCTAATTTTTTCAATAGAATTTGAACTGTCCCTTTTGTATAGATGCCACCAATAATTACAAGAATATGTTTTTGATTTCCTACGGTTAATAATAAGATCCCCAGTAAAAAAAGAACACATCGATTTTGTCTGAAAAATTTTCATTTTCTTATTTCTTTTTCATTCTATATTTCCACTCTATTATTTGGTCCATTAGATTAAAAGAAGGTAAGCAGCCGATTTCCTTTTCAAAAAATGCAATTTCGAAATATTTCTGTCTCTCCTTTAATCAGGGCAGAAGAAAATGAAATTGATAGGGTTTAGTCGTGAATGTAGAGAATTCTCTTGAAAACATGGAGCTGTTATTGTCTCTGTCTCTAATTTATTCGTGAAAAAATTGGTTGAAGACCTTGATTTTGATTCAATAGAGTTTTCAAGATATTAAATTCGGATAGATGATTAGCGGCTAGCATTCTCAAAACTATATAACGGAGAAATATAGTATAAATAAGTATATGATAAATGTTATTGCTATAATATAATTATCGAGATCTCTGTTAGGGTTAAGCACTTTAGTTTACCTAAACTAGCTGCCCTCGGTTAAAAGGTCGGTCAAAGTTATTGAAATGACATGACTGACTACTCAATTCAATCAACTGATCAATAAGCTCTAAATATCCAGAGCATAAGCTCATCCAGGTACCAAGGGATGCAGTTCTGAAATTTAAACCTTGGAGTATTATGGAACGTTATAGTGAATAATATTAATTAATAGTTATTAATATGATAAAAAAGAACTCAAATGGAGTAAAACTCTTCATTCTACGACTTCATTTTTTACTTCTTCTCAATCACCACCCTTTATCAGACTATTGTACTGTTCCTCGCGTTTAGGTACTTAAAAATATTACACACTTTTTGCATTGTCGTAATGAAATGTAATAATTCATTTTTAGTTTACAACAAATCACTGCACATGCTCAACGATTTTATTATTTGCACCACCTGAGACGAAGGTTGCAATAACGAAAAGTCTGATACAATGCGTTGCTTTTCGTAGAAGGCTAAAAATAGAATGCATCGTGAAAGTAATTTGTATTATCATCCGCATGCAACCATTACGTCCTTACAAATAATGGCCAATTAGACTTGGTTAGTCTCAGCCCATTGTGGTTATTTTGAGAGGATGTGCTTTAAAGCGCCCGAAATAGAGTTTCGGTCAGGTATCTAGACAGATAATTAAAAAAGGAAAATTATTAGGTTTTAACGATTTTTTTAGGGAGGGGAAAGAAAAATCCCCAAACATACTGAATATATTACTAGAGAAAGTGATACCAGAAAAGGGAGTAGTTCTGTGAGAGCTCTGTTATGTTAAAATTGAATATGTAAATATTATTTTGCCTCCTCGGTCATTAGAAGAAATACTTTCGGCACTTTATGTGTCAACTAACTCTCTTAACTTAATTAGTTAACTTTTACGCTTTTCTTCCACAGTTAAACTAATTTGAATTGAATGAGATTACGATGATGCCAAAGAAAACAGCCATTTACTGCAATTCTCATCTATCTACCTCGAAATTCAAACATCAACCGAACGCTCTCGAAGATCTCGTCAATTGAACTATTGAGAACAAAAAGGCTCCAACCATAATTTCTACGTAGAGAACATGACTTAGACCGAAATTCCCCATTTATTTTCCTCCTTTCTTCAGTAAATATTGTTTTGAAATCAGAACATTCCATTTTCAAATTGTACGACCTTTTTGTTTAAAGGGACTAAAAGGATACACTATAAAGGATTGTATATATATATATATATATATACAATTAGCTATATAAATAAATCCACGATAGTGTAGCAACAACAAATACAAAGCTGTCTGGCCATAACTAATATGTTACTTGCAAACTTGTCGGAATAAGACACATGAATTTTAATGTTATTGAAAAGTTCTTGGGCCGCTTTGGAAAGTCTTTCTAGCACTAGTACCTTGAAGCTTTTACTAAATCATCAAATACCAAGGTGAGCAGGAAAGAAAGCTTACACGATGTCATGGCTAAGGCGAATCAGTTTAGATGCTAAGAGAATCTTTGGTTTGACGTGGAGTGTCAACAATGTTGATTCCGGTTACTAAAATTGAAAATCCCCACTACGAACAATGAGATGCAAAGCTGCTAACTATATGCAGATATTCCCGAAAAGGAAAGCAATGCTTGCACACCATCGATGAAGTTGTTGCTTTTCAAGCTTAGCAGTCAACGTGGATCTCCAGTGCCCGATTTCCAGTTGCTTTTATTCCTATAAAATACATTAGCTGTTGAAATCCCATGAATCAGAATGTCGTCCACAGCGTTGACATTCACTTCCATGCGATTCTTTTAAAGGTATCTTTTGAAAAAGCAATAGCACATATTCTTCCAGGTCGAGAGGTGAAGGAGTAAAATTCCCGAATCATCTGTGCCAAATCTCCCCACTATTTCTCTAAATTATTTCCCAAAGCTAAAGCTATACATCTCCCCTTGGTCTAATATTATTACAATGGCAACTTTATAGATGGATGGACATAAAATTATTTTAATTATAAGCCTTATTTTAATCACATTAATCAATTCTAATCATATTAGCTATTTTAATTTTTACATTTTGCATTAAATTTTAAATTTATTAGGTCATTTGCACCAGTTCTATGGAATGAATTTCATTCAGCAAGAATAAAATAAAATTGTCAATATTAAATAAATTATTTATTTATTTTGTCCCATAAATTATATATTTGTAATTATTTTAGAGTAAATTTTTTTGAATTAAGCAAGCATAATTATAGATGAACTAATTTCTCAAATAATTAGAAAATAAGTGTGTGATTTAAAATTGATCACTTTTTCTTACTCAGATTCATCCAAAATTTTGTTTTATCCTAATCTCATGCGCTTTAACCTTAACTTTGAGTCGAAGACTCCCGCGGGCAATTCGGATGATCGAAATGTTATCCAATAACCTTGGACTCATTAGGGATAACTCGAGGCGCTGTAATTTATATGACCATTTATGTCTTACATATTTGCCTGCCTCTACAGAAGTACTTCAGCTTACGCCTCTTCTAAAAGATTATATTAAATGATTTATAATGCATTTTCTTTGAAATCTTTTCGAACCTAACGAAAAAATAAGCCTTGTAGTGTTTGAGAATTAGCTTCCAACATTTAAAATCAAGTAACTTAATTAATAATGGCGGCTTTTATGAAAAGATACACAACATCTGATTTTGTTTGAAAATTGACTTATACACGATTAATCATTCGCAGATACTTGGGATTTGCATTATATTTCTTAACTATCTTTACATCCATCCGAGTTTTTGATTCCCTAACGTTTCACTGGCTTCTAAACTTGTGTTATCATGTGCCGAAAACTCTGTATGTTCTTTGACATTTAAAAGTCTGGAGATTTATAAGGAATAAATTTTCAATCAACGATCAATCCTCACTGATTGTAGGGGGTGGAACGGCTAACGACACTAATAAAGGAACTGGTGGAGTTTCTCACCAGTAAGACCCAGTGATGTCACCTCCTAAACCAATATTAGACATCACTGGGCCTAAATATGCGACTGAAGCTCAACCGAAACTATGAATCCAGGAGAGAGATGGCAGTAATAAAACTCTACTGTACACTTTGAAAAAGTTTGTGGAATTGGAAGGTTTTGCTCATGTTAAATTTAGGAAAACTGAGGTGTCTTTTCCATTAAAATTAAGTTTAAGATCTTTCGGACGCAAAATTCCTCTGTGTAATGTTAAAGATTCACATCATAGTATATTTTTGCCTGATTTCTGTCTTCGTTTCTGGTACTGATTTAAATAAAGCCATTTGAAGGCTGTAAAAGGGCTAAAAGAGGAAACCGAATATCTGAATTGTTCTCTTTCAAATATCTTTCCTTTATATTTTTCCTCTTAATCACTTCGTCACAAACTTGATCCTTTCGATAATAAGCACCAGTTCATTTATAAATCAAACATAAATCAGACTCTGGTCAGGCAAATATGTAGCTTTTATAAAGGATAAAAGAATTTGGTCTACTGGGACTGGGATTTTTACCTGTCCTCTACTTCACTCAAATTGAAAACATGTACTTCCAGGAGGGTGGATATTCAATTCATCTATCATGGACATCAACTCAATACACTCATCTGGGATAACATTCCGATATATGGCGTTGTGATCGTCCTTGTCTGTTGTACTATTCAAAGTGCCTTGAAGGTGGGCACTTAATGTCGTCTTTTGATTGGTACATTTGTAGAACAGCAGTCTTTACGATAACGCTGAGTACTGTAATTTTGCAGTTTGCTATTCTTGTGTTAACCTTCTTAAAGTAAAAATTTATTGTTTGACGAAGGGAATTGACTTTGTTGGCTATTTTTAATCTTTCACACGGTTAATATTTCTTTGTGCATCAGTGAATAATTTTTTGCTAAATTATTATTAAATAAACTATTAAATTCAGCGAGCCATTACTAGCATACAATTGAAAAGTAGAATGCATACATGCTAGGAAATTTATTATGGGAGGCCTGTGGAATTTGAAATGCACATTGAAATCTTCGGTAATGTCGGGCTGGGGCATTTACTTATGAATACAAGGCGTGATAAGCACATCCAAACCCGAAAGAACAGGAAATAATGCATGCTTTCAGAATGGCATTTATTTACAAAGTGCAAAATACGAAAAAGTACTAGGTAAAGTGGTAAGATAATGCGTTACTGATAGGCTAGACAGAAGGAAGTAGGGAAAGAATTTATATGGGCTTTTATTTTGAAAAATATATGTTTTCTGATGGCACCCCTCAAATTTATTGAAGGGAAATGTTTTCAGATGGTGAGGAGATATTTTAAAGCCTTTACGGCTGAAAATTTCATACACAAACCCAGAACTGATCAGCTGTCCTGGTCCCTAGCTGCGTGTTATCCGGTATCGAACTCATGTCTCAAATTACACGATATTCGATAAAATTAATTAGTAAGCTATCTATGACCGGACAGCACACTAAGCTCCCATTCAGATACGACGACATGGGGATGATCGATATTCCCATGTTGCCAGACACCGTTCGCTCAACCAAAGAGTTTAAGTTGATGCATTATTATGTGATCCAGTCAATATGGGCTGTATCTGGATAACCATGCTTACTCTCCACTGCATTACACCAAGACTTACTTTGAATTTAATCAACCAGATTAGCTGAGCTGTTTTAATTGTCTTTTTGTACCGATTAAATATTGGAGCATTTTGAAGGAATTTGGATTATTGAAACTAGTTTACAATTCCGTCGCTAACTGTCTGAGAGCTCAGAAATTCACCGATTATTACAGAAATGGATGAAACATATTTGTGACAGATAGGTTAGGTGTAAATGTATCGTTAAATCGAGACACTATTCTTTTTTTCGCTAATCCGGGACTAATATTTACACCTCGATCTCCCTACAAGACTTTTGGATTTGTAGTGCGCACCTGCTGACTCATATCTCTGCGTAGCCTAACCGTTAATTGAAAATTTGTAATCAACTGCTCATCGACGAACAGTGAACGCGAACAGGGGAAAGTTTTTAAAAATTTGCGTATTCATTTTTCTTTTATCATAATTTTTTAAGATAGAAACTTTACTTATCCAACTAAGCTTTTTAATACTGATTTAGACCATTAACATTAAAGTTGTATTGACGCGTAAGGACATGATCTATTCAAAAACAAGGAAATAGGATGAACAAGAAATGTTGGTGAAGAAATTTAATTCGAACCAAAGATAGCCTGTAAAAGGGTTACTCATTTTGGAGTACAAGTCTCTATTCAAAAGTAATAATTAATTAACTAACTGCACATACGAATTGATAGAATGATATTAAACTAGGTAAATTCTACTTATCATATATTTTCTTGAAGTTGACCCTTTGGTAAAATCAACGAGTAAATAGCGTGAAGATTACGAAGTGCAAGTGGAGTACGGCGAAATCCATATTTCATTATCTGCCCCCAATCACAATTTAATTTATTTCAATCAACCCTTTTTTCTAATAGCTTCCAAATTCTCTCCTTAGAATGATTCCTGGATGCAGCGTTTTCAACTCAAGTATCGGAAGATACTTTCATCGTTAAAATTGGTAACCTTCAAATTTGAAAATAATTACAACCTGACAAACTCGACTGCTTAAATTTCCCTTCCCAGAAGTTTTCTCCGGTAAAGTCTCGCATAAAATGCCTGAAAATAAAATGAAATAACTTCAAAGCTAAAAATCTCTTTTAAGTCGATGGGGAGGGCAAATATGCACAAGGACAAAATCTAGCAGCACTGTAGATAAACAGAATGAGAGGCTCTGCAACTGAGTGAGTGAGCAAGAGGTAACACCATTAATCATCTTATCTCTCTGGCTGCTGCTTGGTTGTGAGGGGAGATTTGTTTTGTTTCAAGTTTTATGGGTTTGTTGTCGGCTGGTCCATGCTGTGGTCTGTCCATACAAGGTTGTCTGGTCCCCTCTGTGATATCGCTATCGCCATCAAAAAATCTCGGCCCTCTCACCACTCTGTGGGTAGTCTAGAGAATTTCTAGGTATATATGATAAATTTTCATGGTTTTTATTGATAGATTTATATATTTTGCGCTCTCAGTTATCGAAACAATGAAATAAGCTATGACCATTGAACATGAAGTCGGATATTAATTAGGGTAATCTGTAATTAATGCGAAATCGGTTATCACTCCATTCTGTTCTTTCGTACAATATGGAGCGTTGGTTATAAGGATGAGGGAGAGATTTTCCAACTTTATCAGAACTTTAACAAATAAATTGTCTGTACATTAGCAAAAAGCAGCCAGTTTGCCGTTAATGATTTTTTATTAGAAAAATAAGAGAGTTAGAGAGGGGATAAGAATCTATATATTATCAGGCCAGAAAACAGGTTTTTTTTCTATTTGAACGCCCACAGCTGACTTTTTCTTCTGAAGTCTGAATAGATACACCGATTCTTCCTAGAGCTTTCCTCATTTGACAGAATAATGTCAATGGTTAAATGTGTTCTTGATTATAAACAGGCCTAAAGACCACAATTAACAGCCATCCGAAATAGATATTAAGTTTTCCTGAATCCTAATAAATGTTATCTGACAGCCAGTTTCAATTTGAAGTCATCACAGATTAAAAGAACATACAGGTGTATATATTCCTGAAACTTGTAGCCAATATATTTGTGTGGTTTCCTTCCCATCTCTGTGATTTAAATTTACTTATAAGGTGAGGCCATTTCATGACATAAGTTTTCCGCGTTGTTATTTTTAAAGGCAGGGTATTATATATAGAAGAAGGTTCACATGCATCTTAAAATTGAATAATGACAAAAATATCGAGTTTCTAAGTAAAATTATTTTTATATTACTCATTGAGATAAATTATACTATCCCAAGTATATTTCCACTGTATGGTATACGCGAGGAAGCCGTATAAGCATGGGTACACAGGTTTTTATCAATGAGGCGTTTATACTCGTTAAATAATAGAGGATAAATTCTCAGAATATTCCGGTTAAGCCCTCCTCTAAAACGAAGATGAGAGTAGTGCCATCGGCAAAACTCTAAACTTGTATATTTCAAGATGGATGCTTTTAATGCATAGGTATATAAAGCGCTTGAGTAAAGGATTATTCTAAGATTAAATTCGTATCCTTGGGTTGATCTTTAAATAAATAGACTTATTAAAAGGTGAATACAAAACTCCCTTCATGAAAATCGATATGTAAAGTAGTTTTCTCTCAGTCTATCTGAAAGCTAATTTCCAAGCTGATTTAACTTCTCAAGTAATTTGGAATTGAAAAAGGTCAAAAGGGCACGAATCACAATCTAAATTTTTTGAAAAATCCTCCTTTTCCAAAAACAAAATTACCGTATTTTGCTTTTCTTTGCAATTAAAATTTTTTTATGTTTATGCACCACATTTAATTGTAATAAAAACAAATCATTTTTCTGATCAATTGGAATAAATGTATAAAAATTTGACTTAATAAGTATTGAAAATAAGGTACAAGAGGTCTCAACAATAACAAGTAACTTTGTGCCGAATGAAAAGTGGTTAGAGCTTTCAAACAGTTCATGAAAATTAAAATAATTTCGACGGATCTGGAATTTTCTGGATGTCTCTACAGCAGGCGGTCATTTCTAACAGATAACCTATTTCTTGACTCAATATTAGACTTAACTCGATAATTAGAATTAGAATAATGTAAATTAAGTTTAGATTCTTTATTTGTTCAATTTTAAATAAATTCTTATGTTAAATAATTGCTGAAATGTGCTATCTAATAAATGATTACATTTTATGCGGCAATATCATCGTAATTACACTGTTTAATTAAGGCTTTATTTTAGAGTAGTAAATATTCTAAAGTAAATATTCGCATTTAAAATAAATATAAGGTCAGTATTATCCTGATCCAAAACTAATTTCAAAGAGGTACGTGGCAGTGAATAAGATTAAGCACAATTTTAATAATAGTAATAATATGAACTTAACTATTGTCTCGAATGTTTCCTATATTTTACTGCTACATTCCATTTCAAACTCCATTATATATTGACTGGTTATCCTTAATGTATCCTTAATTCCATGGGACATTCTTTATTCATTATAAAATTATCTGGCCATAAATATTTCATGTTGCGAGCTTATGATAGAAGTAACAGATACGCAGGTATTTCAAAGATACATGCATTTAAGTGGAACAAATACCGAACACTCGATGTCGTAATTAATTATCTAAATTCTTAAAATATTTAATAGATATGGAATCTTTATGTGCATAGTTCACACAGTTTTTAATAATGGGTTGACCATTATGAAAAGAACCGCTGAATATTTGTTATTGCTTTAAGTGAAGATTCACAACATAATCGTACAATTATGACCTACATAGTTCTATGAAAGTATTTTCATCTATTAAAACACACGCTACCGCAAAAGATAATATCGAGCTTTAAAATAATTAATTCAGCCGGTCAACAAACTCTGAACTTCGTGGACATGACTTCACCATGAACATGGGGCACCACAACTTGAATTCTTACTCTTATGAGAAGATTGACGATTCAGTATTTTGAATTCGGATAAAGTAGGACTCACGGTATCCGTATTCTTCAACCCCTCCCTCAGACCCGTTTGCTTTTCTCCAAATTCGGATTCTTTCCCATAATTAAACCTTGCAAAAGTTTCTTCCATGTCATGGACTATAATTATATCAATCAGTTATCAGAAGTAGCTCTATTTATCTAAAATATATAAAGTGAAATCAACCAATGAAAGGTCTGAAAATTACAGTTAAAATGCTCATTTAATTACCGTAAATATTGTAGAAATTAACTATAGAGTGACTGCATTCACATTAGGCGAACACAGATTAAGGAGCTCTTTTGAGTCGTATAAAAATGTAGGATGTTAGATATCATATAAGATCAGTTTAACTACTCAATCTTTGAGAGAAAAATGAACTGAAGTGACAAGACCGACCCTTCTGGATCAAAATACCGATCGATAAGTACTGAACATCGAGGGCAAGCATTTATCGTAATTCAAGGAAAGATTCGTTAAATTCGAATTTCAGAAAGTGACTTACTCGTTTGGCTAACATTATATAACTGGAATCCAAAAATCGAAGGGATTAAGACTCTTTGATACCATGATGTTACTCTCCGTATCTTTCTGATCCTGTCCCTTTATTCTTTGGTGTCCAACTTCAGTTGATTCCAGCAATTAAAAATTGTAAATTGTTTGTATTACTTTTGGAAATAAATAGTAATAATAAAAAAATTATAATTAAACGACGATAATTTACACCCCTAGAGCCTGCCTACATGATAAACGTCCTTCCAGATGACTTCCTGTCATCAGGTGAATCTTATATATCTGTCTAAACGATTATAATTATCTTAATTCTCCAAGATGTACTAAGCTGTTTTTGACTATCGATAAAGCAGGTATGACGAGATGGAACAAATTAATTAAGAGGATATGAACTCAGTGATGAACTTTGAGGTGGTACCCCAAAATTCGAATGCTGAAACATTACGACACTACCTATTTTAAATAAACATCTCGAGGTGAGATACTCTTTATTCTCACCTGATATTAACTTCTCTAGCCTCCGTTAAATTATTTTACTGATGTCCGCATTTAAAGGCTTCCGTTTGATTTAGGGTTGTAATTTTTACTTTCACTGCTAGTAATGCAAAAAGTTATTCGGTTGTGAAGTCAGTGTTCATCGATTCATATAGATTGAGCGGAATGGCAAACCGCATTGGTAAAGTCTGACTATTAAAGGAGGTAACAGCGTTTTAGTTTCTCTCCAGAGAGGCTCCAAAATGATTATTGGAAGAATGCTTTTCTAATTTGGCTAGGGAGTTATTAATTCATAAATTCTTCTATTTATACGTTTATATGTATTTTAAGATTCAGCATTTTGGAAACAGTCCACAGGGAGTCAAAAGACATAAATAAAAATTGTCTTGACTAGATTAGGTCTCAGTATTGTTGTGAATGATAACAAGATACATTTAACAACCGGACTAAGTTAATCATACTCAGTTCGCCGTGTCTCAACGGGAGTTTATCATATAGTCCTGAATACGTGGCTGACTTAATGCTTACGCAAGTTAGACCCGAATATTTGAACTGATTGTAATTGAAAACAACCCATATCCAATACATATAATTCTTCTCTTATAAATAAGTGTAATTTCTATAGAAATATATTTTTAGCAATAAATTCTCTGCGGTTGGGAAATTTGTTATACTAATTATCATTTTTTCCTAGTGTCTAACGGTTTTTCTCTCTAGACTTCTCTATTTCTTTTTCTACATGCCTTGTTGCTTTCACAATGTCACTTTTTCACCTAATTATCCCAGCTTTTAAAAGGAGAGCGGGGGTGAAAAGGGGGAAGAGAAAAATATGACGAGAACTGTAATATGCGGGAACACATTTAATGCGCAAACAAGAAAGCTTTGATTCTTTTGTAAAACTATAGGATAATGTGTTCAAAATTTTTTTCGAACTAAAAAATCTTCTACTTTCTCGCAATATTACCAAAAAATTCCCCAATCTTAATGAAAGTGAGTCCCACATAGTTTTTCTCAATCGGCGAGATATAAATGCTTTTTCTTCCATTTCTTTAAAAAATGGGTAAAGAATATTTTATCCCTCATTACATAATTTTCTTTCTTACGATACATATAATTTCGAGGAGCCAGCGGAAGTTTAAGGTGCCGTATAGGGAAAATAAGGTTATGACTGAATTATACAGTATATTTTGGGGTAATTCACATATTATGAAAATACGATAGACAAATTGTTTGAAACAACCGGTAGGAATATTATTTGGTCCATTTAAGCAAAGGTGATATCTAAGATATCATTTGAACGTGGGGTATATAAATATCATTATAGCACTCTCAGAGAGTATGAAAAAGGCGGATTGGAGGATTTGAGTCTCGAAACCAAGATTCCTAAATAGATCGCTATTGTTAGGAATTTTTGCCCATAAAAGGACTTTAGGTTGAGAATTTGAGGACATTAGGTAAGAACAGTAGCAAGTGAAAATGGCAGTAAACATTACTATTCAAGAGCTAAGATTTTCACTTCCTTAACCTCAGTTCAAATTTGTCTGATTGCAGAAGAAAGCGCACGCCCAAACTTATAAGAGTGGTTTTTATAACAATACTTACTCCATCCCAAGCGGGAAAGAAAGCCCGCTTGTGTCTCTCTCTCTTGGAAAGAGAGTGGGGAGTCCTGTAGCAGTTACCTTAGCCTAATGCCACCATTTTAGAAACAATTACACCTTACTGGAAAAGGGTCAAGACAGTGAATGAGTAGGTCTACTCGGTTTCGAAATTACATCGGATTGTTGTGGACCGAATTCAAAAACTCAAAAAAAATGCGAGTGCACATCGACTCCGTGCTCCGACTGTCTCAACCAGTGAGTAAGCGAAAAACAGTGACAAAAGATTAAAGATGGGAAATAAAATGAAGTGCTAGAGTCTAAATAATAGAGGAAATTGATGAAATATGGAAGGAAAAAATAGAGCCGTAAACTCTCAGAACTCTTGTCTATTGAATTAATAAATCTCAAATCAGGGCCTAAATGAAAGAATAGGCAAATATGATCTCTATTCGCCTTAAAGGAGCCACCAATAAGATTTGAATCATGAAGACTTCTCAGTCGGAGAAATCTGCGTTTTATCGGTATCACCTGTTATAGAAGGTTAGGTTTAAAGGTTTAAAGAAGTGTCGTCTGACTTGGTTGTCATGACGTGTATCAATCACTTATGATTTGACTTCTAGTGGATTTTATTCCATCCTTATGATCACTTCATTTTATTTACTTTCCATTAACTTTTAATTGGTTCACTAAAACCTGTTCTATTGTTGTCCGTCATCTAAGTGCTTACGTTATTTATGCTAAGTTAATTATTTTTACTGAAGACTATTAAGCACAATATTAATATCAATAAATATGGGAAATTATTCCTGGTCGTTTCATTAATATATTTAAACTAACAAACATTAGCATTTTCACCTCATGTTTGTTACTAGACGGCGTTTCCAAAAACCCAATCTTTAGATAGGGAGATGCCGTTCCAAAGTGAAGTAGGTAAGGAAGGGAGAGGAGGGCATTAGGATAGTTCGTTTTTCCCACCATTAACTTACATCCGTTTACACGCTGACATTTTCAGCTCGCCTACACTGAACATTGTAAAAGCCGTGCAGGAAAAGAAAACAACTTAAATCAAACAATTTATATTACGTTTATAGGGTAGGGGGAGTTAAGTGGATATGGGGAAACCAGCCACTTCCCTATAAGACGACCACCACGTTAACACGTGTGTTTTCGGAAACAGACACCGCTAGTCTGTATTTATCTATGATGCTTGTTTTGACCGACAGACTGACCGACTGACAGACAGCATTTCAGGACTATTTTTTGGCAAATAGGTTAAGAAACAAAAATAATAGGTTAATTTGCGAAGGAAAAATACGTTAATTCACCACAAATATACGTATATTAAAAGAAAGTAATTTGTAACGAAGGATAAGTGCATATTGGTGTTGTGTAACGGTATACAAGGGTTGTTGATTAATGAGGTCTCTTTCCAATTTGCACTGAAAAGACGGAAAATGAACTGTGGAAATACTACTGCTACTAGCCATTAAATGTAAATTCTGCCTTTGTGGGCCCAAAAAAGCGTAGGCTGAAGAAAAGAGGTGAAAACGCCATTTGGAAGAGAAGGAAAACGTAGTCATCCTAACTGTCACCAATTTCCCTACATAACGAATACGAAAGTACTTCAGTTCTAAAATTACGTCACAGCGTGTGATATATTAGAAATTAAAACTTGCGGATAATAATCAAATAATTTAAAATGTTTTAAGTGTAACAGATCCTCCCTTTAAGGAATTAATCAATATTGTAATAAAATTGCAATTAAATTTAATTTAAAAGGGAATAGAAACACAAAATGGCAATGTTAATTTAATGAAAATAAAGACGAAAGCTTTCATTTGTACTTTTAAAAGAGAATCTGTCTGGCCACTCATTGACTCATTTATTCGCATATTTTTTTATTAATCAATTAAATAGAAATTTTCGAGGCGAAAAGACAATCGAACGAAGAAAATAGCAAAATTGTTCAATCTTGGCCTGGGAAAGGGCATCACGTCTAAGCAAAGAATAAAACTTCATTTGTTTTTTGGATTCTTGTTGTGAATACATTTGCACGTCTTTGATTTCTTTGGATGCTTGGTTGTGCCATTCAAGATACATTTTTGCTGCTAACAGACAATATACTAGCAGTATTATACAAATCAACAAAGTGGAGCCAATTGCTCTTCGAGCTAAGGGGAAATTCTCACATTCCTTGTAACTTAACTACTCCATTTCATTCAGCTCGAGTAGTTGCAATTTTTTGAATAAGTGGATGTATGTATCAATGATGATAAAGAATGGAGCCCATTTCCTAGGATTTCTGATTTTTTAAGAGAAAATTTGGTTGGACTCCCCCTTTAACTCAATTTTCTACAAAGAGTATGAAATAAAGAAGGATATAACGGAAACTTCCTACTTTTTACACATTTGCACGGACTGAAAACCGAAAATTTTGATTTCCGGGCTTATGCCATATAAAATTCCACTGAGGCAATATATTTAAATTTTCTATTGATAAGTAATCGTATCCATATCGTATCATGAAGTGAATAAATCGCTGGAAGCCAACAGTATCATAATTTATTTCTACTCAAATGCCAATAAGTAGAACCATATTTTAAAGTAAGTCCTAATCACTTGTAATCAGGGGTTTATAACCTCATGTTTCATGCTTGGGTAATTTAATTGTCATGTTGAAAGACTACAGAGGGATACATTTGTTCCATTTCTTAAATCATAATACCATCAGCCACTAACTGAATTAACAATTTATTGTTAATTATTCATGAAATTTGCATATTTCTTAAAGTGTGATAAATGTCATGTTCTTTGCCTTGCGTACTTCTAGAGTAAAGCCTACTTTTAAGGTATTACGTGTTAATGTCGAGATCTGGAATTTATAGCTATTTTCGAGGCTAATTAGGTTATAACAGATACATCAATCATCGATTAGAATATTGACTGTATGGCCGAGCTTATCACTTTACGGATCGTAGCCCCGTATACATCTGACATAAGCGTCATAAATGCATTGCTGTCCGATAGTGCAGGGATCTCTAACCTGATCTTCTTAAGCTTCCACTAAGTGTTTTATGATCACTAATTTCCGATAACCCTATCATGGATCTTTATCAAGAACAATAAAAATCGGGAATATTTGGAAATGGGGAGATTTTATTAATGATAGTGCGCTGGTTGTCGCATTAGTTCACGGACCTGATATTCAGTATTACTGAACAATTTCCACTTACACAATGTAATAAATATATAAGAACAGGCTTAGTCCTTACCAAAATTCAGAGGGTAGTTAGCACTAAGATTAATTACTTTCTATCACCAATACTCATCAACAAACTTGAGGAACGAATTCAGATGCCATATGTAGTGGACATTCTGAAGAGTGTAAAACGAACAGCAACGTTTCCTCAGGCAAACAAAAAGGCTCACAAATCTGCTCGGGCAAATATAATTTCAATAATATATACTCAAGGTACACTAACATTTTATTTTTCTAAAATGATTTGAATAGATAACATAGAAACCCATCTCATAGGCTACCTCTCTGTCGATCAAATGGATAAGAAACATGTTAGTTGCCATCACCTATCCGGTGTATTTCTTAACCTCTTCACCTCAATTCTTGCACTTCTAATTCTTACTCGAGATAAAGAAATTTCCATCTCTACTCGATTCCTTCTCGCAAGTGTTGCTATATCTATTGTCGCTTATCACTGGCGTTTGCACCCTTGCAGAATTAAAAACGAGTTTATTCTGCAAATGACGTTCAATCGCTATAGAATATTAGAATTCCTGAGAAATTTGATCCTCGTAATGTTGGCATTAGGAAGATTTCTCTTCTTCTATGAACCTACAAAATTTCACTTTCGATGGAGTTATTCTCGTGCTCATATAATCGTGATAATTTCTCAAGTACCCAAGTTTGTTTACCTTGTTTCTCTAAATGGATTTGAAGATAGTAAAGTTATACGTACACCGAGAAAATACAGAACCTCATGAATCTTTTATCAGTTCATATAATCTCAGCGACTTGTCACAAATTTTGTGCTCAGGTACAATCGGAGGGGATTCAAGTTATGCCTTTCCAAACTATCCTGAAAAGATCGAAGAATGTTACGAAGATTATTAAATTATCTCCGACTCGCTTCGGGGTTATTTCTATATTGGGTGTTCCATCTCACTTAACTGTTCTCTGTGCGATTTTTTTTCAACAAACAGACGCTTCATGGTTTTGTGGCACTTTAATCTTCATGGAATTACAACATTTTGTTCTTTTGTTAATTCGATCATCAATTTCATTATCCATATCTGTCTAACCAACCACTTTAAAAGAATACTTGTCGATATACATTAACCGAAATGGCCAAAGTGGTCTACTAAAATGACACTAAGCCCATAAACCAAATATTAACTAATGATTTCAACTATATAAGAGTTTATTATTCCTAATTTGCCATTTCTAATTTTGAATCAACTTGAAACGATATCTAGTAATATTACTTGGATTACTCTCATTTGACAATGACGAAAAAATTCACTATTTATTATTAGCTACGAAAACAAACCTGTTCTTTTGTTTGTCCTTTTTTCTTCAAGTACATATTATATGCATGAAAAGGGACAAAAGAAATCGAAATTGCATGACCAGTCCCTCAAATCAATCTGTAAGTCATTGGGCCTTGAACAGAATCGAGCGGAGACTGGTAACAGTTAGCCTCAAACCAGAAATAAGTCAAAGAGGGAAGCATGAGTGGACTTCTGCTGATGGCATGAATTACTGATAAAAAGAGATGACAAAGGGTATTTGGAAGTGGATATTTATTGATACTGGGCGAGCAAAAGAGACGGAGGGCCACGCTCGGTTGCACTTTCACATATAAACCGATAAACGTCTTCAAACAAGCGGTACTTCATGACAAAAGTGGATCACGTTATGCTAGTATAACAATTGGCATTAGAAAATTACAATTTAAGATGGAGAAAAACCAATAACAAAATTAATAAGAAATCAAACGATTCGTTTCAAGACTTTGAGTAGCAGTGGTGATTCATTTTTAACAAAAATTACTGTCTGGTCCATCGGATAGCGATTAAAATAAATATCTTGATTTAGGGGAGGACAATTGGATTTAATAGTTTTCTCTTTGTCTAATGGTGATTCGATTTTCTCAATCTTGAGCACGTTAAAATTACATTTACCATTATATTATAACACATGGGCTGAAAAGTTCTGAGCCTAACACATAGATGGCGCTGGTCTTATTGCAGTCACCTTTTTTTCAGTTAACACAAAGCTTCAAAAGACAGCTTTTAAAATTCCATGATATTCTATTCATTAGTTTGTGAGTTATTGCGCTAAAGTGACGCTACTTTTGTTATTTTCAAAACAATGCATCAAAAACAATTTCGTGTTTCAATTTTACACTGCTTCTTGATGGGAAAAAATACCGTTCAAGCGAAGCAGTGGCTTGAAAAGTGTTATGGAGACTCCGCTCCATCAGAAATAACAATAAAACGTTGGTTTGCTGACTTCAAACGTGGTCGTAGATACACTGATGATGCAGAACGCAGTGGACGTCCAAATGAGGCGGTAACACCAGAAAACATAAAAAAAAAATCCACAGGATCGTTTTGAATGATGGAAAAGTGAAGTTGCGTGAGTTAGCTGGCATCGCAAAGATATGAGAAGCAGGTGTTGGCTTTATATTGCATGACTATGCATTTGACTATGAGAAAGCTCTGTTCAAAGTGGGTGCCGCGTTTGCTCACTGCTCACTCACCAAAAACGAGAAAGTGTTGATGATTGTG
>CAADRB010000016.1:1392522-1474721 GCA_900708905.1 Hymenolepis diminuta | reverse complement strand
AGAAACGACCGCATATGGCAAAGAAAAAAATTTTGTTTCTTCAAGACAACGCACCGTGTCACAAGTCAATCAAAACAATGGCAAAACTACATGGATTGAACATGCTCCCACATCCACCGCATTCGCCAGATTTGGCTCCCAGCGACTACTGGCTGTTTGCAGACCTGAAAAAATGCTCGCCGGTAAGAAATTTCGCACAAATGAAGAGGTTATCGCTGAAACTGAGGCCTATTTTGAGGCAAAAGGTAAATCGTTCTAAAAAAGTGGTATTGAAATGTTAGAGCGGTGCTGGAATGATTGCGTTGCTCTTGATGGAGATTACGTTGATGAATAAAGCTAATTTTGAACCAAAAAACTGTTTTCTTTGTTAGGCCCGGGACTTTTCAGCCCATGTGTTATTTCATAAATGATGAAGAGTTTTGAATGTCGAAGCTTGGGCTTGAAATTTATACTTTAGTCTCCCGGTAGGGATATATTAAGCCCTGACGTATATCCAAACCCATATCAGAATGTTCATCCATATCTTATTTGTTCAAACTGCCACGTAATGATGGATTTGTATCTTCAGTATGCTATTAGAGGACAGTCAATAAAAATCCATGTTCCATTGTTATTTTCAGCCCATGTGTTATTTCAATACAACTTAATACCCTTGCATTTTCTCGTAACAGAGGAAACAGAAATCCTTAAAACCGCTCCCCCTTTCTCCACTTTGATACCCCTTAAAATTAATAGATATTAAAGCATCTCATCTCTTTTTTGGAGCAACACCAAGTGGCTAAAGCCATCACTAACAACAATTTACCAGTTTTCAAACCATAATTCCAAGAATTGCGAGTACATCAAATTCCATTGTACAACAACAATTGAAATTCATGAGAGGAAGAAAATGAAGTTCACTAGAGAGCGAAAGAACTTTAACAACAAACGAGATGAAGAACAAAGTGAAGGAAGATGAAAAGAGCGTGAGATCATGAATATTAAAATCGCTGTGTGCGGGATTTTGCATGTGAAAAGCTGAGTCACCACGACAAATGCGAAAGAAATCGATTTTCGATACTCTGCAACTGCGATTTGGCCATGTAAGTGGTAAAGTGTGATGATTGCACTCGGTTAAAGCAGGCATAAAACGTAAAAATAACTCCGCATCAAAACTATTTTTTAAATTAATAAGTCGCCTAAAGAATAACTTTGAGAAGCAATCAATTTCAACAGCGTGGGCCGACTCATCTCTCTTGAGACGTTATATCATTACTATTTGAGTATCATTCTTTTGAAATGGTCGTCTCATTGAGATGGAAATTTAGATAATAATCAGATAAAGAGGCCATTTTCAATGCTCTGAAACACTTTTTTCGAGCTTTAATTCAGGCAATTAACAGTTTTTTCCTCATAAATCAGCCAAAATACTACATAGAGCAAACCAAAAGTCTGCAAATCTGGTTTTGTTTCACAAAGAAAATGCGTAAATACACTTACACTCAATAATACCGGTATACCAAAAAGGGATCATGCATAAATATGAGACCGCATCTCATAAAATATCCCTTTATTAAACGTATCAATGGAATAACCTTGGTATATATCAATCATCCAGTAACATTAATCGGACTAGTCGCCTCTGCACGCACAACTCTCCTTGTACGAGATAAGGAGATTTTCATTATTGCTCAATTTCTTCTGGGGTCTATTGCTACTTCCAATGTTGTCTATCTTTTCACAAATTTTGTCGTCGGAGTATTCTCACTCGCGGAATAGAAAAGAATTTATGCCTCAAATGACTTTTAGTTATTGCCCCAACTGGCTTCTTACAGTCCTCGTATTTAAAAGATTCCTTAATTGTGTTATGAAGCTAAATCAAATATTCTTCTCTGCCGGCGAAACTCATAAGATTCATCCCTCGCGCACCGGATCATTGATTACTGTATTTCTTCGCCTGCATATAGATACGCAATACCACCACAGAAGTAATTGTCGCCGCAATTATTGGTTAACCAGGCAGCTAATAATTTACCATAAATTCATACCAATATAAGTAAATTTATTTCCATAATAAAAATTATGGCCTAAGTTACGACCCTTCCTTCTCTCTTCTCCTAGAGTCTGAGTAGTTGTAGCTTTATAAATGGGTGACAAAGCGTTATAAAAACCAAATACAGTATTTTCAATAAGGAACATATTATAAGAAAATAGTGACTTAATCTCTATACACATCCCAAACATTTAAAGCCCCGAGACCCATCGCAGATGCGGGAGCGGTTGTGACAAGCCATTTATCAGGCAAAAACAGACATCCACGAACTGAGAGAGACTGATCTTGATTCCCCGGAGCTGCTCCTGAAATCGATGCCCAGTCACCCATTAAAGTACCTCCTCCAACAACCGCCCCAGGACTTCTAAGACTTCCAAGATATCGAGATCGACCTTGACTTGTCACCGCGAAGATTCGAATATCACCGTTCCAAAGGCCAGCAGCTAGGATTTGACCATCACTTCTCCAGGCTAGTGAACTAACTCCGTCGGAAGATTTGTCACCACATCTAGGTTTGGCGCATCGTTCTAAAGAAATTTTAGACGGATCTTCTGAAGATAGTTTCAGTACCTCGAAATCCGGAAGTGGTTCTTGATCACCAGCAAATGCAGCCTTTCCAACCGCTATTAGCACCATTGAAGATGATTCAACAACGAAGACATCGAGGCACGTGATTGGTCTAGTGTCCGTTGAGGAGAGAGGAGAAATACTGGCAACTGGAAGACCCTTATCGAACAAGACGACACATCCAACTTCAAATCCACATAGGAATCGCTCAGTTCCAGCTATCCCACGAAGAGCCATACACATTCCAAACTTTGATATCCGACTAGCATCCACGGAACTTACGATTAGATTATCTAACGATCTGATTACTTCCAAATTGACAGCAGAAGCGTCTGTATCGTCTATATTCACATAGACTAGAAAATGTTCAGAATTATCGGCTGGCCAAATGTGAAATGGACATAGGGTATAGGAACAACAATCCAACTCCTCAATAGGTTTAATCTGAGAAGAATTGTGACAACCCATCTCCCAGAAGCGAATCTTTCCGTCACGGCCTTGGGAAATGATACATTCCTCTTGAGAGCGGGTAGCAGGCCATTTGGAAACGGCTAACCCGATTACCTACAGGATTAACTACTTAAGTACGAATAGTAGCATACCTGAGAATCCGAATGCGCCAGCCAGGAGGAAATCTGACGTCTTTGGGAGAAATCGCTGACACTAATAAAACCGTCAGCATGACCGGCAAGGAGAAGACCATTCTGATGTGAATAAGCAGAGGATATTGCTGGCTTCAGTGACCCAGACCCCTGTGTTCTCAATAAATGGATGGAATTCGATGGTAGCTAAAGGAAGAATATCTATCATAATTGAATCATTCCCTTCAATTAAACTAACTATCAACCCTACAAAGCTTGAATTATTTACTGTCAAAAATATTCACTAAGCCCATGCAACCACTTCAAATAAAGTCCGAAGCAAATTGAAACAGTACTTTACTCATTCCGTATTTAACATGTGTTAATAACGGAGAAAATAACCTCCGTAAAAATAAGAAAGTCAAAACTGTCCAAAATAAGATATAAATTAGAAATGGAAGGAAGGTAAGTGGGACAAAAATGAAAAACCGTTCACCGAGTTTCCCGCTTGCCAAATGCGAAAGATTTACTTTGAGGTTGAATAACTCTCAAAACCAGTTCAGAAAGAACTTGAGAGAAAATCCTTTTATCTATTGTGTTCATTTCATAATACGCAACTGAAAGAAAAAACAATTGAACGGGTAAAGAAAAGAAATTTTAATCAACAGTCTGGGTCCTCACTTTTCTCTCTTTGTGACCAAACACTTGGCAAAAATGTTTCAAATTTGTTATTCCTTGGTTGATCACTTTTATTACCAATAATCACCGTAGGTATCTCTCGTCTATCTTTCATGGAATCTATCTGGAATAAAAGAATTTAAAGCTAACCTCAGTCAAATGATAATGACATAAGTGTACGTTACCTACATCAGCCTTTAAGTTTTGAAGTGTCGCAAAGGACTCAAAATCGGTGAGATCGTAAACCAGGATCACTGCATCAGCCGAATTTACAAAATGACGACCAACTGAAGAATTCTGACCCCCGATTTCATAAATACGCACTTTTTCTTGATTGTTTTTGTCGATGGATATGTAAAAATTGTAGGTATCCTCATAAGTTGGCAACTAGACATCGAAATATTATTTGATTGAATATAAAGTCGTGTACATATTTATGGAGATCTGGTAAATTCTTTGAAAGTGCATCAAGGGAATACACAAGACTGGTTTTCCCCACTCCGGATGAACCGCATAATAGAATTTTGGTTACTCGAACCATTTGGGGACCCTTGCAGGATAAAATATAATTTTATCAACTTTAGCTGATCGATGTAAAAATATCCTTAATTTATTAAAACCGGAAATATGAACTTACAACCACCCGTAAAATTTTTTTCGCAAAGTAGAGGCAGCAGTGTTGCACACAATTTGACCTAGAGATAATCCCAACGTTTTTTCCAAAGTTAATTAATTTCGGATCACAATATATAAGGAAACTAATTTATAAATACACAAAATATATTTTTGAAGTAAAATCCGATGAAGCCCTTTTAGTCTTAATCAAGTTAATTCATTAAAAAACATATCCTTACTCTTGCGTCCATTTCGCTACACCTTTAGTGATTGGGATCTTTCATCAATGATACAATGGTACATAATTTCCCCCAAATACCTAACAAATTCACCCAATTAGTGTCAATTAAAATACTCTCTATTAGGTTCAGCTTAAAATCAATATTGTAAATATTGGATAATATTTACAAACAAGATACATATTCGAAAGAGCTGTGCAAATATCTTCTATTTTGAAAGAAGAAAAAAGTGTTTTGGATGGGAATTATCTTATTTATACAAATTCATAGGTGTTAAACAAAACTGCTTGCACACGATTAACGAAAAATCAGTTGTGTAAATAACTTGTGTATATTCACATATAGAGTATGGTTAGCATGTGCTGTTAACACTTAAAGGAAATATTACATATACTAAAAGCCAATTTTGACATTTTAAATGGCAACTTAGCCATGTATTCAGATATATTTTTCTCAATAAAACGTTATTATTAAAAAATTGTGGAAACTTATTTATAAATGTATTTTATAGATACATACATACCAAAACAAGAATGTTTCTATAAATTGAATATCTAGAGCCTTGTAGAAGAACTCTAGACGAATGAACAAAATTATTTCCTGTTTAGAACCGAAAAGTATAATGTAAAATGTGATTAATAGTTAAATAGGCGAAGACGTGTGACGGTAACCATGTTTAAAATAAAGTTTTCTAATGGGATAGCAAGCCCATTTGAACAGTAAATTTTGTAAAGACAGTAGTAAAAAATGGAAAGTGATAGAACTCTTGATATCCGACGGTTAGCTTCCCCAAGTAACTATACTAGTTACAAGTACTAACAGGCTAAACTAAAATTTACCAAGGGCAAATTACTTCTAAACTCAGGTAATTCCTTCCTGGGTCTCTTACATATAAACGTAAAAAAATCAGTTCATTACAGAATCAGTAATTGAAGATATAAAAAACAAAGTGTGTTGAATAGAATAATTGATATCTGGAAAATTTACCTTTCTTCTTAAACAAAGATTGAATTTGTGGAAATCGATCAACTAGCTCAAATCATTACTCTGGCTGCGAAAGTGAAGTGACGCCACCACCTAATCAACTAAATTTAGGTGATTCCAAACTTAAAAATTAATCGGCTTTTAAACGAAGAGAGCTGGTTTATAAGTGTCAAAATTTTTCGACACACCAATAAATACAGCTCTCTAATGATGATATTCAATGCAGTTTTTAACAAGTAGAATTCTAAAATAATCTCAAAAAATTTCAAATTTTCTGTCAGAAAAATCCTAAGGAAAAGGGGTAACATTAATAGCTAGAGTTCTTCATTATTCCACTGATAAGTTTTCTCATTGCACTTTCTCCTCTCTTCATGTTGAAAATAATAATCCCTTCTCAACTCAAGTTAGGATACATCTATAAACTGAAAATTTTATTCTGGTCAGATGAACCAAATATTTTTTATTAAGCCATAGAAACAGATAATCTGGCCAAATCTATATTTTTTAGCTCAACGAGTTTGCTAACTCTTACATATCCGCTACGCAGAGAGATTTATCATCTAACAACAATGAAAACTTTCTTGCTGTTAAATTAAAATATGCAAAAGTGCATTTTTAAACTTTCCTTCTCACTTTTATAAAATCTTCCAACTAGAGAAAAGGCAAAGTTTTGGATAAAATTTTTCTATTAATACTCATTCACGTCAGCTCATGCAGATCCACTCGGGAATCTAATTATTAAACGTTTCACGGTCAACGGCCATAAGAAGTGTTACAAGTGTACAGTTATAGAGAAAATCGTCATGGCACATTCGCTTAAAACGGAAATGATCTTGTCAGTGTATTGGCGAAGATAAAGCTGGCACAATTACTGAATATCTAACTACTGAGACATTGGAAGTAAGCTGAGCTAACAACTCCGTCATCCAAAAAACGTAAGCGCTCTGAAGCACGCAGGCTAATCTGAGCTGATAGCCAACCAATGAGAGCTCGGAATACAACCAACGACAATCACAATCTGCCGGGAATGGAATCTGGCATCGCGACAAAGTAGTTGCTTCCTCTCACTTTCATATTCGACAATATTTTTCATTCCATCTTCCTGTATCTCTTATTCTTATAGACCTTTACGTCCTTTCATTCTGTCTTGCGTTGCCAATAAGATACGCCAACATAATGTCTCGTTTATATCACGCATTAAGGCAAATACTGGGAAATATTTTTTGCTCCACTAACTAAGTGATAAGATGATTAAAACCAAAGCCATACAAAAGAGTATACCATTTAAACGGTGGCATGTTTATTTTCGAGCTGTGCATTTATCGGGTATCGCATTAACCTTTCATTCGCATTATCAAGGGAACCAGTGCGCTAAGCAGAATGTTACCCATAGACTTCAAATTTCAGTGAGACATGATGTTATTGGAGAAAGATTATCTTTATCTGCCGGGATATGGGTACGGAATTCGATTACTAAATCAATTCATTCAGAATTTCCAGTCTATTTTAAGGTTAATCCTATTATTATTACATCTCATTAATTTTTAACTTTAACAGATGAAGCAAATTATGAACAAAATCCTATCTGAGGAAGGTAGAATTAAGACGGGATCACATGGTTAACAGAAAATGTTGCCAAAATGCTAACAAATTTGAACACGCTTTTTGGCATCAATTTTATTCGAACCCAATGGAAACAGATTTTATGTTATTTTTGAAAACAAAACATAATATATATTTTTGTTAAAATGATTGGAAATTAACGTCTGCTTAATAGCAGTTCCAAAGATGGTTGAAGAAAAGTGTTTTTCAACACTTGTTCAACATTTATTCAGAGAAGTGGCATTTTGAGACCTCTTCTAGATCAGCATTAACCAATACGAAAGAGCTCAGATAGCTGATAATCCTCATTTATCCGATATTACATATTTGCATATTGCAATTTTCACAAATTGTTCTATTTCAATATTCTCTTCTCTTGATATCTTCGTTAAGCACATATCGACAAAAGATCTTTTGAATAATGGTACACTATAATCTACCGAAATTGTAATTCAGCCGAGACACCCTTGAAGGGAAGTTTTCTATGATGAGATAAGATAGCTGAGAAATTATAAGTGGGATAAATCTAACACTTCGGTAACTGTCGGTAACATACACTTGCTCTGGTGTTAGATTAAATGCATTTTAGCCGAAATTGTGAGGTTCAATCTTGAAAGCCAACTGATCACCTTCACAGCAAAACTTCAAATACTAACAAGTCATCGAGGTTTTAAGACAAAGAGGCACCAATCACAACCAAATTTGTAAAGATTTTTTTATTTCAAGATCAATATCATGTGACATACCTATCTCAGCATGGCTTTTCAATTCCCCTTTTAACCAAATCACCAAAAAAGATATATTTTTCAATGAATAATTTACTTCGATTTTAACTTATTTCTAATGAATATTTCCTTTGCAATTTTCCCCGTTGATTCAGCCTGACCCGAATTCCCTATCTAAGCGTCAAAGACTCCCCGTGACCTGTTAAACTCTTGACTGGAGTCAGCTGAGCTTAAATTTGCATTGACCTGGCCCAACTTTCTCAATAATGTTTATCTTTCTTTTGAAATCGATTTGTCCTCTTTCCACTGTACTCTTAAGCTGTCCCTAATATTAGATTGGCTAGCATATGCAGCGGCGTCATAATGACGTCATGTCCCGATTTTATGCGAATTGAATATGATAGGGTTTTAGAACGACTTATCAAAAGTATATAAGCCGACGCACGCACGCCTGGTGGTGGCACAGCCGAAAAACAGTTTCCTATATCGCAGATCTCTGAAATTTCAGATAGCTGCTGTCTTGCATCCCTGCCTGCTCCACTGCCTGATACTATTACATTAACTGCTGTCATAGGTCAGTAAGACCTTGACTATAGCCTTGCCTCTAAACAACTTTTTAGCTTACAACTACTATTAGTCCTGTATCAATCTTTAAATTTCACTTTGCATTCCGTTAGATCACGTTAGTATTAATGACCCTACATCAGATAGCATACTGCATCTTCGGCGGGACCTTTTTGATTAAGTAGAATAAATTTTGCTACACGAGTTCTCAATCAATAAAAAATGGATTTGGTTTGTTAAGTACGTGATTTTGAATAAAGAGGTAAATTTAAGCCAAAATTTGTAAAAATATCGTGTACTCAGTGCCACTGTTCACCCAACAGTATTCAAAAATAAGCCATAAAGGATATTAATGCTGTAAATTATTTCAAAACTTGAAGGTCTTGGGGTCTTTCCCCAATAACTATGATACTACCGGCTTTGCACCTATCTGTCCGACTCGTATTTTGGATATGAAATTTAACCGACCATTATTTGATGAAGCAGATTTAATAAAACTTCCCAGGCTCATTAGGACAAGCATTACCAATGCTTAATTTGGATAGAGAGTGGGCAACCCGTAGCCGCCGTTATAAGAAACTCCGCATTCTACTATCCCTCTTGTCTGTCGGAATTAACCATTCGGGTTGGCCGCCCACGTCACTGGATGTATACTGATGGGCATCGATCATGTGACCTCTGACTTAGCAAATGTGCAATTTGATCACTGCGCACTGATTCTAAAATTGTCGACTCTACATCCAGGAGTTAAACCCTTGTCTTTCACTATATAGGCCAAGATACTCACTCTCATACTATCGCAGAGACATGCGAGTTTAACAGGAGTATTTCCTTCCAGTTACTCAGAAAGACTCGCAACGAAATAACTTGAATTCAAACTATCTAATTGGTTAAATTCTATTGAGACAAAGTTTGAAACAATAAACTTTGAACTATTTTATAAAATTAACCACATATGATATAAAATAATCATCATTACTTTTTATATGCGTTCACATGCATAGAATGATAAAAATGGGTTCTCAATAATGCATGACTAATAAAGCTATGCTCTGGGGCCGTAATTAATTCAAGTATAACTAACCTTTTATGAATTGATTAGCATACATCGCTTCAAAGTCTTTAAAAGCTTAATTGGCCAGGACAGCTTTTGTCCAGTAAACTTAACCTGCAAACTATTGGTGGAAAAGGGCTAGTAAAGGTCATCCAATCAGCAGGTTCCACTTCGATTAACCAATCATCCTTCTTCCATAGGAAAGGAGTGGTTATGCTGCAACTTGGGTACGACGTTAGATTTAATGACGAAAAATAGCTCCCTCCTGCTTTCAATCTCTTGCCTGAGGATGAATAGGAAGAGCTAGGTGAAATTCGTTCTAATTCGTACTATTTTCTTACCCAACTTCTCAGAATGCATGATCAAACAGATGACTTGGACACTTACAATATCATAATCATTTGCTTTACTGTGAGCTTCGCCTTCCTCGTAATTCACCTGATTACACTTATATTCTTCAAAAAGGTAGGCATATCATTATAAACTTTATTTAATTTTAAATGAAAAATGAATTTGCGATTAATTTATTCCTCATTTTATGTTAAATTAGTTAATTTACATTGGAAGTTATAACTAAATAACGTATTAGACATTTTCAACAATAAGTTTGAAATTAAAAGGAATTAGTTATTCTTTTTATTTAATTGCATATAATTAATTCCAATTAGTAAATTTCTTGTTAAAAAACAATCATTAATTTTAATTTTTCTCGGTTCAAACACATAGGACACAAATCCGGCCTTGTGTTAAGCCAATCCTGGTTAGCTATAGGTAACCGGTCCGATAAAAAATTCCACTTTAAGTGGCTTGAAAATAAGGTCTTTGAGGAGATAAATTTTCCATTAGTGTGGTTCATTTTTGAGAAAAATTAGAAGAAGGTCATATTGCAGCTTGATACCGGTATACTAGATAATTTCCAGATGTTCAAAATTAAAATAACTTAAATACTTTCAAGTTATGATTATAAAATAGACCAGGAGACGGATACGCATTATATGGGGGTTTTATATGAAATTCAACCTATACTTGAGCTTTCACGAGAAATTTATTAAACCCCACGAGATTCAGTGTAACTGAGTTTTGCAATCTTGGCATCGGTCTGGGCATGTACTTCTGTATGAATACATTACCATATTTGCCCTTAAAAAACTGGTTTTCGGGTGTACCAGTTACTTACATATTTAAACTTTCATCCTTTTCCCAATCTGTTTCCAGCTAAGTTGCCACCATCAAATTAAGAAGAAAAATATTCAAATAATTTTCACTTTTTAACATCCTGAGATAGTGAAAAAGCCAAGGAAAAGAAGCGAAAACCATGTGAATGGAGCTTGAAATTGTAGCGGATGTACAATTCACTTCGAAAAAAAGAACCTGATTTAATCTTAAGACAAATGATGCTCTAAATTCAATTCAATTTTTGCGAAGGTGAAATTAACACAATAAATAGAGATTAAGTGATTAGATTTCGACACATCTGTAACGTAGCTGAAAAAAATCTGTCTGATACATTTTTTAACAACTGGATAAGAAGATTGGGGAATCAAAACAGAAAGAACAGGAAATTAAGCGCCTGAACTGAGACGGTAAAAACAGAGGTGGATAAGGTATACAAATAGATTGAGTCATAGGGAAGTAATGCAAGTGAAAATCAATGGCTGACTTGTAGATGCGATTTGGGCACAGAGGGGTTGAATACAATGACTGTACTGATGGATATTTGGTTGTGGGACGTGTTCAAGAGTGTTTAATAAACTCTATTCGAGGTTTTTATTCCATTTGTTGCGGTTTGAGAAGGTGGTGAAACAGAAGACCAGAGTTGATTATACCAAGGTGTATTGAACGAACCACAATGGAGACTTCCAAAAAAGGTAGGAGAGAATTGAGGAAGAAAGGGGATTGGAAGGTAGCGAAGAAAGATGTGTCTTACAAGCAACAGTTTGTATATGTGTGTCTGAAAAACAATCTATATTCATTACTTGGGTGGAGACACGCGTGAGGACATAATTGTATGGGAGCTTTTAATTAGACGAGACGGTTGTAGGAAAAGGAAGGGATAGCATGAACAGGACAGGTTCTGAAACATCGCGGAGTGAACTGAGTCTCTGCAACTACCATCCGAGGTACACTTATTTAGCTTCTCTTTGTTTTCGTCGCCTATAATAAAATTGAATCCAAACGAGTGGCATAAGGTAGAGATAGAATAAGTTGAAATCGTCAAAGAATGCCTTACAGAACTGATACTGAAACGTGCCATTAAAGCCAACTTCAATTCTAAAAGAAAATTAAAAAGTTATACAATTTTTACCTGGTGCTAATTACATTCGGTAGAAAATGAGGGGAAAATTCGGGTATCCTTATTTTTTCCAGTGACATTTAGGCAAATTACTTCTGCGTCGTTGTTTCAGAGTTAAAATATTGAAAAGGGCTTTTTTAATTTTAAATGAGAGTAATTTTGACTTCTGATCGCAGAAAAGAACTTTGAATGCTATTTATCATCTGCTCTTTGAGAAAACTCTCGCTTGAATCAATTAATCTCATTTTAATGTTTCTAACTTACCAGAATGCGATAATCTCACCGAGTTCCGAAATAAATTATCTAGTATCTAGTAATTATTACTTTTCCCTTTATAACTTTTGCATGGTGAAAATGAAAAATGTAATAAATTAAATTAATGCTAATTTTTCTTCAAATTAATATTTGTTTAAATTTACTCTCTTAAATAACCATCATTTTATAAGGTTAAAATAAATGAAACTTCCACATTTTAAATTTGAGGATAAGAAGGTGGCTACTGCGGAGAGGGAATAAAATACGAATCCTTTTTTCACCCAGAAGATGAGTCATTTTGTTTTATTTCGTTATAAATAATTTGTCCGTTATTGTTTGGTGAAATAGATTTTGCCTGCGAAATGAGTCTAGGTAATCATTTTTGTTCTGCTTAATTTACCTGATTAGAAATGCCCACATTTCTGAATGCCTGTTTTATTAAGCTTTAAGTCTCCTTTCTTGATTATCAACTAGGAAATAAAAATTGTTTGGTGTACTTGATTGGAAAGACTTATTAAAACTCTCCTTTTAAACCAAGTGAACGATTTTATAAGTTCGACAATCCCATTGATTGTAATTATATTGCCTAAAAAACTGTCATTCGATACCCATCTTAAGTAAAGGAAAGACAAACTGGAATGTTCCACAAAGAGAAATTAAATCAGTCACTTAATACCTGATCAGTACAACTATTGGATATGGACCAATGGGTCTCAGAACCGTAAATCTGACATAGCAAACAGTCACGCTCTCCTGAATTATCAGTAACTAGATTTCAATGAGAGGGGCTGCACAACAAACGCCATAAAAATCGCAATTTATCTACCACAAAATATGTGTAGTAGTGTTGTTTTCGAATGGGATCTCTTCTGAGCCTTTGCAATAGTTTATCGTTATTATTTCCCAAGGTAAAGTGAAAAGTTAATTTTACTTTTAATCACGGAATGGCATCAGAAATAATGAAACAGTTTGATAAAAGATGAAACGATTATTCGATCAGATACATATTAATTAAGTAGAGGTATTAAGGGTCACACTTTTTCAATCATCTCCCTTCTGATAAAGGAATTAATTCAGCATTTATTATCCCAAAGCTCACCTTTCATTAATCGATTCCTGGGTTTCTGGGTATGCTCACGCCGGCAATATTCAGAGCTAGTTGGCCAGCTGTGATTTAATTAAATAGTTGCTCATATATGCATATATTTTTCCCTACAGCCATGAGCAGGTATATGAAACTAGCGAAGATGTTTTAAGCATAACAGGACTCAACAGATTTCACGTTGAGTAAATTCAAATAAAGACTATTTGAGCTCTTTGATAATATCAGCGCTCTGAGAACGGATACTAATGTATCTGATTACCTTGAAGGTAAATCAATAATACAAATAAATAACCTAAATCCAACCTTGGATAAACAAAGGAACGTAGAAAGCTCAATCTTTGTTAAATAGAAGTTAAATTTATGATACCGTCTCATTTTTAGCGGAAAACCTCAAGCCAATTAAATAAGTGCTTTATGGAATCCATTTTATAATTTTCATACGTTTATTTAAAGTTTTGAATATTAAAAAGGTCCGTTTCTGGGCTTGTTCTTGTTACCGCATTTATGCTTATCATTAAGCTTTACTTATTACTGACTTCGAGTACTTACACTTGATGGCTATTATCCAGTCTCCTTACTGCAGCTTTAAATCTCATATAGTTAAACCCCATTTTAGCTGTCCTATTTCTCACGAACTTGATCGAAATTTACGGGAATTTTGTGCTCATTACAACGCTTGTGGAAGGACGCGACTTTAGAATTAAATTGGCACATTTTTTGAAGACGGTTGTGCGAATTGTGTGTAAGGGAAATTAATAATTACTCAAGGGTTATAAAATCTTACAATTAATGTATATTGATTCTAATGTATACTTTTGAATAAGGGATCTTCATTTACCTTTTGAAGGCATAGTGTCTTGATAACTTTAAATAACATTTTGTCCTTTTCTACGTACTTTAAGCAATATCCTTTCTTTTTATTGCGTGGGATCTGAGAGTAAAGAAAGTTCGAGTGAAATTATTCTGGTAATTTAATTAAAATCAGATCAATCAAAGTCCTATTTTTTGTTGAGTATGAAGAAATGGGTTTCAAATCAGTGTGTATTAATCAGTTTTAAGCACTATACTACCGTATTATGAATTCAGTAGAAAAAGCATTGCTCTGTTTTTAAACTAGCAATCTGTCTCAGATGGGGTGAACTATTCTTATCTCATATCGCGGACATTGGCAAAATTATATATAAGTCAAATATCCGTATTTTTAAAAGGAACAATTAAGCGTAATAGAAATATCTTAACTAGGGAGTCTCTAAGCTATTTTCTTGTATCTAAAGAAAGTCTTGTAACTGTCATTGCATAAATATTGCATTTATAGGTGAAAATATTTTAAAGACATCTTTTTAGAGGAAGCTCAGAGTAAGCTTTAAATGAACTTTATTTCGCTGAAAAAAGTATTCGTTTGCACCCAATGCTATCTCTTGGCTATTTGGAGAAACAGGCTTATTGATATCAACATCTCACTTCAAAATACTGGTAAATTAATTCTGAACATCATAGACTCATGAAATCTCGGATCAAATTTTCAAAATTTGAACCAAACAGTCTATAATAGATAACCTAATGAATTAGGGCTCTTTTGATTCCTTATTGGCTGTTTTTCTCGTCCGCATGCTAAGATACTTACAAAGTTGACCAACAGCAAAATAGTTTTGCTTTGTCATAGCCAACTGTTAGAAATTAGAATCGATTATTTTCACTGGGAAGCTTTATCCCTTGTTCACTGGATTTTCTATTTTTGCATTTAAATGCCCACATCTGGGTATGCAGGACCGCCTGTGAAGAAACCATCACTGCAATTATTGGCTAATCAAGTAGGCAGTCATTTACTGACTATCTAAATATGTATAAACACGTTTATTTTCTTAATAGCAAATCGCTTCTTCTTCCTGTAGTTTGAGTATTTGTAGCTTTGTAAAGTGGCAATCTATTCATACATTACTAATAATTATGATTCAGCTGCAAATTTCCTTCAAGCAATTAATGCAAATAATCGCAAGATAAGGCAAAAATATCTTTAAACCACATATTCATCCCCAGAACCATCTGTTGGTATATACATGTAGGTACTATAAACAAAATTTCCTGCCCATTTACCACGAAAAAAAACATTTTCCTTGTCTTTTTGTCTTTAGGCTCGGCGACTTTATGGAGTGGCCTATTTTCTGGGTCAGATCTTTCTCAGCCTATCTGCACTCCTGACCCTAATTAGTTGCGGTCTAGACCGCAGAAGTCTGGCTTTTGAAATCATCCCCCTTGCTGCCAACTTTGGTTATCTTGTGAATATTTCCGCGCAAACACTCAGTGCGATCCTCACTCTCCTATTCTCCTTACAGACTGAAGTTACTGTAACTTCATCCCCTGAAACAGCCGAAGAAATCGTAGCCATTCCACGAAGGAGTATTGCCAGGAATGAGGCTTGCGTTCGCAGAATTTGGGTCAATGCTCTCGCTCTCTTCTGTATTTTTGGACTTCCTCTTAGTATGACCCTACAACAGTCTTTCGTCTCCGCTGTCAATAAAACCTCAATTCTTAATGTGAATATCAGTGGAAAATCAATTCAACGAGATGTGTGCTCCTTCAAACCGAATGCTGACACTCTCTACTTCCTCCTGACTCCCGCTGTTCTTCTACTCACTATACAATTTGTAGTGATATGCATAGCGTTGAAGAGGTGTTTGTCTTCAACAGATGGTATAAATAAACATTTAAAGAGGCATCGGAGACTAATGGCACTGTTTAAAATGTGTTTTGGTCAACTCCTGGTATGGGGTACGGCACTTCTAGCCTTGATTTTGTCGTCAAATACTCTCTGGACTATATTCACCCTTTGTATGGCTCTGCAGTCTATTTTCTCAGCGACGGTTTGCATCCTTTCCCGATCAGTAATAGGTGCTGCTTTGGCTTCAAAGTACCGTGGAGGAGGTGGTGAATCGGGAGGAATTAACTTCTCCAACGGAATCCATCGATCGATTAGTGATGATGACAGGGAAATGCTACATGCCTGTCAATATAAACTGGGAGATGAAAATGAACGATATTACTATTGAGATTCATAAAGTTTGCATACATTTTTGTGAAATTAATATATTAGTATTTTAACTTGTTTTATTTTCTTGTCGACCTTTTGTGAAAAGTAATTTTTAACTGTAAGTGTGATGTTGTTTTAATCATATCATTTACTTGAATCCAAATACATTTTGCTATAGATACATCGTTATAAGTGATTTGGGAGATAATGTGTTTGTCTCGGAACACGATTAGCGCTTCCTACTGCTAACGTGGCTATTTACAATATTAAGCTGTTAAATGCAGAAGCTTGAGATGGCTAAACTTCCTTACCGGAACCGCTTAACTACCAGCTCCAGTGCACCAAAAGTTAGAATTCAGGAGAGTGATTGAGTAAGTCCATGGGATAAGAAGAATAGGCCTATGTCCCGGGTTGGGTTATTTCTAATTGGTACTACTAAAAATAGTTCCCATCTATTAATGAAGTGAATGAGTATTTTCGACTTTCGCTAATTCATTTTAATAGCATTCTTCAATGTTTCCTCTTGGAATGGAAAGTAGAATCCACTTTGAATAAGCAGGAATAAATAATAACCTTGTCTATGACATTTTTTCTTGATTTAACTGTTAAATCTATTTGTTTTTGGAATATTATCCAGTATATCTTGTAGCAGATGCTGCACCAATAAGGCTTTTTCCTTCACCTAAGTAATCCTCCCAAGCTGTCCAAATAGCCTCTAGCAGAGTCCACTATTATCAATGTGATTCCTAAATTAGCTAGGCTATGCCCAAAGTGGTAAGAACAAGAAAAATGTTGAGTGGAGAGAATTTATTGCTCAACTCAATGTGTGTCATTGACAAAAGCTGTCATTAAATACAAAACCACACCAGGCTGCAGGGATCTTGATTGCTGATTGGCTGAGGAGATCTCTGTCCGCACGTCCGCGCTTGTTCTCTACGTCACCGGTTACATATCGCACTTTCCAGACTATTCTAGGGCACGTGATTCAATCAGCCTTGTTAGCATCGTGAACTCCACAATCTAAAATCTGTTTCATTTCACAATGTTAATGTTGTAATAACTGCGGCTTTGATCAAAAAACACTTCTTCGACGCATATTTATCCAATCAAACCTCTATTCAATGTCAATAACAAACATTCAAATTTACAGAGTGGTTTGAAATTAACTTACTATTTTCAAAATCAAATATTATTGGTTATTAACCAATTTTTGTTTAGTATAAAATACTTATAGCAGTCGAGTCACACGTTAGCATTCACCTACTGTTTCCTATACCGCTCGAGACTCTCTTATAGAACCCCATTTGACCCCAAATTTTTGGATGCCAGTTCTCAACAGTCCTTGCGCCGATTTGGGCATGTACTTCTATAATGATCTAACACTTTCTTTTCGTAGTGTGCTGATAACTTGACGTAGTCTTGAATATTTAAACTCCTAAATATCAGAATAGGGAGTTACCTTGTAATCATCCCGTATACATTTGAAAGATGATTATCAGTAATCTGTTTCATTTACAGAATTCCTTAGCTATTTTTATAGGAAGAGCGGAAGTGAAAATGCATACTGCTCCTAACTAAACAACGTCGGCTAATTTGCTAGTCTCTTAAAAAAGTTTGCAAGGGAAAGCTTTTTGGCAAAAGGCAAGGAAGAGATTTCTCCAAAAGGCAATTTACTTAAGAGAGTGGATGAATTTCGATGGAATAGGTAGCGAAACACACCTATTTCTTTTGCAACTTTAATCCTGTAAATTTTATTCTAAGTTGATTTAACTAGGTGCTTATGGAAGTATGAATTAATCTGCCTTAACAGAAACACATCCTTATATTCGAAGATAATTTTTAAAAACTGTAGGGCAAGATTCTGACATTCCGTAGATTTTAAATCCTAAATTCCTCTGCCAAATTGATTCCTCAGAATATTGGCTTCATTTGACCGTATCAGTTAAAAGCACTTACCATCGATAAAATTGGTTGTGGTAGTAAACACGGATCCAGCTTTGCTAGTCTGATCTCTCTCCTCTTAGCTGTAAGAAGATGCATTTGAATCGAGATGTTAGCATGACTAACTGCTCAACTACACCAACTGGTCAATAAGTTCCAAATATTCGTGAGCTTGGACTCACTCGGGAAACTAGGGGTCAAGTCATGAAAGTTGTGGTTTGAGACATTAGAATAGTATACAATGATAAATCATTTAATCTCACGCGACCAACCTCTGCTTCGTTTCATCCTCTAGTGAATTATTTTGGTCCCCATGATTAAAGCGGACAATAATAATAACGGAGAAATTTAAATATTACTTTTAGCTAAAAATATTATATAGAAAATATATAATACGCATGAGAAACTGGATAGGATGAGTTGCAAAAATGTTAAAATCGTGCAACCTGGTATCATCTTACTTTTCTGCCCAGCAAATGGCTCTGAACCTCTAGAGAAACGGGGTAATGCCACCACCCAATCTTCTACACTTAGTCAAATACGAATGAATGCAGACCTTAGCTTTTAAATACCAACCTCTACTACCCAGCTTTCACTAAAAGCTCAATTTCAAATAAGCACAAGGAAAATCTCAAGAGATTAGATTTTAAAAGACAAAGAGGCCCTACCTGTAACTGTAACAAAGCAAAAATCTTTTGTTTCCAGACTGAGGCCTTCCCATTTATCTTCCTCCTCTCCTCGTAAAAAATATCATATTGAAAGCTTTGTATCTCATGTCCAGATCATATCCTAGATACGACTGTTTGTCTGTATAGTAAACATAGTTACCATTTAATGACAGACGCAATGTTTAAAATGAACACGTTGGAAGATGTATAATGAGTTACGTCTGCCCTTGTACAAAAATTTAGACAAATTTTCGGCACAGAGCAAGGCAGCATCGTTCATTCGTATTCATGGCTATAAATCCAACGTAGCGTATACATCCATTTAATACATATTCACTTAAAATGCTTAAATTAAGAAATGTCTTCCAATTAAACCCTCCTGGTCGACTTTTCTAGCGTACTAAGTTAATATCTTTTCAACGTTCGGGCAATTGTCAGAACGCCATCAGTCGACAAGGTCTTATTGTCATGCGCACATCTCCACGTCACTCAAAACTTCTGTGGAGACTCAAACGATTGTCAAGCTATACTCCCCCCTTTTCAATTCAATAACCACCATGTCTATATCCCTACCCTCTCAGTTTGATACCAACTGATATAGTAATTCCAAATACCCTCACTTATTCTTTATTCAGATATACTCAGGTATAATCTCCCACTGGTCCGGCCCTGACGTTCCCCATTTCCGCCACACATCTAATCGGCTCTCTTCTCTTCAACTCCAACCCGACGACTCCTACGGCGAAGTCCTTAGCTAGCTCCACCTATCTTCTACTTTTCTCGTAGACCCTTCTCTTTCTCCCTGCAAAGTCTTATTAAAGTGTTTTTCTAACTAAATCTTGCGTTTAATTCTTACTCTCCATAAGTTTTTATTTAACGACTCTACTATTTAGCTCCCAACACCCTCCCCAATAAAAATTTACCTATCCTACCTTGGTGACTACTATACTCATCTACATCCCTTCCAAATAAAGCAAAATACAAGTGCTTTGTACAGATAAAATTATAAACATGACTGTAATAGCGAAATTCATATTCAAAATCAACGGAACAGATCACCGACGGAGGGCAGAGGCGCAAGGAATTCATCTTCAAGTTTCTGGTCATCAGGAAGATTGCGAACATGATTGTCCAACCTGTTTTGCAGGGAGCTTATCAAAGCCCGTTTCTCCCGAATATTCTGAAAGGACAAGAGTGACCCTAATAAAGATGGCGGAATGCAAGTTTATCGGTCAGAGATTAAATGATGTCCTTTCCTGGATGAGTGTTTGAAGTGCTAAACATCTCCCAAAGAATAAAGCAAATCAAGCACTGAAGTATCCAGGATCTTGGAGTCCGACTACATGGTAAACTTGCTTTGAGACAGGGCGAGGAATATAATTTGCCTGCCGCTGTTGACAAGCATGTCTCGTTTGTCTATCTAAGCAATTCTAATTGACACAGATTACGAAGATATGACCGAGATAAGACGTGTTCTCTCTGGGGTCTTCTGGATCTTTTGATCACAGTTCCCAACACGCTACAAACAAAACGCCAAGGTCTTAGCTGTGACCGGTTCATCATGGTCGAATACCATTTCTAAAATTGTGAAATACAACCTTAAGAGAATTCGTGCAAGAACACTGAAATACAAATTAATATTTCTGTGAACGTTCACAAAAAGGAAGGTTGTGTTCTTACACTGATCGAAGAGATCACTTCTTCAAAAGCGCAACGTACACCAATACCTTCAATTTCTGAATGCATTAAGTTCTACAAAAGACAAGGGTGGCGAACCGATATGCATCACAAATTCATCCCAAACTGCTAATCAATTTGTGTGGAATTGGTGAAGAGATGCACAGTTAATTTTGTAAATAGCAAAAAATATTTCCATATATTACTCAGGCTAAGCTGAGTAAAAGTAAATAATCCCGAACTCTACCCTCTACTCATTATTAGAATTTAAAAGCTATCCATCCTCTCGTCTGATTTGTGTAATGTATACCCTTTATATAAATATAAAAAAAATTATAAAAACTTCAATTTGACTAGAGGTATGGCATTAGTCTGGTGAGCCGTAATCCCTGAAGCGACCTAAACGCCACAGACGACTTTCCTTCAATGGATTTGGAAATCAGTAACTAAATTGAAGATAGAAGAATACTCACCTGAATACTACATTGAATGTTTTGACAAGATTCTCTGAGGGCTTGTTTGTAAGCACGGAGACTCAAGCTGAGATTTTGACGTTGGGACATCTCTTCGTCTAGACCGGCGTTGTAGACCTCTAACTGGCTCAGAGCGGTTTGGATACTCTGAATTAAGGTTCCTCTGTCTATTGCAAAGGAATGTAGAAACTTTACTATTAAAAGTGACATGTTAGGGACTTCAGGATAAAACGCCAACCAGAGCAGATTTTAAGACGTTATTTTCCAGCGCCTAAACATATCTTGCTCAATTTCTCCGCGATCTTACCCTAAAAATTCCCATTTATTCAATCAATTGTAATCCTATTCGCCAACGATTTATGCTGTCCTAACCTGCTACTCCTAAGTTACACTATTTCACACTCAGTTTACAATACCCTACTAAATAATAGTAAGTAGAAGGAAGAATCATTGCTTAAATTTGATTGGTTAATAAAACAGAATCATGAACGAAAGCCAATACAAGTCAGTAGACATCCGGAAAAAACATTATCTATTAGATCGATGATGATTCATCACTATAAATCTAAAGGTATTTTCGTTCCAAGGCAGGAATTGATCTCCTTACATTTGTACCCACAATAAAAAGCAATAGGTGGAATATCCAGTTAGATATACTAAGACTACAATTAAACAAATCCATAAGGTAAAATAATGCAAAGTTCGAGAATTACGTGAGAATATAAGCGATCTCCATTAGATCATAATTTCCATTTCACAGTATACTACTAAACATTAATAAATAACATAGACAAATTTCAGGGATTCAGCTAAATTTGAGGTTTAAAGGATAAACAAATAGTTCTTTTACCCAACGTAAAGATGAAATTGTACTATCGTAAAATTATCCAAACTATATAGGACCCATGATTATAATTATCTCATAAGTATCAGACTATAACAGAAGTTCTGTCCATTTTTTAAATTTGAATTAAAATGAAAATTTTGTCAAAAATACATTTATTTAGTATTCAACGTAGTCACCAGTTTTATTAATTGCATCTTCCATCATACCATAAGCTTTCTTATTCCTCCTTCATAGAACTTAGCCAGTTTGGACTCAAAAAAGAAACCAGCTTCATTTCCACCTCTTCTCTTGAGGTAACCCCTTGTCCCATTCCAATGATTCTGTAAGCTCCTGGAAAGATGAAAATGGGTTGGTGCAAGATCGGGGGAATATGGTGGGTGTTGCATGATTTCCCAGCCAAATTCCTCAACGAGATTCTTGATTACTCTTGAAGTGTGGAATCTGGCCTTGTCATTGTGCAGAATCACCCCTTTTCCATTCATTAAAGAAGGCCGTTTTTGCTGCCGTTAACTGCTTTTAAACGAGTTAGCTGCTGACAGTAAACTTCAGATGTTATTGTTTGACTGTCACCCATTAGTTCATAATAAACAATTCCCTTCAAATCCCATCAAACACACAAAATAATTTTTTTCGGGTCCTGTCCCGGTTGTGAAATTGGTTTTGAACCACTGTCTTAACTTAGCCACGTCACTGTCTTTTACCCTTAACATTGTTGTAAAGAATCCACTTTTCGTCGGCGTCAGTTTTGATTTGGTCTGAAAATGGTGCCTGAAGTTCACCAGAACGCAGTGAAACACAACAGGTCACACAATGTTGCTTGTTGATTTCTGACAAATCGTGTGAGGGGAGGCCCATTTTCCAGTCTTTGAGACTTTGTCAAGTCTTTTCATTTCTCTATACATGGTCATATGGCGGCTTACGTTAAAGATTTTGCTCAGTTCTCTAGTAGTGTAGGTTGAATTTGCATCAATGGCAACTTCTAATTGCTCAAAATTTAGAGCATCCTGCTCTCGGTTTGTCTTTCAGGCTGAAGTCATCCTTTTTGAGACCACCCTCAGAAAATCACCTTCCACAGGTCATTTCTTTCACAATATCATTTCCATATGTGTGTTTGAGTGTTTTTCCTGCTGAACTTGCCTTATTTCCTTTATGAAATTCAAACAGTAAAATATGCCTGATATGGTCTTTATTTGGAGTGCACATTAGGGCTAGAAATAGTTATTACTAACGAAAATTATCACACAATCTGAAAGAGGAAATACTATTTTATTAATTACCATAGATAAGCCTACAACATTAGCAAGCTAACTTGAAGTAATCGTGCCCTAAACACAAAGCTCAAAAATTGGACAGAACTTCTGTTACAACCTGATACATCTTTCCATATTTTCATAATGAATCCACAACAAAACAATACGTCTAGTTCCTCTCCCTTAATATGAACATTCTCATCATAGCCTACCTTTTTTCTAGCCTATCCATGGTAGTCTAAAGAATTCTGAAAACCGTAAGCCTAGCACATTTGCGTTGATTAACCCAAGGCATCTAACTTCACAAAACCCAAATAAGTATGTATTACTCTACGAAAACGATCGATATAATAAAAACAACTTACCTATTCCCTGAGCAATCAGTTTAGCAGCTTCCTCTGGATTTGACACCTCAACAGGAAATTCCGAGATCCTCTGTCGAGTAACAACGTTGGCCGAAGGCGCAGAATTCTGCAGAGCATCCAACTTCTTCACCAACTCAATCGTTTCGGGGGGTTTGACGGGAGCAGAGAGCAGAATGTCATGATGTTGCATCTCCTCGCGCAATCTAGCCCCAGGAGAAAGGGAACTCTCTCTGGGGGAGAATTTCGTCGGGGTAGCGGCTACGACGACACTTTCTGTTGATGGGGATATCAGGGATGGAGTCCTTTGTTGGTACTGAAGTTTGGACGATTTGGCTGCAGCAGTGCTGAGAAGAGCCGCCGTGAAGGAGAAATCAAATGGAGAGGGTTCGCCACTCGCTTTAGTCTGTAAATAGGAAGAGGCAAAAACTAAAAAAATAACAAACAAGTATTTCAAAACAAGGACTATTGAACGGATGTGGAAGATTTGGAAGAGGAAGGTCATTGCTATCACAGTATCTGTTGCCAGTTATTATTATTTGAAGTACGCCGGAATTCCCTTCCCCCCCTAAACGGCATTGGGAACATAGGAACGGGAATGTCACTATTCGCATAAGGATTCATGCACTGTACTCGCTTTGTCAAATTCTTTATATCAAAAATGAAGTAAAGATAATGGAATGAAGTAAGCCAAATCAAGGAATAGACTGAGTAAAGTTCAAAAACTTGATATTAGATAACGATAGAAAGTGAAAAACAGCTTAAAAAAGATGAGTTATATAAAGAAAACTGATTAAAATGCGTAAGAATAGGGATAACAACTCAACATGCACCAGGAATAAAGTCTAAGATCTGTGGGGCTCCCTTCTACAACAATAGCAGTACCCGCCGTAATTGGAAAGTACGAAACAAGTATTAAAAATACGTGGAATTAAATGTAAAATAACCCCTAGGATGCGAAAAAAGATCAAATTGAGTAATAATACAGCACATGATTCAATTATATAAATCAACACAGGTATAGCGGTCAATGGATTCGGTGCGCATAATATCAGTGAGTGCGTACCGATGGATTTCGAGCCCATGATCTCCGACTTGGTAGATGTCTATAATGACCGCTACGCCACAGGTTAGAAGGAACTCGGCCGACAAGTAAATAGATAAAGTTAAATCATATAAAAAGAGCACCAGCGATGTTATTCGAACATAGCGTAATCGTGATTTACATGTCCCTAGCTGACCATTCTTATCAAAAGGAAAATCAAACAACGAATATCCAAACAGTTCTCATATAAGTCTTTACGGATCTGCGATTCCAAAGACATTGACAGGGGGAGAGAACATCATCAGTGCTTAAAGACTTCACATCATAGATAAATACGAGAAACCAAAAGGATGAAAACAAAATTAGGCCAACCAAAGTCCAACTAAAACAGCAAATATTGAATGTTCTGGTGGCAAATGTATTGCTTCGAAAGATCAAAATAATTAAACTAACATTTCACGAGAACACTTACAGGATTTTCATTATCAGCTTGAGAAGCAGAACGTTGACATTCCACTCGCAACCGACGAAGAAAATTGCGAGGATAGATCCTTCGATCAGCCCATACGACCAAAAGATGAGCAACACCTGAGCGGATTTGATGAGACTGAACTTTCGCCGTTTCACCGAAAGCCAGTGGGAGAACAGGTTCAAATAGTTGGACAAACTGGGGTGCCTTTTCCATGGTATTCACAAGAACATCGTTCACGAGGTGTAAGAAAGCGAGCTTTTGTTCGGCAGGGGCAGTATGAAATTCTTTGTACCAAAGTTTAACTAATTCAGGAGCTAAGTGGCGATTCTTGATAAAGAATTGGGAGGCCTTTTCGATCGACTTTTGAGTATGATTGAGTGACCGAAGACGATTTATTGACGTTTGTTCGAAAATGCCATCCATCTATTAAGAATAAAAAAGTTTGTAACGCGATTAACGTGAAGTAGACTTCTGAGTCAGCGAAACTCTAGTTTTAAAATAAAGCTGTATTTTTTCTATTACAAGATAAAATAAAAAATAACGCTATAAAAGTAACAAAACTTGCTATCAATCACGGTTGTATACCAACCACGGTTGTACTTATCAAGGTAATGTTCTGATTTGCCAATTGTATTCCGAAAGAATTATAAAAATGTCTTTTTTTTCAACTGTACTTATAATAAGCAAAAATTCATTATTCAATGTTAAAATGAAGAATATTTGAGTAAACTAATTCGATCAATTATTATTAAGAAAATTTATGAAGTTTAAGTAGCCACCAATGGTTATAATAAATAGAATTAAACGCCCAGTTTCAGTATTTCAGAGAAAACGATAAACCCATTTAATTATATTTACTGTTCGAAATTCGCTCAGAGGCAAAAGGACCTCCGTGTTTAAGATCTCTTTACACTCTAAAAGGATCGAAGTTGTTTAAATAGAAAATTTTTGTACCGTGTTGGCTTTCAGTTATAAATCAATAAATAATCCTCCAGGTCTCATTTTAATACGCTGCATCCGAATAGTTGCATTTAATTTTCGAGCGATTTGGAAACAGATTTTGGCGTTAATTTCCTCGGGTAAGCAAGTCTGGAAGTTTCGTATAAGTCTACGTATAAATTAGTCTTTCTGTATGGTATATCTTACTATTATTTATCATACCATATCATACTGCTATTTTTCAAATTATTTCATATTTTGCCAATTGGAAGTGAGCAACGTGAGAGCATTTTTATTTAAGTAAATCCAGCTGAAATTTGCTCCATATTTTACCAAATTCTAAAGTAATGATACGATATCTCTACCTTTATACCGATATTCTTTATAATACTTTCTTCAGATCACAAAAATTATGGCTTGTCTCATCAAGATCAGCTGGGCCTCTTGAATATCACCCCGTGAGTCTAAATCTGTCCTCTAAAAGGACGAGTTTTGTTGGCGCATTTAATCTTTAACTCTGATTTCAAAAATATCATGTAGGTATTATTATTGAGTGCATAGGAATAGCTCGTTAAAATGTATATATCGATTTAAAATTAGCTATAACATTCTGTACATATTATTGAAGATCTGATAATTACGGCAGTTTCGAAATCCGACTGATCATTATAGTTGATTTGCATAGCTACACTGCTCTGGCCTGAAATATCTCATTTATTGAACATTTTTAATACGGTATGGTCTCTTAGCATCAGCTCGATAAAAGAGTTAAGTTTTAGTTAAATTATATTGAGGTCGTTTTAGCGATAAAATTACCTTACTCTAACGAAAATCAGAATAGAGTAGACCGATTCATGAATTAAACAAACAAATTACACATATTGATATTCAGAAGTTAGCAGGAGCACTGATTCCTTAGTAAAAATATGATACACTCATTAACTCACTCGAAAATTTTATCTATTCCGAAAGTGTATTTTGTTAATTCTTTATGAGGATCAAATTTAAGATTTTCTTATTTAATTTGCATACACAAATGATTTATTTTATTCTTATAACAACATAAAGTTAGCTTTTGAGTGTTTAGTTCAGCTAAGTTTAACCTTGGATATTTCGTACTCATTCGCTCTCAGCGGAGTGAATATACGAATTTTCGAATTTTGGTACGCTCCGGTGAGTTTCGCGTAGATTTTATGATGTTCTGACGAAAAATTATTCCTTTATTTATATTTTAACTTTATTGGTCTTTCCTTTGTTCTTATTTTATTTCCTATTTGGTAGTAATATGCCTCAAATCCTGGAACCGGTGGTGTTACAGGTTCCTGAAGATGTGACTATTGATAACAGTGAGATAAGGAACCTATTTTCCGGCGCCTATTCCGAAATCGATCAAATATTAGCTGCCAAACGGGCAGTGTTCCAAAGATATCTGGATACGCGTGTAAATTGGCTTCGTATGCAACTTTTGCGAGAAGCTGATTCAACTGATTCGCTTACAATGAATCATCTAGAATTCCTTCGAATCTATAAGCCGCATATGGTTCCGGAGGAGTACAGATGTGGAGATGAAAGCACAAGGATTGTTGCACCCCCAAGTGCTTTAAGAGTCATAAAAACTGTTAAACGAGCTACTGCTCGTTCCAAACTCCATCAGACACCGGCACCGCCAGCTTCTAAAATCGTGAGTTTTTTGACATTCCATTCGCTTATTTTTAATTAAACATGTGTAACTTCTATGCTAGTAAATAGGAAATTTTCTAATCTAAATTCCTGTTTATCCTGTTGCAATTCGATATGGTAATCTTTTGTTTGTTCACTATTTCCAAATACTACTGGCATATTTCCTCAGACTTCGTGGGACTGATTTTTATCACTGTCCAACCACTTGGTTTTTTTAATAATAGATTTTACATGATTTAATGTGGTCAATTGCCAGATAATGTAGAGGGCACTGATTCTTCAAGAACAGTTATTATTTGCTTGAGTGACCGACTGGGGATATCGGGCGTTATTAATTCTTTTATGTGTCGAAGGCGTAGTTAGTTAACGTTTGCGTCTGCAAGAGATCAATGTTTATATCAGTGCACACTTAATGATGTGGAGGACCAATCCCAATGTTTAATAACGGTCATAAAGTGCATTAAAGGAATGTGAGTTCCTCATTAAGAAAACTCCCCTTTATCCAAGTCAAGTCATTTCCACTGATGGACTTTCGACGTTTTTAACGTGGTTCTTTAGCTTGAATGAGATTTCAAATGTTCGGATTTATTCGATAGCTTATTAACAGGTCAAATGCAACTCTGGTATTGCCATTCAGTTGAGGTTTTTTTTTTCAATTATCGTTCAAATTAAAAATCGCCCTTTTTAGTATCCCAATTCTTACATTGACATGCAAAATGTCTCAAACCGGTGGGGCCTTCTAAAATAGTCTCGTTTTTTTTCGGCTTTAACAATATTAATTTTGTAAAATGAAATGGAAAATATAGGTATAAAGAGCATGTATATTAAAAAGTGTAAAGATGCACACTTTATGTTGTGGACGTTAAGTAAAAGCCGTACTCGCTTCTCTGTCTTTGTTCTTTTCTCAATGAAGGATAGTTGCTGCTAAACTCCAACTTAAATACCGCTTAAGTGATATCTACATTTGATGATTTCATATTTTTACTCGGAGAGCCGGAGAATTGTTATCTGGTTGTTGATTGGTATTGTAATAGTGCTAAATTCCCACAGCAGAAGTACCTTAGGGACCCTACGAAACTTGGCTTGCAGATATCTCCCTAAAAACTCTCGATCCTTTTGTAGACTTTCCGTCCTAAAAAAACAGAAACCCTTACTATAGCAGAAGACTAGGATTTGAGTTGGACTACAAGTGTAAGAACTGGGAGAAAAGGGGGAAAGTGTGGAGAAAGTCTAGAAATTTTAAAGCAGGAGAGAGGCGTCAATGCAGAGTGAATAAAAACTGAGCTGGGATACAGAACCTAAATTGGGTTACGTCAAGTAGGGTTGAATGTTTTAGATTCGTTGTTCATCCGGTGAATAACGAATAGAAAATTCGTTTGACTACTGAAACTGTATGAACTGAAATGGGAGTTCGAGCAGAATTTTTGGCATCAATTATGCCTATTTCTAAGACTCCTGTCTTTTATTCATCCAATGTTTATTGCAGGTGAATTCCACTCCCTTCCGTACCCCAGCGACAGGAAAATATCCTCTGCGCGCCCGACGAACTACTACTACCAATGCTAAAAATACTACTCGTTTGCTGAACACTACCAACACGATAAGTAGGACTATTGCACGCCCTGTTCGAACTGCTGCTTCTAAAAAACTGCAGCCAACACTTTCAGTCTTTGATTTGGTGAGTACTTGTGCTAGTCAGTAGACGGTTGTGTCATATTTTGAGGAAATTCACGTTTTAATCAATTATTTTCCTACTTGTCTCTTAAATATTGGGTTAAACTAGCTCTTATCACCTGTTGTCCCTACCGCCAGTGACCGCCTGACTAATTAACTATCTGTTAATCAGAAATCTAGCAATAAGGAGACTTTATTTGTGAGTAAGAACATTGAGGAACAGTAATTGAAGTATCTGGTGTCTGAGACACGAATTCAGTTCAAGTAGTTGTATGGATTCTGGTCAAAACTTCGAAAGTATTCTATTCTGCCTTTTATCTTGGTGATTTACCGATAAGTTCAACTCCCCATCCTACTGATCTCCCTCTCTGGTACAAATAATCATCATGGAAGATGCTATTCACTGCGTTATTCAACTTCATTATTTGGGTAGAAAGGGGACATTATAGAGCCGCTCTTATGAGAAACCAGAATTTATATCTGTGGTCGACCATCCATATCACTAGATATGCACAGATGAGCATTGACCTCGTGGTCTTTGATTAGCTGTCGAGAGGTCACTGCCACCGGCGTATATACAATCGTGTTATTTTATTTCAAAGACTTTTTTTGTATTTTATTAATTCAGTCTTTTATTAGGCTCCTCATATTTATTGACTTGACAAAAGTTTTGCTCTAAGTGTAACCTGATTTTCGTGTTTTATAGTCTCTAATTATTTAGGCACTTATGACTTGTTCTTGATTAATCTATAGTATCAAAATACAATCATTATTTCACCAACTGAATCTCTATTTATTTCTTGATAAATGTCATTTTTATGCTTTATTAGAGTCTATTATTTTTTTCAGAAGGCTGATGTGCTGTATACCTCCTCGGGTGTGCCCGTGGCTAATCCCCTTGCAAACCTGCCAAGTGACTTGAGGGAGGAGATCAAAAGGATGCTAAAAGCGAGGAAGTATTAAAACTATCCACTGTCCCTTTTCTCTTGTTTTTACATGTATCTATGTGTAATATATTTGTCTTTTACTGAACTTGGTTAGGTTCCATTATCTTAACTTTGTATAATGGGGTTCAAAATTAAGTACATTGTACGACCAGCCGAGCTTAAGGTCAGACAAGGGTATCGTTTATTACAATAAACAGAATTACGAGGAGGGAGATAATCAGGCAGAGTTAAGTTAAGCGATAGGAGTTTGGGGCGCACGCGGATTATGCGAATGGAGGACACGCCGGCACACTGTCTCCTAGCCTGTTTAGGTATCCAGGCTTTACTACTCTTCTTTGTAGAGAGGCGTTCCGCCGGGTTGGTTCTCTCCGTGGAGGGGCTTGTGATTGGTAATATGCAAAAGAAAGGGAGATATGATTGATTAGTTTGTCTTTAGTTTCGATTTCGCCGTCATTAATGGCAGTGCCCTATACCTTGTATCTTACAATATTCTATCCCTATATATTGTCTTGTAACTGATAGAAGCTGAAATGTCCGTTTTGCATAGACTTTTCGCCCATTTAATAGGTGCGATATATGCTAATATTGGGAGCGGTATAGTTACAAATGAGTTGGATGGTTGACTGTTTTCATTTTTCCTTAGTTTAATATGTTTTCATTAAAATCGTTGACTTACAATTAGCGTTTTGTATAGCGGGTTTTTAATATGATTATTTTCGGTCACAGTGCAAGGTAAGCCGCACTGTTTCACCATGGAGAAACATTCAAACGCATAAGGAGTTCTTTAAGATGTAGTATTCAGGCAGTTGAAGTGATAGTCGAGATCGAGAGAACCCTACTCCATCTAGTTTCCAGATTCATCAGGTTTCTTTTTAAGCTGAGTTTCCTTCCGATATTCCTTTCTTTATGTTATGCTTATTTTAACAAATTTAACATTCTAATGATTTACTCATCTTGGTTCCCCCTAATTGGATGGCATTTCGTTGATATTTTTGCTAACACATTGCTAGAACTGATTCCTAGCAAAAACGATAAATAAGTCCGATAAACAAGCCGAGTATTAGAATTATGGGAATGAAATATGTCTGTCTAATAATTAATGTTCTTCTCTGTAGAGATATTAAAATGGATGAAGAAAGTAAGAAAAATTAGGCTTCATAGTGTTCCTGCGTTTATTTCAGCTACTGTTGGCACAATACTTGGTTAAGCAAAACTATTAATGCGAAGCCAAAAGTGTTTTTTTAATTGTAATCGATAGACTGATTTAGAATTTAAATGTGTTTTTCATAATAGTCTTCACTATGGTATTTTGTTATAAAGTGCTCACATCGATGTTGTTCATAAATAATACCCCTCAGGTATACTACTGCGCAATCGAATTTACTAGTAAAATAAATACTTTGTAAAACAGCAAATAAGATCCCATCTAACCAGATGATCATTTACACTTTGTCAATTCTGAAGGAGGAAATGATTAATGAATAATTTATATACCATGCAAAAGAAAAGTTGGTAATGGAACTGTTTTTAATAGCGTATCATCATTTGACAGGGGTGTAAATGAAAAAATTATAATTTGTTATGGAATGCCTCTGCTTTCAGATTTTATAAATTATTGGTCAAATAGTTTCTTAATGGCTGGAATACGGAAACTACCTATAAAACCTATAGTTAACACATAAATTGCTATTATAAAATAATCTCCTACTTGAAATATCTACAATTAATAAATTTATTCTAAACAATCTGAACCATAACTCAGAGAACTCAACAAAATATTTTATAATTTATTATATGTGGCACATGGTGGTTGTTATAAACACTCAACCCGCCACTTTAGGTTTATTCGTGTCTGAAGAATGGTTGCTGCTAAGAGGTTGAAGTCTGAAAATAACCCTATGCGGAGTATCCGCATTCAAAAACTTTGCTTGAACATTTGTGTTGGTGAGAGTGGTGATCGTCTTACCCGTGCAGCCAAGGTTTTGGAACAACTTACAAATCAGCAGCCAGTGTTCAGCAAGGCTCGGCTCACTGTGCGTACCTTTGGTATCCGCAGAAATGAAAAGATTGCTGTCCACTGCACCGTTCGCGGAGCCAAGGCCGAAGGTATGACGTACTTTTTGACCGTTTACTTTTTAGAAATTTTGGAGCGTGGTCTTAAGGTTAAAGAATACGAACTTCCAAAGTCCTGTTTCAGCAAAATGGGCCACTTCGGTTTTGGTTTGACCGAACATATTGATTTGGGTCTCAAGTACGATCCCTCCATCGGTATCTACGGTATGGATTTCTACGTTATCCTCGGTCGTGCTGGACAGCGTGTCACACACAGACGTCGTTGCGTCTCAAGAATTGGACCCCAGCATCATGTAACCCGCGAGGAGGCCATGAAATGGTTCCAAAGCAAATATGATGGTATTCTAATGAATAAGTAAATATATATTCTGTAAAGCTGGAGTTGATTATATTCGGTTTTACGGCTTTTGTTTGGGTTCTAAAATTGTTACTTTATTGCCGTGTGTTTGGTTTTCTACTATTTCAGTGGTTAATTCAGTTTTTATTTAAATCGATTTTCACTGCATTTGTTCTATATCGTGTGGTTTTCCTTTTTGATATATTTGGAATCCGCTGATAAGAGTTAGCCGTTGGGAGTCGATTCATGAAAATGCATTAATTAATTGGAATTGACGCGCAATCTACTATTGGTTATCTTTTTAGATTGCGACCGGACTAATTTGTTTTTTATGTTTATCACGGCTAATTATCAATCAGTACACTTTCGATAGTGTATAAGCGATTGTAGTAGTAGTAAAATAAAGTAATTGTTGAATGAAATGCTGATTACCCTGAAGGTTTATACTAGTGAAGTCCGGAATTATTCTACTTTTTTATATTATTGCACTGGTTTGAAAGTCGGAGCCCGTTTCGGTTTAATGAGAATATGGTTGAAAGGGTTTTTATTTTTGCCTTGAAGGAGCTCGTAGAGGTTGGGTATGGCGTCGCTGATAAATTGATTTTCTCTATCGAAAGTTTACGGCATCTAAGTGGGGCACATTGATGAGTGGAGAATGTCAGTCCTAGCCACATTTTTGCTGTCTAAAGTGATCGTGACAAATAGAAAGGCAATCGTTAACATATGAAATGAACTGACTTCTTGAAATTAGCACTAAATTTACTTCTGACTTTAGAACAGTTAAGATCGAAGTGAATGAAACTTATTTGTTGGTGCTCTCTGCATTTGTTAGTGATCTAACTTAAGGAAAGTGAGACGAGATTTGGAATTACTTTTTTGGAACAAAGTTCAGTGTATCATAGAGTCAATTTAGGTCTTATTTCTGCAAGACATAATCAGTTGAAGTGCTTTCAATTGGGTCGGCCTAGTTGTGTTGGTACTATTGAGACACTAAGTTAGAGTTTTCCACTGTTTTTATAACGCTCAAAGCATTAAGTTACTAGTTGTGGATTCCAGGATGTTTGGGTCTCATCGTCCCAGGCCGCTATATTTCCAGTCCAATTGTGCTCTTAAAAGCATATTCAAGTAGGGTGTGAGGTGGGCTGCGTTCGAAGAGGTTTGTCTTATAAATAAAGTTGAGGCTCTAGGGCGTGCTCTGCGTCCTAAAATGCAGTAGAGAATACAAACTCGGGAGATTTCAATGCTGGTCATCATGTTGTATACGGCATTTTAGCTAGGAACTTTCGAAACAAGATTACGGCCTAATATACTCTCGATACTTAACTTAAGATAATTATACATGTCAATTTTTTGTTATAGTTTTGCCTTTAGTGGACAAATTAAGGTCTGTTTGAGGCTATGTTGTTGGGTTTGGTAGGAACCTAATGAAACCGAAGTGTATATTATGAGTAATTTTGAAAGCAGAGAAATTAATATTGTGAAATTGATTGGAAAATAGAATAGACAAGACAAGAAAACTGTTTAACTCTATGCTATTTTGAGAGGTGTTCAGATTAATATAATGAACTGTACTCATGTTATAACAGCATCTGCTGATGAAACCATGTTTCAGATTTATGTTAGCAGAGTCAAAATAAGTAATGAGTTTAGCCGATATTGAGAAGTTAACTATAATGTCAACGCTCCAGTTTGGTGGGCAAAACGAATTTAAATATGTCAGACAATCTAGTTCTCGATTTATTATCAAGCGTGTATTCTCAAAACCGGCAACTCATATTTTCCATATTCCAGTGAGTAAGACAATTATTAGCACCTATTACTTTTCTCTTATCTTATTGATTTTTTTTTCCTTTTTTAAGAGCAACTATCCAGGTGATTTACCAACATGGCAATTTGTTCAAGGAAAATCGCGTTTATTAAAACCTAAGAATTCATTTCCGGATACAGATACGACGTTAGCTCGATTGTTTTTAAGAGTTACTTTTCTGGATTGTCATATTAACAAAAGGCCCTTTCCGGACTGCTTTAAGGGTATAGATCCTATATTCTACCTCTACTTACAAAGTCAATATGAGAGTAAAACGAAATGAATTTCGCTATGTAAATATGCTTGATGTTTTCTTGAAATAATGTAAAAGTTCGCTCATTCGATTGATGTTTTTTTCAAGCATAAAGAAATTGTAAGATATCTTGTTATACGTAATGGTAGTAAGGTTACATAGTCACACTATGGTTACTGGGAATATATCACTCGCAAAACTCCTAGACACTGCTTTGAAATGTGATTTGTAGGAATCAAATTCAATGGAAATTCGAACTATTTTCATGATAAGTCATTTGAAATATATGTTGACGTTTGATTATTTTAAATTAGTGGAAATGTCAAAGGTTTACATTCTCATTAGAATTGATTATTGAAATGTGTATTGGAGCAAAACTAGTGCATTTTCGCAGTATCACCTTTAGGCTCATTGTGGAAAAATGCCTTCCGATAAAGTGAAATCCGCATCACAGTAGGTTTTTTATGTGAATGGATATAAATCGCGAGACCATTTATTCATGTAAAACTACCTACACAGATTATTTAGTTTATGAAATGTAATAATGGGACTGCTGATTTATGAAAATACTAAATGCATTACTGGGGACGAGATGGTTCAGTAAGTAAACGTGCAAAGAAATTATAAATAAAAATACCCTTCACTTAATATTTATAAATTTGTCCAGGAGTATTATAATTTCTTCCGATCAGTTGTCGCAAATGATGAACGTTACTGCATAGATTCCTTCCAAAAGTAGATGTTAATTGTCAATGAATAATGCTTAAAGATATGACCACTGATAAACCTCATATTTGAAAATTACATTATCTATCAACATTCGTAATAAATCTAAAACTTCAGGCAATTATGTACTAATAAGCTCTGAAGAAATTATCACAGTCTCTACGGAATTAGTTCTAAATGGTAAAATAATAATTAGGCATATTTTGATTTACTTCATTAAATTGTAATATTTTATTATATTTAAATAATATTAAATATTATCCCCGAAAATTTTACTCCGAAATTATGGTTTATGTCAACAAAATTTGTTTTTTTTTTGGTTCAGCAAATGTCTCACGCTGAGCCTTGACAGATAGAGCGTTGACCTTGAACGGGCTTTTAGTATTTGAGATAGGCAAATAGGTGAAAAACTTTGTTCCTAAGTGTTTATCTTTATTTTTGCATATTTGCAAGCGTCTAGGTATTGCTATATTTAATTTTTGGAGTAGTAATTTCGACATATTTTAACTATCTGATTTGTGAGGTAGTAAGTTCATTCTCCATCAGTTTACATCAAGGAATGTGGATGACCAACCACAAAATGTTATCAAAAGAGGAGGTAGAATGTAAGGTTCTCAACACAGTTTCCCCTATTTAAATAAAGTTCTGTTTGCAATTCTCTTAAGAAAGGGTTTTTACTTAGGCTTTTGCTGTGAGTATGTGAGGAACAAAAACAAGATTAAGGTAGTCAATCGCCTTACCAACGTTGAAGAATTCCTATTTAAATGTGTATCGAGTGTTAATACGCAAAATGTATTTTGTTTTTCTAGTAGGTTCTTATTTTTCAACACTGAAAGTTTATTTGGTGAAAATTTTTGTCTTATTCAAAAAATTTTTCCATTGAAAATCCTCATTCTCTTAAACAACCTACCTTAATATGATTAGGGGTGAAATGAAAGTATTAATATTAATTTATTAATGTACATCGGTATGTGACAAATAAAAACCACCAACCCAATAAGCTTTAGAATTTAGACGTCAAATTTATCTTTGGAATTAACACACCTTCTTAAAATTTATTTGTTATGATAATGCTTTTCCAGCACGAACTAAATCGCATCTGATGCTAAGCGAATTCGATTTATTATCAGAGGAAGGAACAGATACGTCATTTAATTTTAAGGAAAGCAGATTGAACTATTGCGTCCTAGATAATTTTTATACAAAAGGATATCATTAGAAACTTATGCTTTTAAATCAACAAAATTTTAAAACTATAAATGAGAAAGTGTTTTAATTAGCGGCCATAAAATATGATATTCATTAAACTTGCAACTGGGGATTTAATATTAACTATTATTCTGTTTAGTCTTATTTTTTTATTAAAAATGATCATCTTTACTTTTTTGATAATGTCAGAATGCACTGCACATTCTTTTTTCCCTATATTTAATGCTTCATTAACATCTGCGACTCGCTGATTATTGTAATCAAATAGAGCTTCTATAATCTGGAACTATCCGAGTTCATAATAACACTTTTATCATTAATATTTTTATCGCTGTTAACCGGCATAAGCGAATCTGTGGAGGTCGAAGAATCTTCTCAGCAACTATTAGGTTCCTATTTGTCTTAATGCATTTTATTGTGTTCCGTTCTCCGAAACTGGAGTCTTTGGGAATCTGTGTGTCGAGAAGATTCGATCCATTGCGCCAATCGTTGTGCCGCTAGATGCCACGGTTAGTGGTACTACTTCTGGCCATTTAGAATATGAATCAACAACAAGCAAATAAGTAATACCGCTTACTGGACCCCTGAAATCGACATGTAACCTGGTCCACGGGATTTCCATTTGTGCCCATAGTACAGGATCTTGGCAAATCGGGTTCCTTGCCGCTTGCAGTGGGGCTGCATCTTTCTCCGTTTCCTTTCGCATTTCCTCTGCTGATACCGGAGTGTTTCGAATCAACTCCGCCAGTATGTGTTGCGCATCTCTTTCAACCGGTATGGACGTAACCACTGTTTCTTCGTCTTTCGCAGGCTGATTTTCGATGAGGGAAGACAGATCAGCTTGGCCGAAATCCTCCGTTCTCTGATACTTCTCTTTTATTCGCCCTTGTGGGCAGGTTACACTTTATACTTTCGGCTCGAGGACATTGAACATTTCAATCCAATCCAACCCGAGCAGGTTGATGTCGCGATCAGCCACATAACATACAGTGGCGGTAGTTTTTCCCTTGAAGATTGCTCACATTTCATCGCTCCCGACAGTTGCACTGCATCACCTGAGGCATTAGATACTTTAAAAGGAACAGTATCTAGCTTTTGACTACCAAGAGTTTTCCACGCTACCTCTGAAACTATGGTGATTTCTGATCCAGTGTCAACCTGCAACTCAATATGTCTTCCATTAATGCAAAAGGTTACATAGCGACGTCTGCTTTCATTAACCTGCATGGTAGTTAGTATGCCATGCCCTTGGCGATGTTGATTCCGATAGCGACCTCTCCTGTGGCCTGAATACGGTCAGTGTTGACTGCCCTGACAGAATCCTTCCTTGTGTCTGTACGAATTGCAATCCTGACCCTGATGTTTATAGAAAGGACCGTCTTTACAGAAGTGAAAATCGCCACAAAATCGGCACTTCGGTTTATTATTCTTCGAATATTTGTGCTGTCTCTGAGACAGCGGCTGCGGCGTCCGGTAATTTTCGGGTGATCAGTCGATTTCGGGCTTCTTGATTTGACATGCACGAGTTTCATTGCTTTCAACTATATTCGAGTCGGCAATGAGGCTCCGAAAGTTATTGTATTCATCCACCAGATTATGTAGCATAATATCTGGGTTTTTGTGTAAAAGAGAAAACAATTTCAGACCAATTTCCGCATAATACGGCGAACGAAAACCCTGAATGAATACAAGGCACCTGAATTGATCCTCCTTTAGCAAACCATTGCACATTCGATTTACAACGGCTGTATACTTGTGAAGAATGTTGCAATAGTTATGACGTGTCAGTGACGTGGAATCGATATTGCACTTCCTGTGCACAGCAAATATTGATCCTCCTTGCTATCATCTTTGCTTCAACAACGATGGTTAATTCGAACTAAAAAACTTTTCTTTCCGTCAGTTTGTTGCGAATTTTTAAAAGAAAATTCCAACTTTAAGCAATCATAATTTTCAGTGTTTTTGCTATGACACCGAAAAGAGCTTGGTTCATAAGTTTCATCTCTCGAACACTGGATTGTGGCCACTACCACATTATTAGCCAACCAAGCAAAAATTTATTTCTTTCGCAAGCAAATTTATTGTTTTAAGAGGAAAATGAAATTTCCTTTTAATTTCCATTCGAAATTACCTCAGTGTACAATATACTGGTCGTGAAAACAGATGCACAGCTTTCAGATTTTAATACCTTTAAGTGTATGTAAGAAATTGGTCCGACACATTCAGTAATTTGTTCGCAAATTAGCATAGATTGAAGAAAATTGGTTGTCAGTTTTTGCTCCTTCAGCAAATTTGGTAATTTTATCCGTCTATAATAAACATCACTTCAAAAGTCTCTCGAACATAAACTACCTGGCCTCAGTTCAGTTTTCTTCCAATGGTTCAGAGGTCTAAATGGTCTTATTATTCAGCGGCTTACTGCGTTAAAATGACAATTCTGTTATTTGCTTTACAGTAGCCATTTCGTTTTACTTCATATAAATTTATCCAGCTCATTAACTATGATCATAATCTTAGGGTATATTTAGGAAGTATATAGTGAGAAGGAGACTAATTTCCCAATATCTGAAAACAAAGTAAAAGTATCGAAACAGTCCAACAAAATCCGACTTTCGGATGCAAGTTCACTGCATAATGTTCTAATATTCCGGTGCCTAACTTTTAGAGTGTGTCCCATGTTTCCTGAGTGGCTTCAAATCCACAGCGTCCAGAACATATTGAGCAGCTGATTAATTTTGGCAGTTGAGCTGCAGCTTCAGATTTATTCTCTTGATAACCAAGGTACCAGCAGACGATATGATTTAACTTCCTTAACTTTCTTGCTAACATTATACACATTATTTGCAATTTGAGGACTTTCCAAATAAAATGATACATTCAGATGATTCTTTATCAGGAAAGAACTGTTTTAATCTGCTCTTCTCTGTAGGATACCGTAACCGACTCTTGGATTCCCCAAGACATTGTACTAGTTACATATACGATCCGACAACACCGCAATACAAAACGATCCAAACCACTATATCAAAACAAGACGCGCGTTTGCGTATCGATAGGCCAATTTATATTATCCGCCATTTACAACTGTAAAGTAAATAAATTCGTTTGGATAAAAGGGAATTAAAAGAAATATGAATCAAAAGGTGGAAAATAAAGAGTCTTGGATGTAAGAATTATTTCGGAAAAAATATTATTTTCTTATATATAACACGCCCGTTCGTAGATTTAATCACCCGTCCGCCTTCGTCGTGTATATATAACATTGTGTGCCTTTCAGCCCCTCTGTTTAATTTCGGAAAATTGTAATTTCGAAATGCACATGTTTTGATTACTGGAAAATTGTGGTGGAATTAAATTTTCTGGTAATTTTATTTCAATTATATTATCGTTGCATTAGAGTCAAGAGCGTTTTACGTCATTTAGCGAGAGAAAAATAATAATTTTTAAAAAGATTGCAAAATTATTTCAAATAAGAAATTTGTTATTTTTTTTACATTGACTGCAGTGAGTTAAAAATAAAAACCAAACTTTTCAGGATTCAAATGAACTATTAGCAAACCGTTTTACTCGTTAATAGCAGAGTATTTCAATATTTCTCCTACAAATAACCTAAAAGACGAAGTTATTAAAATTTGCAATTAAGGAGAAGTCCCACTTTCTTTGAACATCTGAAAGACGGGTGTAGTTATAGATACTCCACGTACCAATTTAGCAATGATGTAATCTTGATTAGAGTTCAATTTGAGTTATCATTAGCGAGCTCTGTTAGCCGGTACCATCTTAACATCTTTGTTAATAGAAGAAAAGGTTGCTTAAATCATATTGAGCACCATCTGTTCAGTAGGCTCCGAACACTGCGAATATAAACCTCTTAAGGACCATTAAGACAAAGTAAACGCGCAATGAGTAAAACGCACTGAACTTTGTAAATCCAGAATAAAAAGTTAACAAGTCAAGTTGATTTCCTAACTTTATTTTTAATCTCTACTTGATTACATCCCAAGAATTAGATATCAAAATTTCTGCCTTGTCATGGATAATTGTATAATGATATTTTATCACTCATCATTTTTTATCTTTTATACCTCTCCAGTATGATTAATAGAATTTGAGCACCCTTTTATGAAAAGCTCGCATTTAACAGTCCGTCTGACCAACCATCCCGTTTAATAATAGTCGACGGTGTCAATGGAAGTGAACCAATAAATACTATCTTATTTTCTATGTCAGCTTTTTCCAAAAGATCATATCAGAGATACGAGATATGTAGAGCTCCTACTTTTGTATAAAATAAGGGAAGTGAAAAATGGAAATTGTTTGTTTCCGCCTTAAAACCGAAGGTTTCTGCTGCAGACAGCAGATGTCTATCGACACCTGTCTATTAGAAATAATTGACTGGCGATAAGATCTCCACTATAGTGTCCACTGGCGGTCTCGCCGTGTTTGCGTGTTTGCACATAGATACCTAAACAAGTGGCGATCATCATGCCGAGACGTAACTGACGTCTACTGAAGGAATGTTTGGCATATAAACCTAATTCACTTATTAATAAGTTGGGGTGGCTTGCCTGTCACCTCCAAACTGACCTGACAACATAAATGGCTTAACTTATTTCAAATATTCAATCGATTTGACCTTGGTAGACCTAATGTTATTACGGTTTCTATATAGCTCTAACTGCGAGTGTTACCTCCCTCATTGAAATCTTAATTCGTTGATATATTTTGAAACAATTCTATTTGACTTGAGCAAATATATTGTATTAAATAACGGTTTTCAATAGTTGGGGTGTGCTTATTTTTGCATTGTAATAATCCCATAATATATTTGACTTCTTTTGAACGCATAAGAAAGCTTACAAGTGAATTTACCAAATTTAAAGGACTAGATAATGATGCCTCTCCGATCTCCATAGTTATAGAATTGTATATTAGTATAAGCTGAGACCTTCTTTCTGAATAATTTTTTCTGACATTCAAGGTACTGGGAGAACTATATGAGCTAATATGAATATTGAATGCACGGTCTTTGTGAAACAGGCTCGCTATCACTAAAGAATCTAATACCCACTGTATATTACTGTCCATATGCATAACCTATTTTTTGTGCTAACAGTCATTTGGGGGAAGACGATTGTTAATAAGTCATAATGGAAATTGTTAGAAGAAATGATAATTATTTTCCCCCGCTCCCAATATTTCTTATATGAAAAAAAATTTAACTTCTTTCTTTATTTCCCCACCGACAAAAGACACTTGATAATTATTCGTATTTGTTTAAGCCGATACCGATTGAGTGTGAGTTTCGTTAATACACGCGTGTTGACTAAAACGTGTCTTGTGATCTGCCGTGGGTTATTAGCTTCTGTGTTAAGTTGCTATATTACCGAGTTTTCTAGATTGTTGGCTCTGCGAGATTACTATCAAAACTCCTAGTTGGTTACGTTATAGCAAAGTGGCGACACAGTGATCTTTTATGCAAAATGACTAAATATGCGTGCGCAGAATAATTTGTGATACTGAAACACAATAGTTTTCATAAAGTAATATCAAAAAATGCAGTGTTTTTAACATATTTTATGGTTGTTATTATTCTAACAAACTACTTTTGACTCTTGCTGAAACGTTAAAATAGCGGTTTCTGCTGCTATGATCTAGATGTCCACTAAAAATTAATAAGCTACGGCTGGTTAAGGAAAGAAGAGAGAAAAAAATAGCTTAGTCACTCCAAGAAGTATTATTGGTACGACCAGGTCAATATGTAGTGTAAGCAACCAAGGTCGATAGAAGTAGGCTAGGCTGTTATTCATATCCGTATGGAAGTACCTGTTACATACAGTCTAAAATGAGTACAGAGCTTGGATGGGCAATGGATAGATTAGGACACAATCACCTTTAAGTTCCTGTGATCATTTAGGCAAGATGGCCACTTTTTATCACACTTTCGTGCTATTCATGTTTCGAAGTCTCAGTTTTCATCTAACTTACATCTTAAAGATATTAACTGGCCTAATCTATATAATGTCCCTTAATAAAAACTTATTTAGAAGACAGTTACATTTTTTTGATGCTCTGCTCAAAACGCCAGGATCTTAAGGAATCCATTAGTTGAATGTACATTAACTATATCCATAAACTCAATGAAGTAGGACGTTCTAATACTCCCATTTTATTTCAACTTATTTTCTGTATCCTTCTCAACCCTAATATGGATTATTTTACTGCTACTGTTGTCAAAATGATTTCCAGCTAATAAAAGGTCACCTCGCCTTGTCGCAGGAAATAATGACAAATACTAATGTGATTTTCGATCTAAATTTTAATCAGGCCTTGTAAATTATTCCTAAACTTCCATCAAAGCAAATACAAAAAGCATTCGATTTAAGTAATAAATGTGTAAGAATCCAATACAAACTAATATAAATAAATGTAATAAATTTTATCACTCCAAGGCATATGATTTTAAAATGCAACAAACGCACCAAAGAATTGGCATTATATCTCAATAATTAAATTAATAAGATTATTAAATTCATGTGGCTTATCAATCGATGTAAACTTACGAGTATTAAAAAATAAAAGAGGAAAATATCATGTGAAAGCAAAATTCTATCAATGTAAAAAAGCAAAATAAAGATATTATTTGAAAATGACAAAATAAAATATCTTAGCAAACGCACCAATACAAAAACTTAATTCCACCACTTATTTTTATGTTAATATTAATGAAGGATATATAAGTTATTGCATTTGAAAAATTATGATTGGGGACTTTGCAAAACTTAATTTATCATTAATTATTCATTTATTGTAAGTATTTAGGAATGGATTAGATTCCTTAATTTTACACTTTTATTGATAATTGAGAAATATGTTTAATTTTAAGATAGGAAAATGACATTGGTCAGGAAGGCTGCGGAGGAATTTTCAGTGTGAGATTAGCTCTCCAGCAGAATTCAAGAGAGCTCTTTGTATGTTGATGGCATTGTTTTAGAATAACAACAATAGAGGAATATCTCACAAAATACCCATAACTTTGTGATTACGTTAAATGACAAGTTTGGGCTCTTTGAATTGGACTGTGAAACCAGCCGTACCGAGTTTGTACGATAGGAAAACAACCGAAATTATCAATAACACACCATATATTTAGCGATTCTGACATGCAAAACTATTTAAATCACCAGCAAAATTTTTTATTTAATTATTATTATTCATTTACTAGTGAAATATGGAGAATTATGAAAATGTCAGCAATGATTGAATTTCTAGGCTTTACATCGACTGAACCTACTCGTAACTGACTTTGTTCAACTTTCAAAATAAACACAAATGTGTTGAAGGATCTAAATAAATATATACAATTGCTATCTGAAATCGTTAAATGATATTTGTTTATTTCTTCCGCGAATGGTACCTACATCGAAATGTGGCAAATATAACGTTGACCTTGAATTAATTTTAAAACTTCCTTCACAAATCGACAGGTCAAAAAATAATTTTATTCCTAGGTAATTATTTTACTTGAATGTAGTTCTAAGCATGGCAGTATATGGTCAAATCATTGTCATAATTTATCGAGTAGTAATAGTGCCATTTATCTTTTTCAGGACTAATTTAAAATATTAGGTTTTATAATAGAGATAAATGAACGAAATTTTTGAGGATCCAAGTGTATTGGATCTATACCAGAAATTGATCCTTACGTCTACTAATGATCCATACGAGGATGCTGTGAGCCTTCTTGAATTCCTTTCTTCCTCCAAAGAAGTAAGTGTTTTTTACTTCACCATATTGTATTAAAGCCAAAGGAATGTATTTTAAAACTTCGTTTAAAAGCGTCTGCTTTCACATCCGAGGCTGATGATTCTAGTTCTATTGAAAGACAGTAAGTTTTAAAATTTGATCTACCTAAATGTCAATAGGATGAAATTTCTTCTTTTTGTTCAGTTTGAACATTCGAAGTCCATGGTTTCAAGTGATCCTTTTTCTCCTAATGAGGATCTTGCAGATTGGGTAGGTATTTAGGTAGTTTATTAATTCTTTGACAGGCTTCAGAAATTTTAGAAAGAATGCGAATATGCGCAAGCAGTCAATCTGGGTGGAAAAATTTTATCAGATACAGTTTAGTAGAAAAATTCAAGAATACTCACAGAAAAACCCTCTCTCTAATCTACTCAAATCTTGGATTAAAACGGCCTATGTGTCTTCCCAGATTATCAGATGATGGTAAGAGCATTCGAAGTAGCGGTCAAGTGCTCTTTTTAGAAAGTGAAAATTCAGAAAAAGAAAATGAAGATCCTGAAAATGGTGAGCACAGTCCGAAATCTTCTGAAAATACAGTCGAAGAAAAATCGTCGCGACCGTCACTGGAGAGCTGCTCTCGTAGATCTAATGAGTAATATTCACATTCCATATTCTACTAAATTGCTACTTAAATTTATAGGTCTTCAATTCTTTCGCAATCTTGCTGTTCCGATCCTAATCAAAAGGTTCTAATGCCTACAGTTTCACGGTCATCTCTGAAGCATAAGCGGAAATCCAATAATCCGGTTAAGAGATTAAGTTTGCCTGCTAGTAGATCATCGAATGTAGTTGATAAAGGGAAGAAATCCAGGTTGGTTAAGGGTGCTTACTCCATTTACTAACTACTTATTATTGAGTTGAGTAGTTTACAACATTCCTTTCCTTCTATTCTTCAAGACAACAGAGGCTGTCAGGTTCACAGAAGCCAGCCTCGAGGAGGCGTATGCCTTCGGGTGGTGGGAAGGGGAAAAAGCGAGAGACCATCGCCCAAGCGGAGGGAGGAGAAGAGGAAGATGAGTGCTATCACCCCTCGGTAACGGAGACGCCCAATCCGAAAGCCGCGTATCCACGATGGGAACGAGCTCGAATGGCAGCTGCTGCGAAAATTAAAAATAAGGTCCGTGTCAGCTGTCTTCTTATTAACGTCAAAGAGATTATATGGATTTTATCATTAATATTGCTCAAAAGATATTTAAATTTTTGAGCACATAAAGGTATCTAACATTGGGAACAGTAGAGTGGTCCTAAATGGAGTACGAGGGGAGGGAGATCATATAAAAATACAAATTAGGGTATTGGAAGTACCTTGGGATAGCCAAAAATGTTATTATAGAAGTACGGTCAAATAGGGTCATCTTAGGTATTTGATATTGGTTGTTATTGATCGGTTCATTTATCTAACTAAATTAATTATAAAGTTTGTGATGCCGATGAGTTTTAGAATTCATTTTGAAACCTCCATCGATTGTAGCTTTTCATATGCAAAAGACCATAATTCAATATCCGACGTCTAAGTTATACCTTTGTATGCTAGCCACGCGTTCGATGCCTAACAGTGCGCACCGTAAGCGGGATGGTAAACCGCACGGTTCAGTTTTGATAATAAAGGAAATGGCAGAAATTGGGTGTCTCGATGACACTATCTCTAACCGAAGTTGAACGTTGAAAAGTGCCTTCCTAAATATTCTTGGAAATTATTGTTCTCACTTTTTAAATACCCGCATTTTCCGTTTACCTAATGTTCCATTGATGGGAATCGGTTTAGGGTAGTGGATGATGACATCTAAGTCCATCAGATTTCTCTTGTATTGGGTTGCATGTTGAGATCTCTGAAATCATTTGCAAGATTCATGTTAATATGGTAATACGAGATGAGATCGCCTTAGCTTTATCCAACTATCCAAATGCGAGGTTTATCACTTAGAGGTGAGGGATTGGTGAAGATGACCTTATTAATGTATATACCTTGAAATTTTATGAAAGGTTGGTTACATCCGTATCAAACATCACGCAAGTATCTAAATTTAATTGATAGTGATAGCCAGTCTATCTTTACTTGTTAGGCTGCAAACTAATAGGACATAGATTACCTGAGTCGTCGTGTCGCCTCTCACTAGTTAATATATGCACTATTAAATAACATCTTCGTGTTAGCTGCTATATAGAAATACCTCATTTAGAAGCTGGAAACTTAGAGATCAGAGGCATTAGATTATCAATCATTCACATTTTGTTTTCTCTATGTAGAACGTAATTGTAGCAGAATCTCCCCTGAAGCCATCATCATCACAAAATGTTATTGGTAGTCCCTTACGTCGTCTGCGTCGCGCCTCCTCATTCCTCAATTTTGGAGGTGTCAATGAGGCCTCCCAATCCTCCTCTCATCTCGGGGCTCGAGCTGAGCGCTATCAGAGAAGACTGCAAGAAGTGGAGACCTCGTTGAGTCAATTCAGTGGAGGCGAGAGCAATTCTCAATGCACACAACCACTCTCTGCATCAAATTCTTGCTCTGATCTTCGAAGAAGGAGTTCTAATCTGTTGATCAATTTTGCCACTCCGAAGACGCCTGTTAAACCGACTCTTCAATCGGCTGTGTCTTCACCGCCGATTCTTAGTGCTTCCAAACGGAAATCAGGTAAACAATTTGTTAGGCCTCATGGATAGGGCAAGTAGGTTGATATTATTGTGGCACATACAATTAAATCTTCCCAGTATTACTTAGAATGTCCGTCGTGTTAATCTAAGATGGCCAAACCTCCATCCCAGAGCCATTAAATTATTAGCCCTAATAAACCTCAAAGTTTGAAGTCTGGATCTCTACTGAATGTGTTTTATCAGTGAGGACAAGAATCGGACCGTTTATCATAGCTTTAACTTGTAGTTAATAAGCAAAAGGGAGTATCTATTGACTTACTCTGAATCCTGCATTTAAGACAAAATACAAATGCCATGCCATACAGATTCACTTCACTTCGGATAGTTTCGAAAAAAATTTGCCGAGATTGATGGCTTCATAAGTTAATTTTTTTAAGTGAATATTCTCCATAGATGCAGGAAACAATACAATAATCAAACGTGAGATTAACGGGGGAAGTGGAACGATCGGAATTAGGAAAATTGTTAGGATATTGAACGAGTCTTACTTCATTTGATTTCAGGATTCAGAATTAGTTACTTTCTTTCCTTCTTAATGCTCTAAGAGTCAAGTTTCATTGTATGACCCCCGAGTTCCTGAGTAAATTCAACCATATTATCTGGTTGTTATATTATTAAAGCCCACCCCAGTACCAATAAATTTCACCACTTTCATTATGAGAGAGCAGCTGAACTCGGTTATTAGTAAACAGTTCATTAAAGGTTAAAGGTAGGAGATAGAGTAGAAGATATTGAAACCAGTGTGTCTGCTGCTTCATTTGATTTTGGGATTAGGGCTTTTCACTTTGTGTAATCCAAAGTTCAACTTTCATTATTTGTCCCCTGCGTTACTGGGCAAATTCCTGTCCACATTGTTGAGTGTCTTATTGGCCGATTCACTTATTTGGATGTTTGGTCATTCAAATTCGATACGATTTTTTTTCTTCTAGTGACCGAGGTGATATTAGCTGATACATGATTTTAACACAACGGAGCTCACTAATAACCATTTCCACTTGGTAACAGTCAAATCCTCATTGGTTTTCATCGTTACAGCCAGACCAATTCATGAACTATTTAGAGATGTGTTTCTGTTTGGAACCTTTCCTTTAATATTATCTAGATTTATTCCTATCTTCCAACGGAACTGGTCGAGCAAGTTAATTTAAGGTTATTTTGAATAGCATCTTATTCTTTACATTCAGTGACGAAACGCCTATAACAGTTTGAAATATGTTAAGGCGTTTGTTTTCGATAACTTCTATCATTATTATTTTTTCAACTGCAGTCAGACCCTTTCGTCATCTCTTTGGCGATGGCCCTACCTTCTCAACCGCATTGGAGCGGAGAGAGTCAGCTTCAAAGCGCCAGAGAGTCGACCTGGGGAGTGGTTCAGTCGCTCAGTCAATCATTTCAGGCGAATTCAGCGAAGATGCCATGTTCCTCGGAGAAGATGAATTTCTACTACACACCAACACGCCGCCCAGAACGTGAGTAAACTGGAATGCTTTTTGATTGTTTGGAACCACTTTGTTATATTTTGAGGTATATCAGAAGCATTGAGTTTTGCTCCACTTACTCAACAGAGTAGGATAGAATGTCAGAGAATTAAATTCTTCAAAATAATGTTTTGAATTATGAAATAACACGGGAATGAATTAACGGTCCTATCAGAATATATGTGGACCTCACGCAACAGATTCATGCAGAGAATCACTTTACTTGTTAAGGTATGACGGTCCTTTATATTTAAAATGAAATGAAGTTTTATGTGATGATCACAAATAGATAAATCACAGTTAACGTGAATTAGACAGGAATGGACAATTGAACTTAGAGACAAAAAAATACATTATGAATAAAACTATTCATGCGTTGGGTAGAGCCACCCAGTCAGTGATGAATCGAAATCTCTATACTTTTTTTTTCTCTTTCAAGCTGATGATTCTTCATCTAATATTTTGTAGACGAATGAGGAGTGTTTATACTCCCACGAGTCCAAGGCGGAATCATGGGGTACTATCCCCTACAAAAGGGGAAGGAGAAGCTCAAATAGTTTTCAAGACGCCGACTAAGAACTTGAGAAGTACTACAAGTATCATACAATCGCCAGAGTAAGTTGCAAGGAATAATTTTAAATCATATCGGGGTTTTTAGTATGGGTATTGAATCGAATTTTCAACAAACAAAAGCAAGAATTCCTTTAAGTCATCTCACAAATTTCTGTCTTTTTGGAAATCATTTCTTAGTGGTTACGAGATCTTGGAATCATTGATTTATTAAGTCAGTGTGACGAAAACGATTATCTACAGTTCGTATCCGAGATACGAGTTGGATAGGAGGAGTGTGCAAGGTGAAATGTAAAGATTCCCGTCCTGAAAATTGTGATGAATATTTGTTCTTGAGGCGCCCTTTACTTGAGATGTATAAAGACGCTTAGTTTCGAAGAAATTTCTAATTTTTTTCATATCGTAGGAAAATATATGTCTTGAACCCAAGTGTAAAGGAGGGCTAATCTATTATTCAGTGCTTTTGGATTTGAAATTAAAATGTCATACCAGGTTGATTGTATAATTAATCTAAATTCAAAGCAGTTCAACGAAATGAAGGGAAAATATTTTCATGAATATGGACTTCAGAACTAGACATTACAAGTGAAAGCCGGAAAATAATTTCACAATAGGAAAGTTTAACAAGGTCTCACATGCATCCTGATTAAAAAGAAGGGTGGTAGAATGCGAGTTTCTAGTGTGAAGGGCTCCAAGTTAAGTAATGTTAACACTTCCCCTAATAAACTTGAAATGTTTGTATCAAATCGATGTTATTTAAAGTGGACCCTAGTTATCAGACAACCACATACTTTATAAAGTTTATATTAATAGTATCGGTCGAAGACATGTCAAAGACATTAGCCATTTCTTCAGCGCTTCAATAGGAGTATATTTAGGCTTTGTTCAAAGCATTTTTTTTGCATTTGCAGGCAGGAGAATCGGGTTGGTGTTCACACTCGGAGAACCCCAACTAGAAATCAATCACTACTGTCTGAAGCTCAGCCCTCTCCTAAAACACCGATTAAGAGTTTGCGAAGTGCTACAGCAAGTCAGAGAGGAACTTCAGCGTAAGTTGCACGATGTTTTATTAATTTACATTGGGTAAGCCCAGAGTTACCTTAATGAGAGCCTAACTCGTTTCACCAAAAGGTTCAAATTGATCAAGTTTAAGGATTAAGTGACGGTACCACTCCCATATTTAAATTTACTGAGCTGTTGGACTTATAGCAGTTTGTCAATAGGCTTTATGGGTGCAATGGGACATGTATCAGAAAATATTTTTTTCGGCCATTTAAGTACTCATTAACTTCAAATTTCGGAAAAAAAAGAACTGTTCCCTCTTTTTACAGACTGGATGTCCCAAGCGGGTTTCAAGTCCATAAAACTCCAACTAGAAGTCAATCATTGCTGTCTTCTTCAATGTCTGAATCTCAATCTGCTCCAAAGACCCCAACGAAAAGCCAAAGTTCTTGTTCCAGTCTTCGAAGCAGTCTTAGAATCACTCCAGAGTAAGCTACAATAGCTGTCTTATTCCATTATGTTTTCTCCTTGCTTATGAGATTATACTACAGTCAGCAAGTTTAGAGTTAATTATATTGGATCAGACATTGAAGATCACAAGTGTGTACCATTTATTCGTTGTATGTAATTGTCCCTTTATCGAGTTTTTTTTTTATATACGTACTTATTTTTAAGGGACGGAAGAGGACAGTAATATACAACTTTGACTTTCTTGTATTACTGAACAAATATTAAAGAATGTGTTGACATTGTTTCATTTCGCGTATATTAGTTTAGGTTATCCATATAATTCCCCAAAAGTGTCATGCTCCCTGCATTTAAGAACTGAGGATAAAATTATCACACATGATGATGGTTCAGCCACTTTTTCCCTGTTTTAAGAAATATCAAGAAGTAAGGCAGTCTAGCCTCTACCCATTGGCTTGGAATAAATCGAAAACCTTGCCTACCAACACTGAATATTTAAGCAGATGAATGACTAACTTCCCTCCCCTCCTATTTATGAGCTAAGGCATTAGAACCATCAGTAACTAGCGTCTTAGCTTTGGAAAGTTAAGCTTGCGTGGGTTCTTTCACAATTTTAACTCACAAAATAAAACTTTTGGTTCAGATAAAGAACGGACATAAGGAATTTTATAGTCACTAACATAATTTTGGACTAGAAGTGCAAAATTTCTTTTGTGAGAGAATTTCTTTTTTAATTACCTATATCGTTAATTTTAACACACATTCTGCTTACCGGTTTTCAACACCTGGTAGTGGGTTCAATTTAGATAAGTACATGCGTTCGGCACATACTACACTTTTTACTTAATTTTAAGATCAAATATGTGTGACTTTGGTTCTAGTGGTTCATCTTTTTTTGTTATGTCTGCTCGTTGGCTGCTCGTGCGCCTGCTGGCTGCTGCAACTCGGTCGATCGTTTTACAAAGTTTTCCCCTTTCTCTTATTCACTAAATCTTAGCCTTGCCTTCTCTGCATCTGTGGTTCATTCATATTCGGTCCCTAAAAGTCACTAACGGTAGTAAGTTTTTAATTTAGCTTTGATTAAATTTCTCCATCTTTATAGAAGGAGCTTCCAGAGTGTTGCTGGAACTCGTAAGACTCCAATGAGAGGTTCACAACAAGTGCTGTCTCCTAAAAAGGATGAAGTTCAACCGATTATCAAAACGCCGAGTCAAATCCGGGGTCCTTTTATCACCCTTCGGGATGTCAGAGGTCACAGTGATATATCAGAGTAAGCAACCATATTGTTACTACCTTATTGTTCCAAAAAATTGCGGGCACTTAAAAAGGAGGCCATTTTCTTTAATTAGTGGAATATACTGTTACAACATAGCATAATTCAATTCCAAGAAATATTCCCTTTCAGCTAATTGTTACTCTCTATTGGCTCTGAATTTAATATTGGAAAATTAAAAAGACCTCCTTCTTATCAAGTTCTTTCATTATATGTATATAATTATTACCATTGTTCAATTGAATTTTCCTTCATTTTACTGAAAATAAACCAACCAAATTCGAACCCGTCTTTGATATCATGATTATGCCCGTCACACTTGAATCAGCGTTGGTTTGAGAAAATCGTTTTTTTTAGCCACCAGGAGAGTTTTGAGGTTCAGAGAACAACGAGAAAGCGTCTAACAGCACATCTTCCATCAAAGCTTGGGAATCAATCAGCTCCCAAAACGCCAACAATGAAACAAAGCGTCAGAAGTCCTACTAGTCCTAAAGCTAGTACCAGTCAGAAAGACCCATCAGAGTGAGTTTTGGGAGAATTTTCAATAATTTTCCTGTTGTGCATCGATATTTTAGACGTAAGATGCTTTTGTCCATCTAAATCATATTTGGGTAGATATACGAAGAAGTAAAGTGAATACTATTCCGGTACGTTAAGCTCTTCCAATGATCTGCTATCATGAGTTACTTTCAAGCCTAGGATTTGGAATTTGTCAATTTGTTCGAGTATGGAACTATTTAAAGTATTTTTGGCCATGTATACATTTGTTATCGGAACATTTCACAGCAGCGTTACAGTGATTTATCACTATTTTTTATAGTTATAACTCTTTTAAGTTAAGAAGACACTTTCTGTTAGACTTGTAAGAAAGTTTTGTTTATCCAATCACCTAATTCAAGATAGCCTAGTTGATCCTCTATGTGATCAATACTTGTATATTATTATTGGCCATGGCGCAGCTAAAATACTTGAATAGTTATAATTATGGGAAATTTTTTTGAATAAGAGAAACAGCGAATGAGTCCAGTAGGGTATGAACAGGCGAGTGGATCAAGAAGTAGCAGGCAATGAAGTCAGGATATCACGTGTCTTACTTTAGATGAATTCTGAAATTTTTGTGCCGTTTACAGTTTGGTATACACTGTAACGTCCGAATGTTCACATTTAATGGTTTAACCCCTATGTTCATGGTTGAGATTATGTCTATGATGTTCCACAGCTTGTTGGCCAGTTAACTTCAGAATTGATGTCACGCCAATTTGACTGTTTCTTCTTACAATGAAAAGCAGTTGGAGTGCTCATTAGAGTTCATTCAAGATGAACTGGTATATCTCTAACTTTCCTTGAAAAATGGTGCATACCTTCATCTGTCAACCATTTAGCTAACAGAGATTTGCAGGGATTTAGCTCGGCAATAAAATTTCCTGCCTTTCCGATCATGTAGCTATTCGATTTCGCATGGTTTTTGTTAAATTGTTACGCTTTTATTATATTTTATAGGGCTGATATGCAGGAGACTTCGCTGAGACGTTCAGTGACATTTTTACAGCAACCCACAATATTTAAACGAGCTCCTTTGACTCAAATAGACAATGTTCGAGATGTTCCAGAACAATCGGAAAGGCCAGAGTAATTTACTTCATTTGCTGACTCGTATCATACTTTTGATTATTCTAAATAATTTGCGGCGGTTTCCCGAATTGATGATTTTTGTATCTTGTTTTGAATTTAGGACACGGATTATGTTCTTGAAAACTGCCCTTTGTTTGTGAATCGTCTGTAAGACCATATGAAACAGGCAAACCAAAACAGCCCCTTTTTTATTAATCCAATAAGACATATTCAATTACTCGCTCATATTCGAATTTTGCGTATTTTATGACCTACAAGCTAGCAGCTTAGTACTGGAGTCATCCCAATTAGCAGTTGTAAGCGCTAATCGTCCTAAAGATGTTCTGTACTCACGGGGATTTCGTTATTTAGTGAAGTCCTGACCACCAACGGGGTTTACCCTTAGGTACCGATTGACATTTCGCTGTAAAAATGTATACAATTAACGAAGAGAGAGGGCTATAAATTAGGAATAACCAGAGTAGGTTAGATGGGTCTTCCTAAATCCTTTGCCCTTCTAACATCCACGAATTCTAATTCATTACAGAAGGAGAGTTCTTAGGACTCCACAGAAATCTCAACAGTCAACACTTGAAGATCGGTCGCAGTCGATTATATCACACCGCAGACGCACTCCTCTGAGTGCCATCGGCAATGTTCAAGATGTTCCAATCCCCGCAGGCAATGTAGAGTAAGTTACTAGATTTGGCTATCCTATTACATTTCTTTTTTTTTGTTGTTTATTGGTAAACATTTGTTTTTGATTTCCGGATTTCGAACTGTTCGTTTACTAACCAAGTTTGTATTAACTATGATCAGTTGTGATTACTTTTAGATAGTTTTGTTTTCTGTAAATTATTTTGAAGGTAAACATATGTGTGTCTTTTTGTCACTTATTGTTCTGGTCGGCTATATGTTCTTAATGTACATATTAAATTCGTTTGGTGTCATTTTTTACTGAAGATTTCACGGTTGATAGTGAGAGCTGGTAAAATCATAAGTTGCAAGTTTGACGTTATGCCACTGGATTCCAGAAAATAAATAGCGGTTAATGATTTTCTATACTCGATCGCAATCACATTACTTTGGTTACAACATCCTTGATGTGGGTGGTACCCTGTTACGTGGGCATCCGAAGTCAGTCCGACCCTAACTTTAGCATCTATGTCATGGGTGATGTACAGTCGTGTCATACAAGTATTACTTGCCATAGTTTTATGACGTATTCTCCGGCGGATTTAATGTCCACCGGCCAACAAAGGGGTTTGGGAATTCATCTAATATTATGCATTTACCAAGTGGGATTTGACCTGAAGTGCAATTTACTTTTAAAATAGGGAAGATTTTGGTTTTGTTGGAAATATTCCAGATATTTAATCTAAGTGAAGCCAAGAGAAAATCGTTCAACAGTGCATCAATAATTGCCACCACAATCCTCAGTCCTTTTTGGCCTATCAGTTCCACTGATTCCTGCGTACATTTGGAGATCTCGTTTAATCTAAATTTATCTCTATTCGTTCATCTCTTCTGACCACTTTTTCGACAGAAATTGATAGTAATATCGTTTTGATCTTTCACTCTAGTCTACCAACCAGTTTTCTCGGATGTCTTCTATTTCACAGTTGCATCGACCCGATTATTGGTCATTATTATTTGTAAACAGCACCTTCATCGAAAATAAAATGTAAGGCTTCTCCTTTTTGTCCTTGGAATTTTCTAACTATGAAGGAGAAAATGTGTTTTGTAAATTAATAAACATTTTTCCTTGACAATAATGTAATCTTTGACCTTGCTATATGTTTATATGAATGAGTATATGGTACGAATCATTTCGAAGTTCGAATAACTGAATTATAGGTAAAGGGCACTATCTCGTTCTTCATCCTCTGCCTGATTGTGATATTGGGTATTACATTAGAGTTGAACAGATATCTTTATCATTATAGAAAAAGAAGTCCATGGAAATCCCTTGAAGATCAGTCTTATTCAACATCTAGTAAACGGGCTCCTCTGTGTTTCATCGACAATCACCAAGAAGTTTCCAATTTTGAGAAAAATTCAGAGTGAGTTCTTTGCTTTGTTGCTTTTATTATACGCTGGCTTTGTATTATTGACTTTAATTAACTCAATTTTAAATATCCTTCCTGCAGGCGCTAAAATCAAGTTGAGTGACCATTTTTAGACAATTCAGATTTATGCAACTTGTTGGAGACGCAGGAAAATGAAGATCCAGGAATTCAAATAATTGAGTTCTTTACCTTACGAATAATTCCAGCCAGTTTTTCTGAGGCCATCAATTTTCTCGATGAAATATCTCTCAATCTTGTATTATCTTTTTTATCTTTTATCTACTTGCACTCCTTTTTTTACCTTGGAAACCACCCTTTCATTCTTTCTATTTTTTTAAGTGATAATATAATCTAATTCCAAATTTTAAATCTAAAATTTTACTCATCTGTACAGAGGAATAGGCTACATCGTCAATGATATGGTATGGATGTAGCCACTGATGTAATATAATCTAGCCTATCCGTTAAAATATTACTATAGCTACGATAACTTAGGCCATCTTCGTCCCTTAATTAAGAAATTATGACTGTTTATATGCAATTTGCGTTATGGGATTGATTCAACATCAATAATACTTTGAGGAGACTTGACTCCAAGGTACGAGCACGAAAAGAAAGTATTTGAAAATTGTAGTACTCGAGGAATGACTTTCGTTCATAAAATTTTATAAATTCTATTCAAGAAATGCTCAATTTTTCTTGAAATTAAGTCTTTCAATCAGATTTTCAGTCGCTATATCAACAGATTCTGAAGACTTACTTCTCACCTTCGTTGTTTGATGTTCTGATGGAAAATCCCTTTCTCTCCTCTATGACTACCAGATTATTCGATCGGAGTGCACTTCTCTACAGTTATTGGTAAATAACTGTGATGCTATTATCACCGTATTCTAAAAATTTAGTTCTAATACTTTTAACTTCTGTGTATGATGTTAATTATACTTCCCTGATTACCCCCGTCGTTAATGTTATATGCGGCACCCTGTTGCACCAGGAATCTTCAACTTCTTCGTGAATATAAATATCATGCATGATGCTGGTTTGACAAATTTTTTAGATCAGCCACGTTTGAGTCTCCCATAGTATTAAATTGTAAAGTGGGAATTTTATCTGAAGTAAAATTTACATTTAAAATGAGTATGTTTATATTTTTTTCGGGTTTTATCCAAGAAGTCATAATAAAACCACTCTAAATCTAGTGTTCTAATGGGAGAAGTGGCAGGACAAAGTACTGGTTAAATCAAAGATTGCGGCTGACTGAAACAAGAACCCTTTAAAAGTCGGAGAGGATTGGAATGTTTCATCTTTTGAGTCCATCAAATACAGGACCTGTTGCAGTTGAAAAAGGGAATGGGTTTTTAGTGTTCGACTTAAGAAAGAGGGTAATGGATGGAGTTAGAAGGCATTGGTTTTGAAAAATAACTACAAAGTCTTTTTAGGTAAGTGCAGAGGGGTGTCATTATTGAACTTAACCAGTGCAATTGGTCATTCCGCTAACTGGCCTTACATCGATCGGTATCGAAAACGAGATTAGTGACTTCGCAAACGAAGACGCTGCGCCGCCGGAACACACTCGGGCAGTCAATGGCTCATTTCGTCCTTACAACCGTAAAGATCATTGAGTGTTTCACTCGCTTAGAGCGTAGTTTTCGATCCTGTTAAGTAGGAAATTGTGCTGAACGTTTTTTTTTAAGATTTAAGCGCAGGTTTACATTCAGGCGTTTTTTGACAGTCATCACACACACACATCTAGAATCGCGTGTGCACTTTTTAAATGGGTGTCAGCGGTTATCCCATTTGATGATATTTTTTACAACTTTACCAAAGATACGGTGTTTCAAATTTTCCTGTCAGTATTCATTACGGTTTCTTAATTAAATAAAATAAATAAATAAAAGTCGTAGATTGACACTCAAATCGGGAATAACTTTTAACGTTTTTCCTTTCGTGGTAATGATTTACAGGGATTATTAAAAGTAGTTTATTAATTCCTCCTTTTAGACTTATTATAGATTATCTCCTATTATTACGTTGATTAAAATAAAACAGCCTTTGATGTCAATGTCACTTTGCAAGAGTCTTCTCTAATGGACTTGAGATGATTATCCTGGTCATCTTGGAACCAATGGATGTATCAGGTCGTAACAGAGGTTCTGTTTATTTTTTAAATTTGAATTAAAGTGAAAATTTTGTCAAAATGCATTTATTTAGTATTCAACATAGTCACCACTTTTATTAATTACATCTTCCATCTTGCCTTAGGCTTTCCAATTCCTTCTTCATAGAATTTAGCCAGTTTAAACTCAAAACAAGAAACGCTTCATCTTGATCTCTTCTATTGAAGCAAGCCTTTGTCCCATTCCACTGATTATGTAAGCTCCTGGAAAGATGAAAATGGGTTGGTGTAAGATCGGGGGAATATGGTGGGTGATGCATGATTTCCCAGCCAAATTCCTCAACGAGATTCTTGATTACTCTTGAAGTTTGGAATCTGGCCTTGTCATTGTGCAGAATCACCCCTTTTCCATTCATTAAAGAAGGCCGTTTTTGCTGCCGTTAACTGCTTTTAAACGAGTTAGCTGCTGACAGTAAACTTCAGATGTTATTGTTTGACTGTCACCCATTAGTTCATAATAAACAATTCCCTTCAAATCCCATCAAACACACAAAATAATTTTTTTCGGGTCCTGTCCCGGTTGTGAAATTGGTTTTGAACCACTGTCTTAACTTAGCCACGTCACTGTCTTTTACCCTTAACATTGTTGTAAAGAATCCACTTTTCGTCGGCGTCAGTTTTGATTTGGTCTGAAAATGGTGCCTGAAGTTCACCAGAACGCAGTGAAACACAACAGGTCACACAATGTTGCTTGTTGATTTCTGACAAATCGTGTGAGGGGAGGCCCATTTTCCAGTCTTTGAGACTTTGTCAAGTCTTTTCATTTCTCTATACATGGTCATATGGCGGCTTACGTTAAAGATTTTGCTCAGTTCTCTAGTAGTGTAGGTTGAATTTGCATCAATGGCAACTTCTAATTGCTCAAAATTTAGAGCATCCTGCTCTCGGTTTGTCTTTCAGGCTGAAGTCATCCTTTTTGAGACCACCCTCAGAAAATCACCTTCCACAGGTCATTTCTTTCACAATATCATTTCCATATGTGTGTTTGAGTGTTTTTCCTGCTGAACTTGCCTTATTTCCTTTATGAAATTCAAACAGTAAAATATGCCTGATATGGTCTTTATTTGGAGTGCACATTAGGGCTAGAAATAGTTATTACTAACGAAAATTATCACACAATCTGAAAGAGGAAATACTATTTTATTAATTACCATAGATAAGCCTACAACATTAGCAAGCTAACTTGAAGTAATCGTGCCCCAAACACACAGCTCAAAAATTGGACAGAACTTCTGCTACAACCTGATATTTGAAATTCGACGAAATTAGTCCTTAAAAATTTGTTTTCTTTTTCTAGAAAGTACCAAATCGAGAACTGATCATCTAATTAGTAGACTGATATATTTTCTAAAATGCACTTTGGCCAGAAAAGAAGACTCACATTCCGTTCTCCTCTTTCGGCAACAGTTTAATGGGTATCGAACGTCCCTCCCCCTCCAGAATCAACTTATCACTGTCCCAACTACCCGAGCATACTTCGTAGTCTTATGCCTTATTTAAGAGATAGTAACGTCACATAATAACCCCTGGCATCCTGTTGCGAGAGCTCCCAAAGAGCTAGCGCGACCTTAGCTTTTCATCTTATTTGTGCTATGCTTACTGCTAGTGACAAAATTCCCTTACTCGTTTTAAGGCAGTTACTAACACTACTTGAATTGAGAAGAGGGAAGGTGTCCTGGAGTCGCTCTTACAAAAAACTCACTCCTAATTGCCATAATTAATTACTGCGATTAGTCAGCCATGCCACTTGATCGGTATCGTAATCTCTGTTACTTGACAGATATGCGTTTTGACCAGAGTCATCATTGCAATGAGATCACGTAATACAAATGAGTGAGGTGAGAATTTCCGTACACTAATGACCTGTTCAGACCTCTTATCAAAAGTAAATGTCAGTAATATTATTTGAGAGTTTCTCTTGAAATGGAATTTGACTTTCAAATGAACTTTTCGCAACTGGGATTTGTTTTAATGTTTTGTCAATAATGTCGGACATATTCTGTACATATTTTTGTTTTAGTACATTTTCTTGGATCTTGGGATCTTTTAAAACTTATTGGGAGCTTGGCAACAGACGAACTGGAAAACTATATAGTTAGTTGTAAAAACAAGTAGTATCTGGTCTTAGGGATCGTTCAGAAGAACTAAGTCTTGAATTGTGAAGGCCCTCTAAAATCCTGTCATGAAAGAATCCGCCGATAGCTAAATCTAACAACTTTACAATGTTAAGGGAATGTATTTTTAAGACTTGGTCACGAAATACCATTCATGCAAACAGCATAAACATCCACCAATCATACAATACCAGTTTTTCTTAAACCGGTTAATTTTGAATGTTCCTTTTTTTGATCGATTTTCTTTCTCGCGTCTTGATGCGTTTAAGTTAAATGCAAGTATTGATTTTCTATTGGTTAAAATATTCGTTATCCCTCCTCCATCAGTTTCCTCCCAGTTTCGCTTTATCAAATGGTATATCGTTCGTTGACATTTTCTGTTTCATAAATGCATTCGTATGTTTATTCCATTCTTTGGTACTCAAATCAATACAGTTGGCAATATTTTGTGATATCAACTGGGGTTCTTATTGGTAGAATAAATACACGAGTTTGAAGATAGTTGAAATTCATCATAATTCTATCATTAAAATTGATATAACGCTACTACTGCTCAGACCCGGGTAGAGGGTAAAAGATATGTAGCACAAACGATCGTCTTACTCCACTGTGTTAAGAAAGTGTTCGGTTTATATTGTCATAGGAGTATGGGGTACTGATTAGTTTATTGGCTATAGCACTGAGAAATTTCATTCCCAAGGTCGAACACAGACATATTAATCAGAAAATGTATCCCCGAATAACGAACTCTGTTCGCAGAACTTTCATGGATTTTGCTCAGGTCTTGAAAAATTCGCAATTTCTCTCCATTGAAAAATCGCATGAGTAAAGCTCGTGTTTGATTGGGGACTACTGCTGGGTCTGTTGTCTCACTATCATAAAAAATCTAATTTGTGCGTCAAATGGATGCTAAGGCCATCGACCGTGTGTTTAAAAATGTATGCACTCACGGACGCTGAGTCATTTTGTCGGTTTCCTCTTATCATTCACACAAATCAACGAAATTAATGACCAACCGTGTGGCTAAATGCCGGTTAATGAAAGGGAATAACCATATGTCCATTGGTTCCCATTCTGTCATTTTAAAATATTTAGCTTGAGTTGAGTTTGAGAATAGGCAATATCCGTACGTCAGTGAAATTTGGGCGAAAGCGCATATCGTAGAGCATATGGTCACGGAGAAAAAAGCAATACCTTTTGCAGTATTGATGGGACCATTGTTTTCCATGCTCAACGATTGACGTGAATTTGCAGTGCATAACTTAAGGTTGCTTTAAGTTGCATAAAGGACAAGGCTAATTGAAACATCACATATCGGAATGTTATCCTCAATGCTGACATTAGATTCAATACGAGTCTCTTCAAAATATTTTGAAAAATTAATTATCCCTAATCGCATGGACCAAATTCCTCCGCCCTTTCCCAGAACTATATCCTTTCTGCTGTGGAAATGGATCCGCTCGTCCGATAGGTACCATCGTTATTAACAGTTGGACTTATTATTATGAAATTAGAAATCTCTAAAATAGTGGAGTTTATTCAGAGATCCCAGCAGCCGAATGCGTTGCTTTAAAGTCCTCAATTTGGTATTTACTTTTTATTCTCCATCTGAAGGTTTACTGCTGGAAAGTTGTTATGCGGACTTGAGTATTTCTTAATATCCTGGATTGATAACTTTGAAGCTGCTTATAGCATTCTTCGTCTACGAAAATTAGAGAACGGCGTTCTGAAGTTCTTAATATGTTTCTGTCATTAGCATTCTCTTTTCTAGGTATCAGAATGATTCATGTAATGAATCATACCTCAAACGGGTGAATAGCCGTTCATCTCCGATAATAGACGAAAATTCACCCTACTACAACAGCCCTTCTACTTCGTTGGTCAACAATTCCAATAGTTTCAAAAATTTTGTCCAACCGTACGGGTTCGAGTGAGTTCCTGAAGATTTATTACCTTGGTATATAATGCATTTATCTATAAATATACTCCGGAGGTTCCGTGATTAAAAAACTCGGTTCTATTGTAATTTACGGAGCTCTGCTAACTTAAAAAAAGTTTTATCCCCGTTATATTAGAAGTGTAGGATGCGGAATAGCTTATAAGATCATTTACTTCATTAACAATTGGAAAAAAGGAAGGGAAGCGGCAAGACCGACTCTTCTTGAATAAATAATACCGACCAATGAGCACTGAATATCGCAGACAAGTATCTGCTGCAATCCGGGGAACGAATCGTGAAATTTGAATTTTGGAACCTGAAGTACCCATTTAGTGAATATTGTACAACTCGAGCACAAAAATCAAATGAAGTAAGACTTTCATCGTCATCTTTTCGATCCCTTTCCCTTTATCGTTTATTGGACTTACCGTTATTCGATTTCAGCTGCTTCCCACAATTATAAATTGTGATTTTTTCGACTTACTTTTGATGCTAACAATTATTGCAACATGTTCTCAATTATCCCAAAATCTGTATGTTAGCCAAAGTGTTCATTGAAGGAACGAACGCACTAAGAAGAACGTGTATGAACGCGACATTTGTACGTGTTTAATTCTCACCTATATCAGTCGAGCAAGGGGCATTCCGGTTCAATTGCTCTCCTTTGTATTTACAATATGGTTAACGTGCTCTAGCTTATGTACTTAATGAGGTGACGTGTTTATTCTCATTCCCTCCTCCGCTTGGAAGGCTTTCGAAATTGTAATACATCGACAGCTCCAAACATCCCATACAGAACCTGAGTATTGAGGAAAACAACCGATTTTTTAAATTTATTTAGTGCACGTACCCGAGATATGATAAGATTTCGCCGAGTTAAAGCGTGGTACTAGAGTTAATCAAGCATCGCTGTAGCAACCCTCTGAAGAGGGTTAGAGGTGGCCATCTGTTTAGTACCTCACGTCATTGTCTCTCTAAATTAGAAACTCCTGTTCCTTGCAGAGATGATGTTTTCGACGTGCATTTCTCGAAAGTCATATGCATAGAATGATTGAACATTTCCGGAAGTTTAATTGTTTAGGAATAGTGCCAAGTTATCGGCACGTCATTAAATTTGTAAACTAGTTGTTCGAGTAAAAAGATGGTGATTAATCATTACGGAAATACATGCCTAGATTTGGAATTGTCATGTAAAGCTCAATGCCACGGATTATGTAATGAAGTTTACGAAATTGCAACACTTTGAATCTATGAGAAAAGAATAGTCTGTAATTGTTGTTCAACTCAAATTTGAAAACATTCAGCGACATTTTTGTCATTAATTATTAGAGGACGTTGTGCCTTCTATACTGGTGATTGAGTACGTCATGCCTTAGAGATACAATGTGCTCAGTAAGTAACTCAAATAACTTGATTATATAAAATGATTCGCTTTTAATATTATTTTGACATCTAGTCACTAACTGTGTTGTCATGGCAGTGAACAGCGCACTGGATTTCATTATTCTTCTCATAGATCTGTTGGAGGCCGTATGGCTGACTTTACAAGAGAATCTATTTCTTAATTTTCCTAGAAAACGGACGACTCCCCGAAAAAGTCTTTTCAGCAATATTTCCTACAATGAAGATTCAGCCTACTCCCAAGGTACCCCCATTTCATCTACCGATGATAGTGCTATCGATATCCCCCAAAAGAGACTACTTCAAAGTCTTATAGAGCACCTCCCCAACACCCAATTTCTTCGGCAACAGCAACAAATTTTCTTGGATACTGAAAATTGTAACCAGTAGTATAATCAGTGTTGTTTTTGCTTTCGTATTTCTATTTTAAACTGCAATGTGTTTTCCACTTTTTACTATCCATAGCTGTATATAGATGGGATGAAAAAGAGTGCCTTTTTCAACGATTTGTTATCCTTGTTGTGAAGGCGTGGGTTTATCGTGTTGATCATTCCCTTGATTTAGTGCCAGAGATCAAACTTAGATTACTGGATCTTCTCAGCTAACTAATCAGATGGCAGCAGCCTAAGGTAATAAATATTAACTAATTAAATAAAATACCAGAATGAAATTAAAAAAGTACAATATCAAATTTAACAGAAAACCGCAATTAATGGTACATCAACTTTTCAGTTGTTTTCCTTGGAACGGAGATGACGCAATTGTTTTCTGATCGCTAAAAAATCACTGCCAACGCACCTCAGCGATAACACATCAAGCCGTGTAAACATAGATGAAGACTGTGAAAAAATTATTTTTTTTTTAACGTTCACCTTAACAGCAACTTCCAAACCTCGTAGTATCTTTCAACAACGCACTGGGTATCGTTTCGACTGTAATTGAACTTCATTTGTACTAAATGATCTCATCGTCAAATTTGGGTTTAAAATTTGAGATACTGAACTTACCTACAATCATTCTCAGTAAAGACAAGTTTTACTCGAGTTATGTGAAACTTGGTCTTTACGGATATATCGAAACATAGTCGCTGGTATAAACTGGTAGCTACGATGGCTCAGACCTAGAAGAGAGAGGAACGAAAGTCTCCTCTATAAAGAAAGTGCGTGTACAGTTCGGATGTAGATAATTATCTGGTTAGCCAGCGATATAGTTTAGAAGAATTTATTCCCAAGATAGTGGACAGAAAAATAGCAATCCAAAAATCTAGTACTGTCTATTACTCGAAAGCTGGTAAAGAACGCGGAAAAAAAGGAAATTAACCATGCCACGATTCTTGTTTTTTGAGCTACCGTATAATTATTTCGAATTCAAGGCTGCTCAACGAAATGAAGGGAAAGCTTCTTCATTAATATAACCTCCAGAACAAATCAAGGTTTGAAAAAACGTCAAATACCGAAAAGATAGTGATAAAGTCTCGCAGAGCCCTCCCTCTCCTATGTACTAGGACTTGAGAGCTACGAAAGATCTTTTAAATAAATGGATTTATTACAATAATTGCTAGTACCCTAGTAACGAACCTCGTTCACAGAATTTCATGATTTTGCCTCCTATCGCTCCCCTCTCTCAATCCTCGCTAAAAGACTAAAGACAAGTATTCCAACCCTGAAGCCACCCCAAAATTAAAGACAAGAAGAGCTGAATATTTATCATCTTTATAAACACTATCATGGTCGGAAGTCATTAGGTCATTGATCAAGAGAAGTGATGCAGCGAAAGTCACTGTACACATCATGATAGAGTACTGAAAGCCGGAGACAAAAATCTATCGTTACTCCTTTTCATTTTTTACAATAAGCGGTTGATTCTTCAAGCATTTATCTTGTTAGAAGTGCGGTCTAACCATTCTGAAGGCAACGAATCCGAATCCCGCCAATATGGTAGCCGCTAAAGTTAACTTCCAGGCGTAGTCAGGTTGAGCTAGTTCTAAACGTTTGGCGTGACTAAAATGTAAAAAGAGATATAAATGATTGTTTCTCTAAAGGTCCAGATATTTAATATCACATACAAATGCGTGTGAGAAGTCAAAGACCACCCATCGGAGGATCTCAAGTGGGCGGCTTGGCCAACCATACTGGTTAGCATTAGTCAAGAGAGGAGTAACAGATTCATCGGAGGATACTCCCCTCTGTCCCAAAAGAGTGTTGGAAAAGTCACGCTGCTAAATTCTGGCTCCATGATGCTATACTCAACCGAGATGATTGTTCCTATTTGGACTTGGGAGCCATATATATATATATATATATGTGACTACAATCAAGCTTAGGTAAGGTAAAAATAGGGTTGATAGGATACCGACAAACAAAGAAGAAGAGTTGCTGTTTTGGCTCGGAATGAGCAATTCAAAAAGTTTTTCTTTAAGTCGCCCATTATCCTTTTAAATATTTGGGTGCTCGTCCCTGATGACAGCCTAATAGTTATTCAGACCATAAACTGTCACAGGTCCGTCGGTACCTTGACCTCCAAATATGAACAACGTGAAGGCGACTTGCATAAAAATTGAGTCCTGGATGAGTTACTAAAGTGTCTTAGAATTACTAAACTTGTTTTGTCTCACCTCTCTCCGGACCTGTGTCAAGTGTAGCTTGTAGCGGCATAAACTAAACGACTTAGGATTACAATAGAGTGGAAGAGTCCTACTTTAGATAAGAGGATGAAATAAACCACTTACGGGAAATTAGCTGCGGTGGTTAACTTGATGTAGACAGGATGAAATCCACAAACTAACTGGGCGTTGCTAGATGTATAGCGAAACGATGAGGAACTTGCGGTGAAGGAGGGGGTAGATGAACGACCCCTTGTATAAGAGACGTGTCGGGTCTGGGGCCGTGGCATTAATGGGGAATTGTTGTTGCATTGTTCACTCCTGTAGGAATAATATAACATTTACAGTAAGAATATATCATTAAAAATATTGATCATAAAATAAAAGTTAATATCACTTTGCAAGAAAAAGAAACGAAGAGTGGACTTTGGGAGAAATTGAGGTGATTTAAACAATTACTTAGGGATGATGGTAAATAATTACGCTGTTGTTAAAAGATTTAAGACATTTATACAACTAAGTATGGGCAATCACGGGTTGATATAATTTCTATGTTTCCATTTCAACTGAGCTGAGATAGTCAATAATTTTAAAATCATATAAGCTGCTTATTATCATGCAAGAACATTCTGCTTTCTTAACTATGGAAGAAAAATGAATTAAAGTTTACACCCCAAAAGTTAAGTTTCACGATTCCACCCCCCTGGATTGCAGCAAACGCTTGTCTACGATATTCGGGGTTTATTTAATCAAGAAGAGCCGGTCTTGCCGCTTCATGATGTTATTTTCTTCGAATGCTTGAGATGACAAAATTGTCTTATATGCAGTTTATCGGCTTACAATTTTAGAATAGCCGAGAGGACAAAAGTGTTTGAGACGTCACATAGCAAAACGTCTTCCTCAACGTAGATATCAAATTCAAAGCGAATTTCTCTTCAAAAGATTTTCTGGGAAAAAACGGCATCAAATATTCTTCTGAGCTGAGAATATTGATATTACTAGTATACAGTTAAAATATCAATGTTCTCTAGATTTATTAAATTGTCTTAGAGTCTTCCCTAAAGTGAACATGCCTATTCGGCGGGTACATTTATTGTAAAGAAAGTGAGGAAATACAAAGAGGAACGTGAGATTAGGGCGGATTGAGGTCACGGAATGTGCATGACTTGTGTTTAAACACGTTTTATATACGCGTGCTCACATTATACACTTCATGGTCAAACAAATACAAAACTCTACTTTCTTTGCTCACCAACGAAAATACATTACTCCAGTGGAAATAGACTTAAATGTTCTTTAGCCAACAGAGACTTGATTTCCTATCTACATTGAATTGTTATCAACTTTCTTCACTTTTCCTGCTTGCATATTTCAAGGCGGCCGTCTTTTATTCATTCTCCTTTCTCCTTTCTTGTGGAAGTGAAGTTCGTATAGTTGGGAAAGGCAAAAGGTTAGCTAATTATCTCGATGCTGTACTGGTACCTTCCTAGGCTACTGTCTTTTTAACAAGTTCATAGAATTCTTTGCTGTTAGTGAAACCACTCTTCCTTTTCGCAATTTCAAACGTGCACTTTCACATAGTTATTCCTAATTCAGGGCTGTTCAAAGAAACAATGAGAAAAAGGTCCAATGAATACAACCGTCAGAACCAAGCATTGCAAGTTGAAGATGGAAAGAATGTCAAAATGCTTAAAAAGGTTATTATAGAGACTGTCAGATCTCTCTCCCCCTTCAGCACACTAGAATTTGAAATCTATGTATCCTATTGTCTAATTCGTATCCTCGATACGATCTTTAAAATAAATGGATTAATTACAATCCAATCTCCGATATTGAATTACCTACATGATTCCTAATAATTTTAAGGAGCTCTTAGATCGCTAACAGTGGGTAGAGATTAGTAATAAACAGCAACGTACCTAAGAGAACTAGCTTCCGGCGAGTCAGTGTCTTCGATAAACCACGACGTTCTCTGCTTACCTGTCGGTGATGACATGAGAGTCCTTCTCTGCGTTATGGTGTCTGCCGAACTGCGTCGATGTCGAGCTCCGTCCACCTGACCTGAACCACCCTCCATGAACCGTGGTTGCACATCAAATGAGGAGAAGGGGATGGGATCATGGAGATGATACTTGACGCAGAATTCCTGAGGGTCCAAATAATAATCCTGCAGTACGCTGGTTTGATCAGCTTTGCCGGCTATGAAAAGACAGGGAACTCGTGTGCCCCGATAGAAATTCTACAAATTGAAGCATGGATGTCAAGTTATTTCAGCTGAAGTCAAACATTGGAGCAGAGGCAAAAATTTCAGATCATCTGAACTTAAAACCAACAAGTTCGCATCAAATTAATGGAATAGCTACCTTTAAACGAACAGTCGAGAGTTTAAATGTACTTCAGCTGTCACTGACCACATTCGCAACCATCTTGTGGCATATATGAATAGACGTTTTCAGGTATTTTCCAACCTTCCGACTTAGAATACAACGAGGTTGGCAATTTAGCGGCACGTGATGGTTGGATGTGTAACCATCCCAGATTCTACGGTCATGATCATAATATGTCCGGAAATCAGACAAGGACGTATACGTAAAATATTACATACACAAACAAAATCATAACCGGCGTCTCAATTATCTTAAATAAAAGTGTTCTGTAGATTACAAATGCTTTTGAAATGACTAATATGGAATTTAAAAAGTTATTCCCATTCTACCGAAATGGTACCGACATCTCTCTATATTTACCTCATAAAAAAGGAACAAACGAGAATATCCTCCTAATAAGCTGCTCTAGGAATTGAGTTGTGATCTGTGTCGCCACAGATACTGATTCAAAAATTGAGTGTTCATTAGTTGGAAAGACGCTTAAGTACAACAACTAGACAGATTACTCCAGAGAAAATAATCAGGGAGCTAAAAATTAAATATTGCTGAAAAGGATTAAAAATATAAGAAACAGGTAACCATTTGAAATTAGCTTCGTGTGAGGACAGGAAATAAGATACATTCAATTCCAGTGACGAATTGCTCTCATTTCTTAAGTAAATGAAAATAATATAATTCTTCTAAGTCCAATAAGGATAAATGTATTATTACCAGCACTGATAATCAGGAACACGTGGAATTAACTCACTAGGAAGATATTTGCGACATATCTAAACGATTCCCGATCCGTCGAATCGTAGAGAAGACACACTACGTCGGCCGAAAGTGCCTCCGCATTACTCATCTGCTCACCATCACCTGCACTGATCTCATGCAAAATGAGGGTCCGGAGATTGCCAGAAACCGGTATTCCTGTGGCCGCCGAAAATACTGACGTCCGACCAGTCACTCCGCCTACACTAGTCCCCTCACGCCCACGTAGTCCTCGACCAAGGAGTCCTTGTAGCAAACATGTCTAAAAAAGGGGAAAGGTGAATACTTATTAATGCACTTTTAGTTGTAGTGGTGTAGTTCTCTATCTATCCTATGTGGTATCATGATTCACTTATCAATTTTCTATTCCTTTCACTGTGCCCTACGTATTTTTATCACTCGGTCTTTGAGCGGTTTATTGATTTTCTCTCGTTATCTTACACCACCGTTGTGAACTTTGCTTTCCCGCATGGTCACTTTTTCGGCTCACTGACTACAAAAACTGCTGCTCTCCAGACTCTTTCTCATTCCTGACTTGTCGTAGCCAAGTTCAAAAAGTTGGGAAGAGCTATAACCTTTGCTTATTATTTCTGTCCTACATTGACATATTCTTAAGCTAGGATTTAACATAACTTAAAGTAAGATTCTATATCTCAAGTGAAGAGGTCCCCGTATCCATCTTTTTGCAAATATAAGTCTCCCACAGACACAGTTGCATAAGCCTGATAGGCTCTGGACAATAAAATATTTAATGAAGTCATCCGATCACATTACTTTCTCCGTAAGTTTAGAATTTTTCAGCGAAGTGATTTAATTTCACTCACTTGTCTCTCTAATACTGAAGCTTCTTTAAAGTGATTGAGCACTGGTAAGAACTAAAAATAAGGTACGTACAAAGCCACTGACCTCAATAACCAACTTTTACAAAGTTGAGCCACTCTACGCTTTTGTAATTCCGGGAAGTCTGATTTCAGTCTCCATTGGATAGCGTTAGGCCATAGCTGACAAAGGTCGGGAGAGAGAAAGATACAACAGAAGTGGTGTTACTCCAAGACACTCAACAAAAACTACGCATTATGAATACAAGTCGTATTAATGTTACTGATGTCTGGAGGCCAAGACGTTACCGGACGCTATTCGGTTTATCTCCCGAATAACTGTCAAGCTGTCAGGAGCGACGAGTGCCCGCATATAGATAAGAATGATTGTCAGCTTAGAGGCAACCTGTTAAAATTGTTCGTTCCGAGACAAAGCAACAACTCTGTGACCTTGTGCTTTGTTTCTTCGGCTTCCTATCACCCACCTTAAAAGTTATTACAAAATCCAAGGTAAAGGTGACCATATCCCGTTTCTCAGACTTAGATGGATGCTCACTATCACAGATGAGAGTCAAAAACAAACTTGCCACCGAATAACTATGTTATAGAGAAAGTAGGTACATACAAACCTATAGCCTTACCACGGCTACCTAAACCCGACCTATTTAATTCCGATTTTTCAACTAGTTAAACCAAGTCTCAGAAAGCTTTGTGTATGGATATTGATCCGAAATGTAAGTGAATGCTTCTTACTGTAGATATCACAGTGAATGGAGTGAATCAAAGCGCTCACAAATACACTGCCTCAAGAAAGATTTATAATCTTATAAGACGAGGAACTGAGTTCATTCCTCACTTCACGACGAATAAATAACTCCAGTCTGTTGTCCCAGAATAATGAATCCGAGGATATAGATATTTGATTTCAAATGAGGGGAGGGGAGAGATAACATTCAAAAGAATCCAGGAGTAAATTCAATTATATTATTAATGGCTCAAAAGTGTAAGCATCTTACTAACTTTTCCAACCATACGACTTCCATAAACTCGACAATAGAAGACAGTCCGATTTGTGTGTCCTCTGATATAGTCCATCCGACGTTCAGAGGTGATGGTTAATCCACAAAGAAGGCTCTTTGCAGCATTGTCAATGCATCCATAGAGGTGACTAGCTTGAGCGCTATCACTTGAAGTTGAAGTGAGACCCACGCCAGAGAGATGTTGGTGATTCTTGTCAAGGACACAGTTGGTTCCAGATTGATAGGTGAACCCCAAGTAGGCAAGATACTTCAAGGCTCGACTGGGTTCTAGCAAGGCTGTCATCCTTTTTTTAAAGGGAAAAGTGCAATAAATCTCTTTATTCATTCATGAAATCCTTTAAGATATACCATAAGAAAGTGAGACCGGTTTAATGGAATTTAGGTCTCGATTTCAGTTCATCACGGTCTCTGTTAGCTTAATGGAAGTCGGAATTCTAGAGAACTGTGTAAATTTTTCAATGTCACTCAAAGGTTGAAGCCGCCAGCATTTATAAGCTGGTCGCTTCGATGCTCAATGTACCTCAGAGTCTAGGAATCTTCATTTAGTTAACGGATTGATATCAGAATTTTGGAATGAATGAACTTCTACGGAGATTGCAAATTTAAAATCAGAAACCCATTTTTGAAAGTTAGGAAATTTATTTCGCTGGAGAAAAAAACAAAATAGGAAGAAGACAACTTACGCCCAGTGCGCTATAAATCCACGTCGAGTGATCCAGCCGTTCGAATTGGTTTCCACACAAGTGCCAAAGTCTTCCATTCCGACAGCGGGGAAACGCGGACTTGAGAGCGGCATCCCGTCAGTGTCTGATTTAGTTTCACTTCCCGGACAGGTGGCCAGTAGTCCGGCCACTTCAGCCGGGCTGAGACATTCGTCGCCGTCCTGAAATGAAGACATTAATGTTATCAGTAGACCCAGAAGCTAAAAAGACGCGTCTAAAACTCTGACATGCCTTGTAATAACACTGAGAATGGGAGTTCAAGACACTCATTACCGTTCTAAAATGCAGACATAAATCTTATCAGAGAACCCAGAAGCCAAGAGGCATGCATCTAAAACTGGTAAGTGCTTTGTGATGGCTTTAAATGAAGTCGATCTGGAATTGAGGTAAGATAAATATACCTCAAGGCCCGATAAGCCATTTGAGTGAAAAAAATTTTTTCATCAATGACGATGATGCATTTCCGCGTTCTCATTTTGGGAGTGATGGCAGTTCAGTTTCGCTGGAATTTAACATGGAGATATCAAGTAAGAAATGAATAGACACAGCACGGCACATTAATTTCATCCTCAATCTTATCGCTGTAATTTTTCAACCCTACTTCTAACATCCAGGTATTTTAAAGTCACAAATGCGCGAACGGTCATTACTTCATTACGCTCTCGTAAAGACATAAAGTAAAAAGGGCTCTCTCAGTGGATCTTTCTAAAATTTTTGTATTCGACAGCAATGAGAAGGCTGGCTAGTTCCTATACAATGGCTGGTACAAATCAATCGAGGAGCTGAGAACGTACCAGATGTGACCGATCTATTATGGCTGAAATCCCTTGCATAGTAGATTCACCTTTCTCAAGCTCTGAAATTCAACCCCAAGGGAATTAGTGCTGAAACAGTGAAATACAATGCTGCCATTTGTATGGGAGTGTTCAGAAAAGAATTATCTAATACGCCATCGAAGAGATCATGGAACAATATAAAAGTGACAATCTCTATCGAGATCAAATTATATAAAAGATAAAGTGAATTAATATGTCACCTGTCAGCATCAATCCTCAAGCCAGACCATGTTAAGAATGACACCAATAATTCCCCAAAGAACTTTTAGGGAGCGTATCCAAACATCTGGAGGTAGCCAAATTTCGGAAAAAATAAGAGATGATGATTAAAATAATTCTACATGAGTCTCATTTCGAAACTAAAGGGCAGACAAAAGGAGCTACTTCAACTAATAAACTGCTTGGGGTTCCTAGATAAATGAAATCGTTAAATTACACTGTTTCAACATAACTCACGGCATCATATTTCGTAAAGATGGTGTGAAGGAATCGTAAACCAACAGGAGAGAGTTCTGTGGAACAGCCAGGCGGAATAACCAGGTTGGGGAAGAGAGAGTCAGGAAATAGACACAGACAATTGTCGTAGCCGAATTGACGTAACACAGTCCAAGTCGTTTCATGGCGTCCCTTCCGAATGAATATGAGATGCAGAAAGAGAAAGCCTAAAACCAACAGATGGAGGAGGTAAAATAGCAATAAAACTCCTTGCTTAACGAAAAGGAACTCTTAATCCGAACAGTTGATCATTACAGTCATTGAATGTGATTAGGTGTGATAAAAATGCGTGAAAGACCAGCCGACTACACAAAAGCATTATCTGCAAAGCATTCTATCATAATTACAGGATACTTGATACACGGCTTACGGTACTCTAGTAACTTTAAAATCTTAATTACCCCATCTTTGCTATGCTAAAGCTGAAAACTGCAGAATAACTTATAAGATCATTTGCCTTTTCAACAAATGGAACAAAAAAGATGAATTGAAGTAGCAAGACCGACTCTTCTTGAACAAGTAATACAGGCCGATAAGCACTGAATATCTCAGATAAATATTTGCTTCAATCCGGGGGGGAGGGGAGAGGAGGGGGCCGGATGGTGAAATTTGAATTTTGAAACGTAGACTGCTCATTTAGTAAATTTTGTACAACTCGAGTACAAAAACCAAATCAGTAAGGCTTTTTGATACGTTGATATTGTTCTCGGTATCTTTTTGATCCCCTCCTCCTTATTATTTGATAAACTTACTGTTATTCGATGTCAGTTGCCTCCCACAATTAAAAATTATATAATTTTTTGTTTTATTGCAGATAATAATATAACATATAAAAATATCTTAGTGATAATTGGCCCTTATCGTCTAGTCCCAATGACCATCATGGTTCTCATGGAACTATAAAGACGAGATGATGGCTGATAATGAAAGTGACAGAATGATGGTTCCTATCACCTCACTTTATATAGAACTTAGGAACTATAATGATTGTTCCTGAATAACTAGGATCACACGGATCAGTTACCACCGAGATATTGGTGATAATAATCGGTCTCTTGATTACTGATCTTGGGCCCAATCTGCGCCTGCCGTGCTCTCATAAACCGCGATGAGTTTGCTGCAAATAAGAGGAACTACACTCTAGCAGATCAACTAGATGTGGTTTGTGGTGTTCTATCAGAAAGATAAGTATGAATACCTAATTTAATGGTTAGCCAAGTTGGAATAGGTTAAAACAAAACAGTGGTTGAAATGCAAAGAAAATTTTCCTAAACCATTCCCAACTCAACTCTTTATTACAAATTAACTTTACCCTTCAACAATCAGCAACCTTACATTACAACACTTAAAAAGAATGACAGCATTTTAGCTTTGATTTCAGCCTATTCGTTTTGAATCAGAATCGAAACTCCATTTGGATAAAGCCAACTTCCGCATAGAGGAATGATCAAGAAATTCGCATATACAACAACAATGTATGAATACCCTAAAGACCGCACGTGGGTAGGTGGTCATTGTCTGTTTCTCTTTGCTATGATGTATTTCCATAAATGGGGAGGGGGAGGGATGGGCCATTCACATCCAATTCATGAGGCTGGCCTTTTGCCAAATTGTAGCAGACCGAATTCCATAGCCCATGAAAGACACAAATTGGCAGTGCATGCCGCAGAAGTGGGACCAATAAAATAAAGATATACAGTCAAACAGTAGATCCCTACAGTTTACATCCCCTCCATTTTATTTGACTTTCCATCCCCAAAAAATGATAAGACAAAAATAAAGCATAGCCTAGTAAACCAACGGTATGTAATTTTCCTAGTCTGCGGCTGACTCATCGAAGTTGATTGAAGCACTGTAAGTGCAGATAGTGTTCAAGGCCAGTTATCAAGAGGCTGGGTGTCATCATGGCTAGAATAAAAAGAAATTGGGTTCTGATCCATTCCAATTCACCCCTATCTCTTCTGCATAGCACATTTCTTAGAAAACAAGGAGCGAGTTGGCTGGATCTTTCATCTCCGGTCATCAGCAATCGTCGATTCAATCTCCGTATATGAACGAGCCGCTAGAGACTAAAAGCAACACAGAAGACATATGGACTATCCTATTCCATAACTTTCATTAAGATAACGGTAGAACGAATGAAGAGTACTTTACAGAATTGAAATAGCTGATTCGTAGGAAAAATATGGCCACAAAAATGCAAAGATTTAAGCGAGATTAAGCTTAACAGAAGATGTATGCAAATACATACCCTTTTTCATTCATATGTAGTAAAATTCACTGGGACGTAGGATCTTCACATCCGTTGTCTAGTTACGAAAATTAGACATCTAGTCAACATTTAAGAATTGGGAATCAATAATAATTAGCTGACATAGGTGTTAGGAATCCAAAGAGATTATCTACTGGTGAACGCGGGTGGAATCACAGGATTCATACACTCGCTTATCGAGTATTGGCTCTCCACGCTCATGACCAGGAATGAAATCTCACCACTATTGCAATTATTGGCTGATTATGTAGCTAGGGATCCCTAATTTCCTCCGAGTTATATAAACACTTGCATTTACTTAATGAAAAAAGAACATTTGCAAGCAGTATGACCTCTCTCTTCTTCCCATCCATTTGAGAAAATTTAGCCGTAGAATAACCTCAATGGGTACCCAGAGATATAACCGTGACAGTCCAATTTACACGAGAGATCACCATTATTAAGCTTTGTTGAATATTTTCAAAGTTCCCAGACTCCATCTCTTGCGTAGTGAATTGTCGGTTATTGAGTTTTAAAGCTTTTGCTCAGAAATGCAATGTCGTCTCCACTGAGATTATTATTGGGTAACTAATAAATTGATCATTTCCTAATCTATATAAGCAAATATGTATTTACAATAATTCCGCTTTCTTCCAGCTTAATCTAATCAGTCTGAAAAACTAGAATAATTTAGATTATATCAGTGACTACAAACAGCTACATAACAAACCCTAAGATTAGATCACATGTCAGAACGAACCTTTAAGAGTAACCCCATTAACGGTTACTCCACCAGCTGTTGAATTGCGAATGAGCTGTTTCACATCCATAAGGGATTGAGTAGTAAGGGGAATAGCAAAGCATCGCTCCTGAAAGGCTTCCAATTCCTTGTCCGATAGATAGCCATCATAATCGACATCACAGATATGAAATATTCGTGATAGAGCGCAAACGCATTCAGGTGTGAGCTAAAGAAAGGAGAAGCACAAAACGAATAAACAAATAATAGAATACTAAAGCACACTTCCACATTTAATAGAATACACATTCTCATACAGGCTTATACTCATTGTATAGGCATTTATGCACTTAAAGAGCCTATCAATTTGCACGCAGACAACCTCAACATCTAAGCATTATATCTTGAGTACCGATTTGAGATAATGGCTAGAGCGAAATGATCATAACCAATACAGATTTGCTGGGATGTGAAAAAAGACAAACTAACATATCGGCAGTTATTTATGGGCTTCTAATCAGTGAACGCCAACTTTTCCAGTGTACCACCTTAAAAATGTACAACTCAATTACCCAACCCGAGAACACTCAACACGTTCGTTAGATAAAGAAATGTCTATAGGAGCGTGCGATCATAGATTAAAATAAAGTCACATCAGCCGAACAATATTCTGCTTTAACAATAAAATAGATAGGAAAATGGGATCGAAGATGTAGTGAAATATAACATGCCACTCGAATAAAGCAGAGTAGTAAATTTTTCAAGTGCACTTCATTTTAAATAAATTTTATGGTACTTACTAATTAACACAGGAAAATTAATCGATGTAAAAAATCCCACGAATGTCTTAATTTTTAACTTAAATCGAGTGCAAATAGTGTTAATTTGGCGAAAAGCAAAGATTACATATTTGGAAAAGCTTAATGCTACTGAAATCGCATAGGTAACACACTTAAACGATAATTCCCTTTTACAAATAATTTATGGGACATTAAATTGAAAAGGAAGAGACATAGCAATGAAACAGACGAATAACTACTCTGCCGGAAATCATGATTTAGAATAACCGAACGCGTTGATATTAACTAAAAGTGACCTTATTAACTGCGTAATATTAAACGCTTGAAAACAAGAATCCGACGACATTGCTTTTTCATGAGAATCGTCCAATAAGACATAAGAACCAGCGCAAAAACTTAGTCAAAATCCTGTCAGAAAATTAATATTTACCATTTAATCTAAAATTAACGTTTTTGAGCAAATTTAGCAGGCTCAGGAGAGAAATACCAAGTACAAATTAATTGACACTTCAAGTTAATTAGGTCATAAATTACAGATACTTAAGATAAGAATCGAACCAGAGGAAAGAAAGTGTTTTCCAACACTTCTAGAAACCCATATTCTGGTAGCCCTCTCGACTAATATTAGCCAACATGATCTAGTAAAACGTGAATCAATAAACGAAATGAACGACAACTACTACATTACCGATTATTTGACTCAAATGACACAAGTTCAAAACAAACCATTAGATAAAGTCTATTTATTGTAATTTAATACACTTAGTTTGCTGGCTTGGAAGATTACGTACATTATCTGTTATCGCTATTCGATGATCGATTCTCCTCCGCTATATAACAGCTACGATTCGACGTTATTCTCATATTTAGTAACTTTTCAATTAACTGGTTAGAAGGTTGTTGCCTGCTCTCTATCCATAGTTTCTCATACTACATCGGTCTCACTATAAACCTAAGCCCTTACTGCTAAATATTCTCATTAGAATTTCACAGCATTTATAATACGGCAAAGCTCGTACCTATCGTGGTACTGATAGGGACCACGTCAAATCGGGAAAAACAGGAAATGGATTAGTAGACTTGTAATCATATCCCGCCTTAGTGTATGTTTTTGGTATTTTTGTACTTTAAGCATAAATTAACAATAGCAATTTATTATTATTTAAAAAGAAGGATGCATAAATTCACAATGAAATTATACTTAGTGCTATTGACGAAATCTGATTATCATAAAAAACAACCTCGAAAGCTGCCATTAATATCAACATATCAGTAAAAATTTTAAACAAAATGAAATAACTTAACTTACCTCCTTAGTTTCAGCGTTATACAATGGTGCAGTTGGATAAAGAACAGCCTTTTGAGCAAACCAGAAAGTTTCACTGAGATTAAGAAGAGACTTTGCCGAACATTCGATGCAAGTTTCAATCTCCGGAAAACTTTCCATAAGTGGGAGTACAAGCTATAAGAAGGGCAAAAAATGAAAAAGGAGACAATCGAATTAATGAAATGGAAAACATAATTCTGATTGTCTAACCTCCATTTTACTGGTTGATATTAGATCAAGTTTATTGCCGACAAGAACAACTGGAACTCTTTGCTTCTTTTCAGCAAAGCAGGATCGGATCAAGGGCAACCACTTATCAGTGATCTAAGAAGATGAAAATCAAACTTTATAAACGTAGCATAACAAAATGCGTTGGCTAAGGACATAACACAGGATGCACAAGGTATCCGGAGATGCATATTTTTGTGATTTAAACAAGCTCGATAATAATTTATATGTTTTTCATATTAGGAGATCTCATGGCAGTTACTAACATAACTAATGAAATAGAATAATACGCTGTAACTGTAATATTTTCTACAATAAGCGAAACATAGGAATTTAGAAATTGCAAGTTTTCTAGAAGTCAACACATCTTCCTTTATAAAATTAAAAAGGACCTGTTGAATGAAAACGATGGAGACGAAATGGACACCACGAGGAAAAGATTCACTCAGAACACCTGAATTTGCTAGAAGAGTGTATGACATGATCGACAAAAATCCTGGGAAGTCAATGAAACATCTTGCCAAACACCTTCAAGAGCCTGAAGGAACAACAATATAAAAGGAGTGGTGTTCATCAACACCTCGGATACAAATCATATGTTCTTAGGCGAGGTCATCAGTTTATGTGGACAAAAACAACTCAAGAGAATTGTTTGTGTGTAAAAGGACTTTTAAAGAAGTTGAAGCGCCAAGAACAAGAAGAGTGTATTTGGTTTTTCTCCAACGGAGAGAACCTCCATCAGGATGAGAAAGTCAATCGAAGAAATGATAGGTGTCTGACTATGTGCAGGCGGACCTCATTGAAGTTCCAACCGTGATACATGCACACGAAATTTTCACCAACAGTGATGGTTTTCGGCGTTGCTAGCAGCGAGAGAGGGGCACATTATGACCTCTCAATTTTATTCCCCAAGGTCTTAGAGCCAATGTAGATGCCTAAGTAAAGACTCTTCAAACCATTGTTGTTAAGCCGCCTTGGATAGATAGCGTAGGCAATGTAGGAAGACCCTATCCCATAAAGCTCTCAAAACCCATAATCGGATGAACGGCAGAGAATATTCATTATCATGACACACCAAACTTATGACCTCCTAACTCACCAGACCTTAATCCTTTAGATTGCTACGTGTGCGGCGGGGAGTCATTGAAATGGAAGTCAATAAGCATCCTCATAACACCAAATCGCCATCTCTAATGGAAGTGATAGCCCGAGGAATGGAGGATATGAATAAAGATAATATGATCAAAGCTTGTAGTCGCTTTCGGACTCGAAATGAGTCGGTGATAGAAGCGGAAGGAGGATATATGGGATAAAATTGTAAACTTCTGCCATTAACAGTTTCAATTTGTTTTTCTAAAAGTGCGTAAGGTGTCCTCAGATGTCTTACACACCCTATATTGACTCACATGACGAAGAAAATTTTCATCATTGAGGGCATATACAAGACAAACGACTGACGCCAATCGAATTTCATGAATAAGTTGATCACGAGATTGAATACGCGCTGAAAAATCAACTATTTCAGTTGGAACTTGTTCAGGAGTCACAGAGGCAGGTATAGTAATCTCATCAGAGAGATCCGGAACCTATAAATAATAAATAAACTCATTATATATTCTCAAATAGTAGGAAGAAACAATGGTGAAGTTATACATAAAGGAATAATATTTAATTACCAACCTCATGAGAAAACTTCTCGTTCACAAGCGATAGTATAAGAGTGGTTTTTCCGACAAGGGCTAAAAATTAGGACAATTAATAACCTACGTTCTCCAACAAGTAAAATTCGGACAACACCGCTCCCTCTGGACATTATTTAATACCACAAATTAGAAATGCTGCTCAAGGTGAAACCTAAATTCAGCTCTCTTAATGTATCTCAAGGTTGAATTACAATTAACCTGTCTTAAATAATATCACGTGCAAGAATTTGTAACCGTAGACAATTAAAAAAATATTACTTTTGATTCAAGTTTTTTTATGGTTTTTATAGTATTATGGTTCAGGATAAATTGTCTATTTTACCTGCTGCTAGCTAACTGGTATCTTGTGAAATTGTTGCAAATTCTCCTAAAAATGTTTATATGTGCTCATTTTACATATCGTTTATTACTTGTATCTGATAAGAAGATCCACTAAAATACTTTACTGAAATATCGTCACTCCCATGATATCGTACCTCTTTGTAAAACTGATCTTAATAATAAATAGATACCACGTAGAATGAGGAAGATATAGGGAAGAATTAAATACGCGGTTGATAGGGAGTTTATATATTGATGAGTTATTTTCTCACAGTGGTTTGTGATACGTCACACACCTGAATCCACAGCAAACTAAGTTAACTGTATCCATTTATCAATATCATGGATCTGGCATAGAATTTCTAAGTCCTATTACAGCAAAAGAAGATAGTGGAAAAGTTCTTGAGAGCATTATTATATTAAATGTGAATTTATTTAAAGATTTTGTCTCTCTTTCGTGTTAGCCAATCACCTAAGTGGCAAAATCTTGTAATAACAATGATAATTATTATTACTAGCATAAGACCGTGCGCAGAAGTATAAAATATGTTATCCATATTAGCAGTTAGCAACTGTTCACCGTCGGTCAATTAATCAACTCCAACGAATTTCATAAATAAAAAGGAGATCTGTGGGATACATAACGCTAACAAGGCTGATTGAATCACGTGCGCTGGAACTTTCTGGGAAGTGCGGTATGTTACCGGTCGCGTTGAGAACAAGCGCGGACGTGTGTGCAGAGACCTCCTCAACCAATCAGCAATCAAGATCCCTGCAGCCTAGCGTGGTTTTGTATTTAATGACTAAGTTTTTGACTCACTAGAACAAGGAAGTGATCAATAAACCATCTCCACTCAGCATCCTTCTGGTTCTTACCACTTTGGACATAGCATAGCTAATTTGGGAGTGAATTGATAATAGAGGATTCTGCTAGAGGCTATTCCGACTGCTTAGGAGAATTACTTAGGTGTAGCAAAAAGACTTATTGATGTAGCATCCGCCACAGATCCACTCCAAATTACGCTTTATCAGACAGAAAAAGATACTTGAAAGATACGATTTCATATCACCAATCTCTTATTGAGGAAAACCGTGCGATCTGTTTGTTTATATATCTAATACTTAGCCAGCGAGAATTTGAACAATTTAGTTCACCTACTGTTTAATAATCGTTATAAATTGTAACGCTCGCCCAGTTCCAGTACTTCCGACTTATTGTACCACATTTCATCGAATCTACTGACAGAAAACAAACGTAAGTACAACCTCGTTTTTTTGAGTATCCTGCCTGATTTCACAAGTTTGCTCCCCACCATAAACTCGAATTGTAATTTTCCATTTTCATTTTCAATGCAATCGGTTTAGACGCGTTCTCTTAGGTTACCTCAATTCAGCTATTAAATTACCTTAATAAGAAGAAAATTGTTTTTTTTCATTACTATCCCATTTTCATTGTGATTGTTGACTAAATTCACTCAAATATACTTGTATTTATTACGTATAAGAAAATAACATTTTTTTTCAAAATAATTCTTATATGTAAGATTTTTATTTTTCGCCTTTTAATTCTCGTTTCTTTAAATTCAGTTTTATTTGAACGACTTTATTTACATCACAGCAGCAAATGGCGCATAATGTAAATCGACCTATTAATGCGAAAACGAGCGTCATGTTTTGATATGGTGGTTTGGGTTGTTCTGTAACAGTGTACCACTTGTAACTGGTACACTGTTTTAGGAAATCTAAGAGTCGATTACAAAAGAAAGCATGTGACGTTTTCGTTGCATCTTGAATAATACCACTGAAAAATGATAATTAAAATAATCTGAAAAAGAGAGGTGTGACATGAGGGAATTTATGTTAACCAAAGATCAATAGAGGATCTAGATTGGAATGTAATCATTACCCCCCCT
>CAADRB010000016.1:1343816-1392512 GCA_900708905.1 Hymenolepis diminuta | reverse complement strand
GGGGGATATTATCCCCCTTGGGATAATATCTTTTATTCTGGTTCGCATTGTGTAAAAGATCTAATTCAATAATAACAAATTGCAATCAGGGTGACTTAAGGAATGTCGAAGTCTATCAGTTTGCCATAAATAAATCAAAATCCTGTCTCCTCATTTTGTTAATCTTTAGAACAAGGTCTCTTATTTAGGCATCCTCATGCAGTAAACCTGAGATAAGTACTCTGGTACTTTAATATTATCAACAGCTTTATACAGGGCTATCATAAAGTTCAGAAGAGTTTTATAAATCTGATAGAATAATTGAAAAAGAAGATAATTAAATTTCCCAATTCTAACGTTCACCTTGGTTTTCTGAAATATGTAAAAATGTGACCTTGGGTTCATTCTTGTAGAAATTAGACAAAATAATTTAATGTTTTGTAAGAATAAGAAACTCTAATTTTTTACTACAATCTTCTTTTTTAAGACACCCATTTCTCCCAAATATTGCATTATCTGAAGTTGTGAGAAGACGCACCGTTTATTTGTCATCAAGTCAAAATCACTCAAAAGAAAAAAAAGAAATATGAGAAAGGATGGCTAACCAGGGCAAGGAGAAGAGAGTGTACAAACCCAATTATGATTTAAAACCCTAGGGTCCAATTGATTAATCTTAGTTCGTATAAAATGTGATCATGGCGACTCAATATTAATTGACAGTTGTAGGTACATAAATGAGTAACTGTGCTTAATTGCGTTATATATTAATATCTATTGTTGTAGATATAATAATATCTATGATCTAAAATGCTGCAGTAATTATGACGAAAGATCAACTAGATTACTGATTTCACCCAGCATATAGGAGGGATTCTTTCTGAAGTTCAACGTCTTGCAGTTTCAAATGGCTGGTAAAAATGTCAAAATAGGGTTATGCACTGATAAACAATATCGAAAACACTGATTATTATCTGAGACGGAATGAAGAATGACGAAGACCTTGTTGAGATCCTACAAATCCACATATGATGAATTTTTATTGGTCACCTATCAGACTAACGATCGATATGGGTTGTCAGCTATGTCAGATATATATATGAATCTGCACTGATGCCTATTTCATTTTCTTTCATTATTTCACTTCTCTTTCTCCCTCCGTCTCGTTCTTTCAGCTGCTATGCAAACATACTTGTGATCCGAAAATAAAGCAGAAACTTCTGATTTCGAAGAAAAGTAGTAGTCTTCTTGTATGCCTTACAAAGTCCAGTAAATTTGCAATACAATTCAACAATCCCATCTCCTCAAAACACCAGTGGAGTGGTGTGAATTGGATAAAATTCACGGATTGTTTGAAATAAATTGTCGAGATTGTTCATTTGCTAGATTTAGAAAGTCTTATTTCGTCTTATGAATGAAAATGAGCTCAAGTAGTCACACAATCGGAGAACGAAATGCTACTTATATAAGGGAAGGTAGCATGTTTTGGTTCTTAAATCATTCTAAATTGCTTCATTTTTTGAATACATGATTCTTTATTAACCAATATAAGAAAATTATAAGCAGCTTCTTTCTAACTGGGAGCATATTTGTTTTAGTGCGCATACTATATATTCTGCTTAATTTTCATTTAGAATTTCATACATTTAAATGACCTATAGTTCGTTATTTATTGCCATTTCCGTTAGAATTTTGGAAATTTGCAAGCATCATTGAAGGATACAGTTGTTGATTTACTATGACCACCGTGGATACAGATAATAACAGATTAGATCACTGATGAACACGATTAATGGTTTTAGTAGATTTTTAATCCTGTCTCTAAATTCGAACTTTTCCTACATGCAATATCATTTCGGCTGACACATCTAATAATTCATTTCATCATAAAGACGTTATGGAATAGGCGGTAACTTCGGTCTAATCGATTTTGTCCCATTCCGATCTCACAATATTAATCTGAACGATATCAGATCTGTTCTTGAAGTTTTTGATCTAACTCAAGCGTAATCAGACAGATTGTACAACAATTGGATCAGACAGTCAAATTATTACTGAGGTGAAAGGGTTATTTGGTGCAGTTAGGTTATTTTAGGTAAATTTGGTATGATGCTTACAAAAAAAACACCATAAAGAGTAAGGATCCGACTCGAAAATCGCACGTGCTTTCGAACAAGATTGGAGCAAAGATATTGGAAGCATTTACTTATACCACCTATCTTGTATGAGTGGTCTACAGAGACTATTCTGGTTCACACTGTCTGCACAAATTCAGTGAAATGTTAAGTTATTAAAATAAGTTGTTTTTAAAAACCAATAGAAACTGTTTTACTTTAATCTATTACCGTCATAATAACAACGTGTAGTCAATTTGGGGACACTCCTGTTTCATTATTGGCAATAAAAGCACCTATTTGTGAAATGAAAGACTACAGATAAATTAAGTAATGACCATTTTCCCAATAGGTTTAATCATCCAGCCTGCTCATCAAATTAACGATGACTCCTTCAACGTTTATATTTTAGTCCCTCTTTTAAACTGGACTCATTGGCGGATCTCAATCTGGGTTGACTGATTGGACCTAAGATTAACAACTTTTGTTGCAATCGTCATGACGTTAGATTTTGCAGGTGAAAAGGCCTGAGTTATCGTGAAAAGGCCAGCACACATCGCTAATCAGTATTCCCCAACTGAAACGCTTGAAAACAGTTTAAGTAACCACAAAAATGCAAACGTGATTCTTCTATCAAATCGAATTATATTAGTAATACTCAAAACACCAAACAATTTTTGGGGAATCCTTCAACTGTGTAAAATAAATTCCCAAACCATAATCCATTCTTGTATCTACCACAAAAGTCGCATTTGAGCGTTCTTTCGACTTCTAGCTTTGCACAGAGGTAGTTAAGCCTCTCTAGGTTGGGTATTGGGCCATTCCAGACTTTCCAGTTGCAGCTTAACATTGTGAATATCCCTGTCAGAAGTAGAAACCTTGAGCCTTATATGCTGTACGTCTCCCCAAGATAGGAACGAAAGCTAGGATATCATCAGATTTGAAAGGAAAGATCTAAACTCCGAGAAAGAAAATTATTCCATGTATGTTCTTTTCCTATATTCAAACCATTTCGTCAAATTGTTTTGTCATAATGTATTAAGTACACGCGGATTCCCTCGAGAGGTGACAATATTAATAAGAGGGCAAAAATGTCCATTGCTCGTATGGCTTTATGAATATTTAACGATATTGTTTGGTTTTCGTATCTCTATTGCTGTCCTTGTTTTACGGCTTCCTTTTCCCAAATAACTTCACAATTTTCTCTAATTATCTATTACTTATCTTTGATTTAACTCGTTGATTTCCTGGGATTTTATTCATTTTTATTATAAGCACATTCTCCAACAATAATAAGGAACCAAAACAGAAGTTATTAATCTAATCCTTGGTGATATTTTTCATGTTTTCTTAACAAACGTGCTGTACTCTAAAACACATATGTACTAAAACCCTTCGGACCAATCTAATTCAGAAATTCACATATCTCCCTAGTTTTATTTCTATTAATTATTGTTAATTTATGAATTTTAAATTTATGAAAAACTGCATATTTCGCGTTCCTAATACTTTGAAACCTGTAAATAAAAGGTATGGTTAAACGATGGGCGAAACAAACCCGATATACGTAAGTGTGTTAACCGATAGTATCAGCTTAGAGATTGAGAGAAAGTGTTGGGAGCTGATGCAAGAAATATTAAATCATTTTTATTATAAGTGAGTGACATTGGGCCATGGGATGAAAATATTTAGATTAATCTGCTGGGGTCAACAAAAATCAGCTGATATTGTTGGGGTATTGGACTAGAGGGTCACTAACTACAGCAAGATAAGATTAAATTCAGGTCATTATTTTGACCAGAAATCGACAGAAGTATCTTAACTTACGTATGGATCACATACTAATGTGTATCCTTACATAAGGATTAGAATGTACTAACTGTGTGGCCAATAAGACGGCTGATAAACATCCTGAGACCGTACGGGTAACACATTATAGATAGACACGAGGACTGAAGAAAGTCACGTGATGAGTTGGGTCACTCAGTAGTATTGTAATCACCTATCGCCAAGCGGAGAACTACGAATATTAAAAAGGTAATAGATATAGCAAAAATAGCACTTAAATGAGAAGTATGAGAGGTCAACGAAAGCAGAAGTAGGAGGAGAAACTGGAGATACAGTGGAGCCATTTGAGGGAGTTGGCCGGTTGGAGTAGGGGGTAATAGAGGGGGTAGAAGTCAGGGCTTGGCAAGCACTTAAACGTCAAAGGCAATTCTAATAGTTACAAGGCAATGGAAAACCCAGCTGAAAGTTCAGGAGTGAACATATGGAGTATGCATACTTTTGGAGTAAGGCCTACCATTACGATAATCCCGTGCTATTAATGGGTTTTGCTTTCGTAGGTTACTTTGGGAAGTTAATTGGTTTATGACAGACAATGATCACTTAGAGTTGTAAGTACAATTTAATTTAGGCGTTTATTTGTGATATTCTCATCTCATGCTAATATATCCTATGCACATGTTGCTATACAATGATTGGTTTTGGAATCGATACAGTGTTCTTATTTACAAATGTAATAGTTAACCCCATAATTCCGTTACATACTATTTAATGTACATTCTTAAAATTCTATTAATTTATTGATGACGTCAGGATTTTATATTAGGCTATTAATAAGACATAGTTTCTCAATAAAATTGTATCCACGTGATTGACCACCTCACCTCTAAAATGAGACTGAGTTGGAGACCTATTAATTATTTTAATCCATTTCTTTCAAAATGGTTTTTTTGGATTTTCTTTAATTTTTAACATCACTATTCTATCCATGTATTTTCCAATTGTTGTATCTTGACACTTTTCTTCGGAAAATCTTTGTGTTTTGATCGGCTTAAAATATTACTCGCATTTACTTACAGTGGTGGCCAGGAGATTGGCTGAAGGGGAAAATATCGAGGGATAGGAAGATCAGTCTTTACTTGGCATTTTTAAAATATAATACATTAGTACTGAAATAAATTTGTAATGGTAAATTCAGGAACAAATTCGCAGATCCGAGTTAATACCGCCAGGATTAAGGACATTACAAACCAGAATAGAAACTGCTGTTTTATGATCATACCTTAGGTGATTGATATGAAAGGCAGAGATTTAACTGTCAGCTTTTAATTATTTAAATGTAAGAATGCTTTAATTTATTTGAGTAAAAGCATTTTTGCCATCTGTACCATATATTAGAGATCGAGATCCATCTATCAATATCTCCTCCTAATTGAATCGCCTGTAATTGTTTCTAGGGCTTTTAGGCAGAAATAATCCAGAGTGTACACCTTTTCCAACAGTTAAGAGAATATTTTAATGCGTAACTAGAATTAAGGAGAGAAATACTGCTAACTCATTTGTAAAGGACATCTTATTCAATAAATCTCGGAGAAATGTTAATTAGTTTGAGCTAACTTACTAATAGCAAGGTGAACTCAGATGGATATATGAAACTCGAATGATGCAAGTAAAAACTACCCAGTTAACTAAGAGTGAGCTTGAAAGAAGGGTATGAACAGCTCCTCAATTCAAATTCTGACAGATTAGAACTGAATACATTTTCAAACGCAAGCTCTCTTCCAATCATTGTGCTTCTGCTGACGTAGATTTTTATTCATTGTAAAATATAAATAATAGTTTCGGCATCTACCTAGGGAAATAAATTAATTATTTATATAACTGCATGAATCTATATTCAATAGTACTCGGGGAAAGGAGATATAAACTTTGGAGCATCTATGACTGAAAAACTCCAATTTGGTTACTACTCTGAATACAAGTCATTCCAGGTTGAATGAAAGTCGAAAGATTTCAAATGTAGATCGTCTTTCTGATTGCAATTTACTGCCTTTTAACTCAGAATTCTTGTCAGGAGTCTAGAATTCAATTATTGAAGTTTAGAACATTGTGTTTTGCTATCACGATATTAACAACAAACTAATGAATCCAAAATGTTAATGAAACGGGACTCTTTTGATCCTCTAGTTCTTATTCGCTTCCAATTCACTTTTATTCAAACAATTCTACAATTCCTCTTAGTTAGGTGCATTCTTATGATTGACAGGTCCAAAAATGTGCATAACAGGGGTAATAACTATAATTAAGGGAAAATTTAAAGTACGGAGAGTAGTTTAAAGTAGCTTTAATTCCGTCTGTAAAGCTACTTCATAAGTTCGACAAATCCCCTTGGAGAAATAATGATCTTCCTAAGGTTAACAGGATATAAAGATAGGTTGGATAAATATGTATTGGACAGTTGAAAGTGAATGAGAGGGGAAAGGGGGAAGGAGAAGGAGGAATTGGAAGGAAAGAGCAATCCAAGTTGTAACACAGAGGCGAAAATAAGACACGTTCAGAAAGTTTGGTTTTGCCCTATGTGAGTTATTGTGTGATTTTCAGAATGGGCAGACTTAAGAGTCAATGTGTGCACAACAGATTCCTACAAAGGATACTTTGCCGCGTATTAAAAATAGGCTATCTGTATTATCTAAAATTACTCAGATTAAGTAGGTCAGGTGTGAGGTAGGCGAAGTCCCCTAACTCAAAGACAGTTCAATATCCATAGCTTTGGAGGCCTGGGGATTGGTTGGCTGCCTGGTCAGCTAGTAATTACAGCGGTGTATTTCCAGGCATGAGCATAGAAATCCAATAGTCTATAGTCCAATACATGAGGGACGAAGCCTATGAACTATATCTAGATGTAATGAAAATATTCGATTCGACCTCCTACAAATAATTTTAAAAATAGTTGGCAAAGAAAGGCCATATGAATCACAAAGATACCATCAAATACCCCAGTTTTAGTATCCTATTGCTCTCAGTACAAATTTGAGTTAAAGAAATTAAAAACTGCTCCACCTATCATTGGATCTGGTACCTTTATTTCAAAATTAGCAAACAGATGCATAGTCTTAAGGTACCAAATCTGAGGGGAAGAGTGGGGAATTCAGCCACTGAATTTTAAAGTTTCTATTTGTTCATTACCCCAGTCAGATTTGACGAACATATATTGGAATTACCATAACTTTCCAGATATTCGACTTCTTACGAGAATGAGCATGCCTCTCCCCAAAGGTAAATCGAAATGCTATTGAAATCTTATCCACCAAAACAGTTAAATCTAACTGTGTACACACAAATATTTGCTAAAGGTGACTTTCTGGGGGTACTAAATGGGTACGGAATGGGAATGAAGGTGAAATTTGGATGATATAATTGCGTATTATTTAACCATATGAAAGATACATTAGCAGAGATAAATATCACCTGCTTAAACATAAAAGAGACATCTAAGTCCTTTACTCTAATAATTTATCAATGAAACAGCCCTTCATTGTTACAAATTATACAAAACTAAACATGTGCCTAACTATGAGGGGAGGGGGGAGAGGTTTCAATTATAAATTAAGTTACTGAATTTTCAACCTCGTTTTTTCATAAATCGACCCATACAACTATGAAAAGCACATTTTCGACTTAATGTGTGACATACTGATAACCTAAACTTCTCTCAAGGTATAACTAAGGCCAAAGACTAATCGACGTAGATTCAGTGATTGAAGAACCGAGAAAAAAAGAAGGTTATAGTTTATTTATATCACAAAATGTATGTGCCCTTGTCAGGTATGGACGTGTGAGGTCTATGTACATCAACAGCTGTTTAAACATGGCATCACTTGGGAATCAAAAATGAAATACTTCGTTATGATTTGGTCAGAAAAGGGATTTAAATAAACTCATGTGATCTCTTTAGAATGGCCGATCACAGCTTTCGTTGGGAAGATGACAAAAAGTTGACTTTACCCACTGTAAGTGATGGGAAGAAATCGCTTGAGGTAAGGTTGAGGTGAATAATATAGATCGGACTCTGATGAGTTCTGCTATGTTATAAAACAGTTTAACTGGTATGAACCAGCTGGTCTTGGTTATAAGAGTATAATTTGCCGAGATGCTATAAAATAAACATTGTGGGCATGAACTCATACATGAACCAAGGATTCAAGACCTGAAATTTTAACTTTGTATTGTAAGGACATGAGATCCATCATGTAAACAGTGAACAGCTTAAGAAACCCAAAATTCAGTTAAAATAACTTCATTCTCAACTTCTATTCTCCCATCCGACCTCTTATTGAAATATTTAACTGCTTACCAAGTTTAGATGCCTTGTCATCATGCAATAACAACATATGTATAAATGATAATTGTATTTACTTTTCCTGATTTAAGAAAAGACTACAAAACGCAATGATAGACGAATGTCCATCCGCCAGATGAGAAAAAAAGACCAAGAACTAACATCGAGATAATTATTGACGGTCCCACTAAATTTTCGATTTCTGGGTATGTGGAACCACCACCAAATTAATTATTGCTGCTTCTCTCTTATTCTTCCTGGAGTCTGAGTTGTTGTTTCATTATAAAGGGCTAACTGAGCTTCATAGAAAACATTTATCCCGATTTAATATACTGTAGCCTAATATATCTCTCTATAACACTTTGAACATTTCCCTCAAATACGTTCGTAGTTTTTTTCTGACCCTCTATAGTTAATTTAATTCACGCGCCAAATCATGCTCGTGATCTATTAATAGTTATTGAGGATGAATAAGAAGTCAACTCATATGATGGTTTTTATGTGAAATCAATTTTGCGTTAATTTTATCAATTTTATAGTCCTCGTATGGACTCAACAAATGCGTTTTGTAGTTATAGTGAAAAGAACATTAGGAGATCGATTACTCCGGTTTCTATAACAAAGTTTTGGCTTAAAAGAAAGTCCAGGGAGAAGATTAAGGGGTGGTTGAGCCTTTAAATCAAACCGTAGAAGGCGCAATCTAAGAAAGTATTTATTAAAGAACATCCTATGGGTGTGACACCATAAAATGAAAGGACGTAAGGGTATATAAGAGTGTGAAAGAGAGAAAGAAGGATTAAAAACCATAAAGTATACATAAGTGTGAGAGTAAGCGACCACCTTGTCACAAAGACTATCTCAATCTAGAGCAACATGGAATTTTTGTTGAGTATGCTCAGTTGGTCTACGTGTTGGCAAGTGGCTCCGTATTAACTGACGAGTCTACTTCCAATTCCTCAGTGACAAAGTGTTCGGGCCGTTAAGACATTTGGCAGTTCCAGACCAAATTTAATCTACCGCCAGAGAAATGTTTTAGGAGTGCCAGAAGAGAATAATATTTATTTACCTCCGTTCCAATACTTCACTAAATAAAAACGTGACTTTCTTCTTAATCTCCCCACTGATAAAAGACACAGTGTAACTATGTTTAAGCCGATACCAATTAGGGTTAAGTTCCGTTAGTACGCGCGTGTCTACTATGACGTGCCCCGTATTTTGCCGTGGGTTATTTTCTTCTGTGTTAAGTTGCTATATTACCGAGTTTTCTAGATTGGGAGCTGAGCAGAGCAGAGGCAATAACAACAGGTATAAGGATACAACCTGGGGAAAGGATGCAGAGGTTTGATCCCTGGGATCAGGGTTTGTACTTCCATTCTTCTCAAATTAGAGGAAAGTGTGCTGTTGATTGTTCAAAAGTTTCATTAACTAAACTCGCACTGAATTTAATATATTGACGTTGAGAATGACATTCTGATATGTGACTTTTAATAAGACTTAAAACAACCAGAAATTTGGGGCTGGAAATCATTGTGACTGACCATTGTGTCTACAGAAAAGTAACTTTGTTGATAGTGCAAGAGCATTGCTTTCTCTCCTGCGAATATTCACATACAAAGCTGACAACCTTGAATTTCACTAATTTTACTAGAATTTATGCTATTAAAGGCAGAGATCGATATTGCTGACAGAATTTATTATAACAGACCGGTCAAACTAAAGAATTCCTTGTTGATCTATTTAAACCTCCTTAATACTTCTCCATAGAATCCAATGATTCAAAAGAAGTTTTAGAATATAGAAACTGGAGAGACTTTCCATAAGAGCCCAAAGGCAAAGTCTTTGTCACTGAAGCATGGCTGCGGGATTGCCCAGAGGAATTCACCGATCCAGCTCTTCACATAACATGGTTCGCAAGTAGCGCAATCCTAAGACTACCTTTCTCATAGTATTGGTTCTTCAAGGTTGTTGGAAGACTGATTTGAACAACACCGACTCCATAAACAACCAGAAAATCACTATACATATATATGTATGTATACAATTGTGGTGTTAACTATGACAAGTTAATACCAGTGCAGAAATTGACCCATTTAATATAAGATCGGATGATTATTCAACTATCAAATTCATCATACTTTGAATTAAACATCTATAGACAAATCTAGTGCGTTGTTCTATATTAACCGCGGCTTGACAATCAGAAATAAATAAAATGAATTAATGAACCCGGAAAATCCCAGAAACGTTGCATAAATTCTTGAAGTTTGAACTTTGGAAAATTAAAATATGACAAAAGTGCATTTATTAAAATGCAGATAATCCGATGAATCCGGAATTAAAACTCCTTTGATGGTATGACTTTAGTATCCTTCTCTAATTGGCCTTCTTCACCACTTAACGTACAATTTTACTGTTCATGCGCCTTAGATACCCTCATAATTAAAAACAGTAAATTATGTAGAATTCAGTCATGTCATCTCTTCTTCCAAGAACCAAGAGCATTTAGCGAAACTAAGGTATTTTTAATATGGTACTGACTGCCTTAGACGTTTAGTCAACTGACTGGGGTGGCATCTCAGTGACCGAAGTGTATTATTTATATAAGGGATTTATTAATATAACTCAGCAAGAGAAAAGAATATTTTGCATTTTTCATTATTGGGAAAGCGAACGAAATTGGTAAACAGTAAGTTAAATAAATAATAAAATGAAAGGGATCGTAAAAATGTTGAGTTAAGTCAGGATATGAATGAGTCTAACATTACTTAATTAGTGGTGAACAATATCTACTTAATGGGTAATTCACGTGAAAAAATTCGAATATCTTGAAGCGTCACCTGAATTGCTGATCCAATTGCTACTCAAATTCTCTGTGTTTATGTAATTATGATGGTCAATCTTGCCACTTCAATTGATTTTTTTTCTTTCAAAAGTTAAAAAAACAATCTAATCTCCCGTGATATTAAGCATCTCACACGGTCTTGAAGTAGTAGAGCTGAGTTAGCTGACTTAATTTACTTCTAGTCTACATTTACCTGTTTGAGTTGCATCAGATAGCATTCTTTCCGCATATCATTACGAAAGGTGTCTTTTTAACCGTAGAGCGATTTTGCATTCTATGGTGCAAACCCTTCACAATCAAAATAACTAGAATCACGATGTGGATAAAGTACAAATTTCTAAATTATCACTTCCCTCTTACAGCCGTTTAAATAGTTTGGACCCAATAAAAAACTCAATTTTCGTAAATATGTAAAAGTCCCGCCTCTAAGACTTAATTCCTACATCAGAATCAGACCCTACCGTCTTGTTAAGGATGGTTAAATCTTCAGTAAATTCGAGGGAAAATAGAAGGCTAAGACCGAAGGAAACGAATTTGTTTAACCAAACAAGGAGCCGAGAACCGACCAAAAACAAACTCCCGATAAATGCTGGCATCTAACTAATAAATGCTGATTCAAAACGACGTTACTCCAAGTACAGACACCTAAATCAGAGAATTAAACAAATCACTCATCTACCGCGTGCTATAATACCAAGCGGAATAAGACGCCCATACAAGTTCTCAAGTGCTTAGAGCAATTAACTTGGGCGGAGGTACGATAACTTGGAGTCAGTCTTACGAAAAACCCACATTCAGTCACTCTACTATTTACTGATTGACCATCAAAGCCGCTAGACGTGCACCGATCTTGTGGCCACTGACTTGGCTTAACTGCTTGTTGAATACAAGCTTTTAGATACTTGACACCTTTAAAGCTGACCTTCGGTAGATAAATGAAAATTTCATCAATCCATCGAAATAGCTTTAACCAAAGATTACCTTCGGAAAAAATAGCGCGATACCGCAACCCTCCTGACCATTACAAAAGAGGGTATATCGATGGGTGTCGAGCAGACGCATATACTCATCCCGCAGTTAAACATTAAACCGATGACATCAATCATCAGGAAATTAACTGAGTACCATTATCATATGCCTATTAGGTAAATAATAGTGAAACGATCGTACCTTAACTTTGTCTCCCACACTAAATAAATCTCTACTCCATTTTAACAGCGAGGCAATAAATAACCGGTAAAAACAGAAATCTATAAAGAATACGTAAAAGAATAAAAGCAACAAGAAATATTACCATTATACACCAACCTATTATTATCATTAGCGGTAGAATTATACAAAACCCACATTTGCGCACATTAACCTAACAGAGGAAGGAGAGGGAAGATGATGGGCTAAGAATATATGTAATATGGAAAATTTTATCGAATGCATTCTCTGCGACCTCAATTGTCCAACTCGTCACGAGGGTAGATGCGCAGAACCTTGGGTTTCTCCCACGAAAACTCTTTACGCCCGAAATGCCCATATGCGGCGGTTTTTTGAAAGATTGGTGATTGCAAACCCAACTCCCTGAAAAAGCGACAAGTCAATAGATAAAAGGTAATTTTAATATGAGCAAAAAAAGTAGAGACAACTTACTTAATTATGACACCAGGTCGGAGGTCAAAATTCACATTAACAATTCGAAGCAACTCATGTTCAGGCACCTTGCCAGTTCCATAACTGTCAACGTAGACGGCGAGAGGTTCAGCAATACCAATGGCATAGGAGAGTTGGACCAAGACACGTCGGCAAAGACCGGCCTTGACAAGCGACTTGGCAACCCATCGAGCGGCATAGGCAGCAGATCGATCAACTTTTGAGCAGTCCTTACCTGAGAATGCTCCTCCTCCATGAGCGCCCCAACCACCGTAGGTGTCAACAATAATTTTTCGTCCGGTTAACCCTGCATCCGACTGTGGACCGCCAATAACGAAACGTCCAGAGGGATTGATGTGGTAGATTGTATCTTTATCAAGTAGAGCAGCGGGAATGACCTGGCGAATAACGTGCTCCATAACTTCACTACGCAGACGCTCCAAACTCACGTACTGATCATGTTGGATGGAAACGACTACTGTATGAACACGCAATGGGATGCAAGCTCCATTTTCCTTTCGGTACTCCACGGTAACTTGGGATTTGGAATCAGGTCGAGCCCATGGAAGCGTACCATCACGACGACAAATGGCTAGTCTTTCATTTAGGGCATGGGCTAGAACTATCGTCAGAGGCATACATTCTTCAGTCTCATCAGTAGCATAACCAAACATTAGACCCTAAAATACAGTTAATGTTCATCAAAGATCCATAAAGGTTATTGTTTTTGGGATAAAAACAATTTATTACAAACCTGATCACCAGCTCCCAACTCTTCCATTGATTTCCCCTCATGAACACATTGAGCAATATCGGGACTTTGTTGTTCGATAGCAGTGAGAACATTGCAGGTCTTAAAATCGAATCCCTTGCGAGAATCATCGTAACCGATTCGCTCAATCACTCTTCGGATAACAGATTGGAAATCGATAGTAGCTCTGGAAGAAATCTCACCACCAATGAGAATCATACCAGTCTTTGTGAAGGTTTCTATATCATTTTAAATATATTTTATGAGTATTTAATTGTGATCGCGTACCACAGGCAACTTTCGAATTGGGATCTTGTTTTAGATACTCGTCCAAAATTGCGTCCGAGACTTGATCGCAAATTTTATCGGGATGACCCTCACCAACAGACTCGGATGTGAACAAAAACGTTTCACCGGAATCATCACCAACTGCGTTTGAAGACATAATTTAACAAAAGGACAGCTAAACTTGTACCACGCCAAAACCCACAGGCATGGACGACAAGCAGTTTAAGAGTAAATTAAAGGACTAATGCTTTTGATAGATTAAAACAAATAAAAATTCCACCAATATTTTTGTTGTTAATATTTAATTTAACTTCATATTGGCTGATAGTTCACCAAATATAACAATATTTTAATGAAAAAGAAAGAGTCAGTTTGCCATAATAAAAAGACAGAGATCTCGGTTCTGAAGTAAAGCACCACTCAAAAAATATTATCTAAACACAAAATCAGACATATTTCGCTTTGGGTAAAGCATGAATTACGTACTATTCTGCTACCTAAGTGCCGAAACGAAAAATAAAATGGAAGAGAGTGATTTAGCATGATCTATTAGAATAAGCTCAATGTGATAAATAATTTTAGATTTTTAAAAGACGGTTTGTTCATATAACCTAAATAATCTTGTCGAATGTCAACGCCAATTATTCATAACATTTTGTAAGAACAGCCTATTTCACATTATTAAAAATGTATATTTTTGAACTTAGGATAATCTGAGGCCAATATATAGTAATGTTATTATATTATCGAATTGGCTATCGATGTGGTTTCATACTAATGATATTTTTGCCATATTTCATAGTCTCAAATAATGATCTGATTAATCTATGTCTTGAAAATTAAAATACCAACACTGTGATATTATTTTAATACCAGTAATTATTTTTTACCTACGAGATGCTGCATTTATACACTTATAGTTTTTAAAATAGGTTCGTGACCTCATTTGTTTGGCGGTAGCTTTGATTATACACGTTATGTTCGAAGTAACTTTTGATATTGAAGATGTTTTAGAACTAATTAATAAGAATGGTTATTCAAGAGTGAGTTTTGTCTTCTGCTATAATTATTACTTCATTAGGTTGGTCTTCAGTTTCCCTCAGATTTACTGATATATTCAATTGATTTATGTGAAGAATTCAGGAATCGTACATCAGCTTCTATTGTTATTCTTGGAGATACTCCATACAGTAATTGTTGTGTCGATGAACTCGCAGGAAAGCGATGGGATATACAAGCTGTCGTTCACTTTGGCAATGCTTGTCTGACGAAACCAGTAGGAAATGTCGAGGTTTTTTATGTTTTCGGAGATGTTCACTGTCCCTCAATTGAGAATAATACTAATAGCATAGTCACTCGGGTGAAGCGACATATATCGGACACTAGTGGTTCAGTTTTATTCTTCTACGATTTCCGGTTTATGAAATCTGCTCGACTATTGTATGATCATTTGAAGTCAAATGATGTTTGTGTAATTTTCACTGAACCCGCTTTACCAAATTCAACTCTGATTGAAGATCCGACTACAGATCGGCACCTTGGAAGAATTTATCATCTGAAAGACAAATCTGAGTCCCCTAAATGTCTTCTTTATCTTGGAGAATGTGATTCAAGCTTCTACAGCATTCTAGTCAGTATGAAGGATGCACATGATATTGCTCCTATTGTGATTGATCCCGAAACTGGTGAAGTTAATCTTGCCGCTCAGTCTGCTTCTAAGTTTCTTCGAAAGCGGTATTTTCTCATGGAAAAGGCTAAATCTGCTAAGCGAATCGGTATTCTGGTAAAGGATTTGTTATTCAAATCATAAAGTTTTGTGTTCAGATGGGTTCTCTTTCAATATCGAGGTATCTGGATGTGGTAGACCGTATCAAACATCTCCTAAAACTCGCGAAAATCGCATACACAACTCTAGTTGTGGGTAGGCTCAATGAAGCGAAGCTGATGAATGTTCCTGACCTGGATGCCTTGGTTTTGATCGCTTGTCCACAAGCCAGTTTGTATAACAACCCGAATCTGCTCATTCCGGTTATCACACCGTTTGAGTTGGAGTGCATTCTCTACGAGAGGTGTAAATATGAAGAATGGGATTATGTGGTGGAGGAAGATGAATTAATTCCTAAGAAAAGACAATGGAATGGCCTTTGGCTTCCTCTGGATTTTGCGTCGCATATATTGGATCCTGGCAAGTCTCGGTGGTTACATGTTTTTATTTTCATTCACTAAAAGTTAAAAAGTAGTATTTCTAACTATCTTCCTTTCGGTCCGCGTTCGGGCATTGAATTTGTATATTTGAAACTTCTTAGATTATCATAATTCTAGAAAACCTGTTTATTTGAGATTATTTGAATTTTCAACTATATTCATTTCTATTATGCTTATTCTCTAAACTTAAATTCTTATCTTCTGAATTTAAAATCATTTCTGGTTCATATCTCCACTGTGATATTCTTCTCCATATTTTAGGCTGGGTTATGTTAGGCCAAAATGGATTATTTCCACCACGTATCTACAATGTCTATTATTTTAAATGTGTTGATGTTCAGTGGTCAAGGTCTGAAGAGTCAGGGGTCATGAGATCAATGCCTATTGGCGCATATCCAGTGATGTTTATGGCAGAATACGATTTTCTCATAAAAGCCGCTACAGCATACCCTCCCTCTAATCGAGTTAAGCGTTGTGACACTTCTAGTGGGACTGGGAAGTTTATAGCTGGGGCGCTGTGGTCTTCGTGCATGTCCGCTAATTCCAATGTCGCGAGATCAATGCCCATCGGCGCACATTCAGCGGCGTGTGCGACCAATCATCTTGCTTAATTCTAGTCATTAAGAGGGGTGGCAGAATGTAGGTATCTCGCATGAGCGGCTCCAGGATACCTTGTCTCTGTGCAGGTTAAGTGTTGTTAACTCCCTCCTTACTGTGTTTAGGTAGCTAATTATTTCTCATAGCTATTAAAATAATTTGATCTTGAGATCGTAATGTCTTGGTGATGATTAACGGTTCTTTAGTTGACCTCATTGGAATTAATTTTGGTAATAGTAATTTGCATCTCTCTTTGGCGGCTATAGCATATTTGAACTGTGGTGATTTCAATTGTGAATTTCTGTTATTATTTGGGTATTAATCCACGTGGTTTATAATTTTTATCGATCCTTCTTATAAATGCTTATAAATAATTTATTTCATTTACTTATTTATAGGTTAGTAAGTTGTAAATGAGATTTGGATAATCTTATTCAGTCGTTTTTATTGAAATCAAATTAAGTAGTGTATTGATATATGGCCCCTTTCCAACATTTAGAATCAGAAACCTATGTCCCAGAAGAAGGTGTTGTAACCTCAAGCCAAGCAGATGGAGATATCGTGGTAGGGGAATCGGGCGCTATGATATCTCGAAATGATGCTAACTGGAGTTTGGCCGTGGCTTTCGCTGACATGGTGGCAGAGAGACGTGACTCGTGGAACGGTCTGGATCCCGCCTTAGGAATGACCGAACCCGTAACTTCAATCCAACCTGGACGATCTGGTATCCCAACAGACTATTCTAATATTTGTAAATAAGAATAGTACCTTTGTATTTATGATTGGATTGTATCATTTTTAATTGTGATATGGGGAGGGATTAAGTTTAGACCATATGGCAGTATGAAGAAATACTCAGCAGAATTTCAGGAGCCTAAAGAAAATGTGTATTTGAGTCTTTTCGCCCTTCTGTGGTAGTGTTGAAAGTATTGCTGACGAGTTTCATTAATTTTTCCAAAAATGGACCAGATAACCAAATACCTTATTATAGTTTTCGTCTTTGCTGACACCATTGTATGGTGGTTACAAACGAAGTCAATTCCGCCGTCAAATTTATTCAAACGGAATAAATTTGGAATCTGTGTTTTCTGTTCAGTCTGTTGGAGATTTGGAATTACTGCAGACTAATCTTACATGCGTACTTAAGAGTTATGGGTTTAGTTTTTTGACATCCAGTAATAGAAAGAATTGGCAATGAGAAGTTTGTGCAGATAAAAGTGGCGTCCTGTTGATGATTTCACTCCGCGGAACTGAATAAAACGTGAATGTTTTGGCTTTCTGCCACTGTGATTGTCGAATTAAATCTGGTTGCAATCCCAGCACAATTGTATGCTGATGGCTTTGAATTAATATCATGACTAGTTTAATTGCTAAAATATTGAAAAATAAAGCATTTAGGGTTCATTCCGTGCTTGCAACTCAATCGGCTTTGTCAGGTTTATACCGATAGAATTAATTCCAATAGCCAAATAATAAGCGCTTTTGCATGTAGATAAATGTGAAAACAAACAGTACAAAGCGATTAATTAATAAGGTAATAAAACAAACTGTTGGAGTCCCAATAATGACATCGTTCGTAATTTAGTCATCTACATGGGTATTTCGTTTTCATTATTCGTCATTTCCATATCTTCTTTTGTTTTATTATCAGAATCACCATCTGAAAATATAAATTAATACAATCATGATAATATAAGACACACTTATTCATTTTAGAATATGCTTGAGACGAAAACACATTTAGCTAAATAAAATCAGCTATTTATAAAAAAACGTTAAAACAATATTATAAACCTGATATTTCCTCGATAAGAGGCCTTTTGGACATCAACTGATTCATTGAAGCCTCTAAAATGATTAAAGAGAGCTAAATGTAAACTAAAGGAAGTGAAAAATTGTTTGCATCAGCAATTATCTGCTGATTGTAGGTCGTGTACGAAAGAATCGCAGGATATATACAGCTGCACTATTAATTGTAAGTAGCCAAGATAATAAATATGCTGCAGAACCTTTAAATTTAACAGAAAAACCCGTTGTGCTCCGAAATATTCATGCATTAAAGCCTCAATGATCGTTTAGACTATAGTCAGGAGATTTATATTATCACCTGGTGATTAGAAAGGATGGACTGGCGATAAGATCTCCACTACAATGTCCACAGGCAGTCCCTCTGTGTGTTTGTGTATTTGCACATAGATACCCAAACAGGTCAACGAGACATGACTGACGTCTACCGAAGAAATGTTTTGTATATGAATCCAACTCGTTTATTAATAAATTGGGGTGGCTTGCCTGCCACCTCCGAACTGATCTGACGACATGAGTGGCTTGACTTATTCTAAATATTCGATCGATGTGGTCCTGGTAGATCTAATGTTAGTACAGTTTATAATAATGGCTTATGAAAAAATCGTTTTAAACAGTCGTATTTGAACTAAGCTGAATCAGGCAAGTGAAAATTAGTTTATCAAATATTAATACTAGATCACAATGCTACCTTCTGCATTATGTGTTTTCGATGTCGCATTCGATTCTTCATAAATTTTGAGAATGCTTCTCGAATTCGGTGGTTCTTCAATATCATCCTTTTTGTGATTGCGCCTGACCACTTCAATAGTGAGCTCATCCGAGCTATCCGAATCAATCTTCAAGAACAATATTTTTATGTTAACGTATGGTGGGTCAGAAAGCGAATAAATGAGGACGGATTTACCATTACGGAATATGCTGGTTTACAATCCTTTTCCTGTTTCTCTGAAATTTCTGGAATTTCCGGAAAAGTGAGCTCCTCAGATTTACCATCATTATCATTAAATATTTGGCCTTCACGATCATCGTTATTATCTTGCAATATTCCATCTTTGTTATCTTCAACGACACTTGAGACCTCGTCTGGTTTTGGGGAATCATTGTTTTCTATAACCCTGTCACCAGAATTTCCCAAATGTTCTTCGTTGTGCACCCAGTGCCCTTCCTCTGGATCGATTTGAAAATTATTTGACGTGCTCTTTTCTTCCAATTCCTTTTCGCGATTCGCCTCATCAATTTTCTTCCTTCTTTCAGAAAGCCCTTTCAAAGTAAAAAATCTTTAAGAGCAAGATTTTTACAAAATTGTAATAGGATTTTCCTCTGCCATTATTTGGGCTAGATTTCACCATAAATGGCGATTATCTACGTTGATATATAAAATCATAGACTGGAAGGGAATTCTTCCTGAAATCTTTTTACATACGTCTACTGAATGTCTACTTTTCATTGGAATAGTCATGTTTATTGCAAAAAATAATATGGCCTACTACTCTGAAGTTAATAGGTTGAAATTCGACATATTTATACTAATAATCAGGCATTTGGAAATGCCTAGAATTGCGTTTACTATTTAATACTAACGAATTGAACTAAATAGAAATAGAAACATGGATTTATGAACCATACATAAATATGAAATAAAGAAAAGGGAAAGAATGATTAATATGAATATTAACAATTAAGATTCCATTAAAACATTTGGGAATCAATTTCATAATTACAGGAGGACCAATGAGATTATCTCCAAGAGGTTGGAAATAGTTCAAGAAGAAACTTTTGGGCCAAAAACGCTGATATTACTTGTAGTACTTGAGATACTGAGGTAAATTTAGAGCAAGTTATACTTACAGTTACAACTATCCATAATTCGTTTGTGTTCAGCATCGTTTAGTTCTTTTCGGACGCGGTTTTCTTCCTCTGCTCCCCCTCGATAGCTTTTGACATGATTTATTAAGTATTAACCTTTTCTTTGATTATATTTTAGGGACAGTTATATTGAGTAAAGAAACTTACAAAGCCTCAGCACAGGCTCTATCTTTGGGGAAAACTGGTCGATCGTCAAGATAAGTGAGTTCTTTCTAGATGAGAAATAGGAATACAGATATAAAGAAATAATTTTAACTTGAAAGCAGTTATTCACTTCACTTACACATTGATTAATGAAATTCTTTCGATAATACTTCACCTCTTTAATAAATGGATTTCCCTGGTTGTAGAGCACTCGCTGATTAAAGTGGAAAAAAAGTTATTATCAAGTGATTAGTCCAATAAAGTGAAATATAAAACAATAAATATTTACCAGATTAGGCATTTGCACAAAGACCATCTCTAAAACTCCCGGGTCTGAGATGCGATTTTGTTGCAGATCGACAATTGTCAACGATTTGCATTCACGTAAATGTTCGACATCATCAAGAGTTTCGAGCTTATTGTGAGAAATTATCAATTTCTTCAGAGCAGGAAGCATGGCTATAAGAAATTAGGTTCTTATCTCACAATGGGGCTGTAGGTGAAGATGTTTGAGGTACATTTTAAATCCGTGTTTTTAGTGCTTACAAGAATAGATTTCTCTACAAAATTTAGGGATCTAAGTCTTTTATACATTTAAGATAATAATGTTATCTTAGAATATTTCTGCCTGTTGCCCTAGAATTTAGGAAAAAGTTTTAAACGTTTGTTGACCGGTAATACCGTAGGGGGTGAATCAGCTAGTAGATTTTAATTCGATCAAATAGTTTAATTTGTAATAAACAAATAAAAACAAGAATAATCATACACAAATTTTCAATTTTCGAGATCATGTTATGGCTTATATCCAGGGTATCCAAATGGACCATATGATCGAGGTTTTCTATTCGTCTGATGAGATTCTTAGACAGAAAGAGACATCGCATTTCTGTCTGGTATTCCAATCCTTCAATTTTGTCAATCCCATTAACATCAAGGAAAAGACATCTCAGCCCCGTGTAGTCCTCCAAGTTCTCTATCCATCCAAATCCTGTAAGAAATCATAGTATTAACTAAAAACTTAAATGATATTAAGTAGTGTTTATTGACAAATTAACCTCGATAGTGAAGATACAGTATTTCGTTAAGACGTGGGGTCTCGTAGAGCTTTTGTTCTTTGCAGACTTTTTGAAGAACTTTCTTTGTCATTCTGAGAAAAAATTAAATTATTTATTATTAAAATTCTTAAAATAGTGTCTACTTGATTAATAACACAATACCTTGGAAATTTATTTCTTAAAGCATCTTCTTCTGGGGTTAAAATTCGTTTTGGTGGATTCGGTTTGCGTTTCTCTCGAATTTCTTCAAGAATATCAAAAATAGAGTCACCTTGAGCTATTTCTGATTCTGAAGTTATGATTCCGTTTTTTCTTGACATTGTGGAACTCTTATCCAAATCGTTCTGATCGTCGAAGATGGAAGAATGCATTTCAACAGATTGGAATTCCTCTTGAGACTCAACTGTAGTGTCTACCGGAGCATATAAACTTACATCCACTGAACTAACTTCTGCAGAATCAGTTAATGGTTCTTCCTCCTTTAGCACATTCGATTTCAAATTAGGTCTGATTTGTTCAACAACAATTTTAATGTCAGATAAATCCATAATATTTTCACTACTTTCACAAACATTTGCAATACTTTGATTTTCCTGAATACTTTCTGGTTCAAAAACCATTTTTTTTGGACTACTATCCAAGATATTATGGTTATCAAAGGTAGGAGAATCGATTTCAACGGATTTGAACTCCTCATGAGATTTATTCATAGTACATTTTGAGGTATCTAAATCATCGTTCTTTGAATCAATTGTCATCGATTCTTCTATTTTATTATTCAGAGTACCAAATTTAACTTCTGTAAGTTTATGGGAGACAAAAATATCATGCTCCTGTTCAGTATCAGTATTATCTAAGACTCATTTTATTTATCCGCAAGAGATTTCGTACCTTCTCCAAAAATTTCTATGTTCCTTTTACACTCCAACTGGTCTTTTGAGTGGCTTTTCTTTGATTTTTCTGATTTTTGAGGCAGATTTGTGGCAATATCAGTAACTGATTTTAAATGATCACCATCAAAATTTACTGAAAAATAGTCGAATTCTTCTCTGTTGAATTGTATTTCAAGGTCATTATCTTCTGACGAACCATGACATTCTTGTAAACTTTCATCACATCCCTTCAAAGGTTCGCTAAGTTTTGCTGGAGTGTAATAAGCAGACTTTTCCGCATTAGACGCGTTCGCCAAATGCAGTGGAGCGAAATCTATTCCTTCATCATTTGATTGAATTTTGATGGACTTTATCGCACTATCCAGAAATGGCAATTGATTACAAAGCAATGTTGGGGCTTCCTTTGGAAGAGAATATGTTTCATTTAGAGCTCTAACTGACGCGTTGGGATTCTCCGAATGCTTCGCACCAAAGTCTGAAAATTGTTCCTGTGAGGTTGCATGACCCCCAAGACATGATATCTCAACGGTATCGTAAAATATGTCCTCAATACAAGATTCAAACGTCGTATTTTCGGTATCTATACTCATTCCTACACCAGAATAAACGATATTAATTTATCTAAGTATTTTAAATATTGAATCCCAAATATAGCAAATACGAAAAAGGTAGAGTCAGAATTGCACAATTTTATTTGAATATATTTTAATTGAACAGATTTCTATTAACCAGTACCTGAAATGAAGTGTTTAAATATTAGACTATTATAGAAAAAGTGGTTACTAATGTAAACAACTCTGATTAATGCGAGAGGGACATTATGTGGGAATTATAAATATACGCCAAGGTCATTAGTCATATCCTTACTTTTTATATATTATAGTTTGGTAATATTGCAATAGTGCAATTTAATATTAAAAAAACTGAATAATTATATCTTTATTATCGAGTTTTCATATTATAAAAAATTTAGAATAATCATTTTTTTGTAGCATTTGAACGCATATCCTAAGCAGTAAGCTGCCGATTGTTACATTAATGCAACTAACTTTTGAACTAACTGGAGTACAAATGAGCCATATGTTAAAAAATATTCTGAATTACTCTTATGATTTGACTGGGAGTCTTATTTCAAAATTAATTTCTCCTCAGAGATCAGGTAACCGCTTGGGAATGCTAATGTAGAGTAAAAGCATTTGAAAGGGATAGAAGGTAAAACAAAATAATTTGCGTGCTATGGTCACATAACTTTATGAAATACAGAGCCACTTTCTCGCTTAAAACAACTACTACATTTAATCGAGAGTTAGGAAAATATAATGTTTTTACCGTCTGATGGTCACTATATATATATATATAATCGGGTAGAAGTTGAGAATAAAGTTGGGGTATCAAAAGCGCCTTACTTGTTTTACTTTTGGACCCAAGTTGGGCACTTTCGCTTAACGGATATATTTCACTATTCCATTTTTCTGATTGCCTAACGTTAAAACCTCACGAGTTCCTGAGTGGATTCATCAATAGCTCATAGGCCCGCTGATTAATTAGGAAGTCTAGCGATGTAATTACAACGGTTTTTCCTCTAATAGTCCAGATAAGAACTCACAATAGTTCACTCAGTGTGAACTCAAAACTCATAAACTTTAGTTTTGTGAGTTCACTTCATAATTAACGCTTTCCTTATACTGCATATTAATTCACATTCAGGATTATAAATAATTAAATGGTAATAAATTACAGCTCATATTAACGCCTATCAGCATAATTCAATAAAATACCTTATTACTCAATTACTACACAATTACAAGTTGTATAATTCCGACAAGTTTCCTAATTTCCACTTTTCCCAGGCGACCAGCAAATCACCAAAACAAGGACACAATTCACGTACATATAACAAAACTGGTACACAGAGTTCGTTTATTACAACATCAGCAGCGAAGTGCAGACGTGACAGAAGCACATATGTTCATATAAAAATTTCAGCATGTGACCTTGATCCCTAATAGGGGGGATGCGCACCACCAGGAGGTGGTGGAGGCGGTGCCATGCCAACCGGTGGGGCTCCAGGTCTTCCATAAGCAGCTGGGGTGCCAGCAGCAGAAGTAGCAGGAGGTGGTGGTGGCATACCTGCACGAGGTTGCATGAGTGCTGGGTTGGGCACACCGACACCGGCCCATGCTGTGGGTCCAGCTGCGAGTCCGGAAGGTGGTGGTGGAGGCACAGCGGGGGTTGATGGTGTCACGAGGGGCATACTGCGACCCACCGGTCGGCCCATGCCGGGCGGGGGAACACCCATCATGGCTGCTGCAGAGAGGCCCATTCCGGCACCTGGCAACGGGACTCGAGCTGAGTCTTCTGGGGGTGGAGGTCCATCTACGTTCATGCTCACCTGCAGGGAACCAAAAAACAGTTATCGTATAATTAAAGTGAGACTAAACCAAATATCCACGGACAAAAAAGCACTCTAGTACTGCGGAGATAGATGAAGATATCAACTTTTATAAGTTGCCGAAAACCAAGATATGAACATCTAGCAAATTTGAGATCACGGGTTCCAGAACAATCAGTCAATAAAAGGTGAAAGCAAGATCAATCACAATGTTTAACAGAATGCTGGTTTTCAAAAAGGATGCCATGAGAACTGATTATATAAATTCAGAAAATATCAGGTATAATTCAATCTAAGCCCTGGAAATGTGTAAGATAAGAGTCTGTTCCATGCTGTTTCAATTCACCCTCCAGAGATACCGTTATGATACAAATCCAAGACTAATAAGCTGGTAGTAATTTGAATGAAACACAAAGGGCGAAAATCACGTATGAAAGCCACGCTTCTCACAATCGAAATCGATCCGTCACAAAATTAACAAAAGAGATTCTAAGATTGAGGTTAACAATCAATTAAAGCAAAACACCCACTGGAACCTAACTATTCATTCAGTGAGCTTAACTGGAAAACAATTTATAATGAGAAATTAAATAGCTGAGAGAGACGAAAACCAATTTAAAGCCACGAAGACGACTCCAGCCTTCAACTAAGTACAATTTTGATGCCACATTGCAAATATAACCAATTTACTACATTCATTCTAAGTAAGCCTCTAACGTGAAGCTAGCTAAGAAATATAGGCAGAAAACCTTTAAATTGTCATACAAAGAACGATGGAAAAAACCAGTATCCGTCTTGTGTTGTCACTTACTCATCTATTAGGATCATTACCAACAGAAATTTAAAGGAGAACTAAAACATAAGCACTAAACGATAAGATATGTTTTCTCCGCCATGACACCCTGATCTATACTCAAACGAAAAAAAGGCCGTGTAACTCAAATCAAATTGCAGTGATAGACACAATCACCAAGTATTTATAGAGTATTGCGAACATTGAGTAGGCACCAAACCTGCTTAGGTTTGCATAAAAGTTGGCGAAAGGATCACTAAGGTTTAAAAATGATAAGACAAAACGGCAAAAGATGACAATAGGAGAAAGGCAATTACTCACAATATGTTCACCACGTAAAAGAACTAAACCCAGAGAACGCTTTTCCTGACGGGGCTGTTTGTTGTTCTTATTCTTCACAGTTCTGAACTCATCACAATCACACAAAATGAGATTCATGTGACGATCAAAGGCTTTAAACGTGCCAACAAGTTGTCTGTCATCTTGAAGAGTACAGCGAATGCGGTAATTAAGATGTGTACTGATTTTCGCGTTCTTGCTGACAGGCTAAAAGAAATAGCATTAAAACGTCTAACCTACCATTGTGAAAGGCGATGAAGTAACCGCGCGATATGGAGCTATTCAAACGTTAGGTCAAGAGTTATTTAATTGGCTAATGAGAAAATATAACTTAGTAGTAAATATATAGGATATGTGAACATGTATAAATATGTTTAATCGAACAAAAGAAACAATTAATTGCATGAACAATATTTTTACGCTATTTAAATATTACTGATAAGAAAAAATAGGGATTATAATATTCAAAACCCACCAATGAGAAATTAACTTCACTTCAATGCTTCGTGCAAATAACGAAAATTTTCTACGAAAATACAATATTTGCGCTCGCGGCCGTAATTTTAAAAGCACCAGTTTTATAATTATTCTTCGTATTTAATATTTTTAAATTACAATTTGAATTAATGGTATTATGAGAAACGTTAATGTTTTTTTGATTGTGAAATGTTCGTTAATATTTAATATTAAATTATACTGTACATATTGGTCTTAAAACAGAATCTTTTGAATTTAATATGAGAGCAAAGATTTTGCTCTTCCAGAAGATTGCCAGTTGATTTTAGCATGTAGATTTTTTCTGTAATTCCATGACACTTACAGAACTACTATAATCAGATAATTTTGCTTCGGAGAGATTTATAACTTCTATTACTGAGGATAAATAGCTACCTTCCTCGTATTTTTCACTAACAACCTTTTTCAACGGACATATAAATAGGAAAGACATGAAAATCCAAGGCAACGGTTTCCTTATATCGACTAACTAAAATTTCCATTTGTTGCTGGAATCATTTTGGTAGCAATTAAGTTAGTTTGTTTAAGTATCTATCAAATGTTGCTGTTCATTTACCAGTGGACATGATTATTGGAATTAATCATTTGACGTTTGGTTTCAATATAGCCTTCTCATTCAACTTCTTGAAATATATTGAAATATTAAACAACTTTAGTAAGTGAAATCCTTTAACAAGGAGTAATTTTAATACCATTTTTCCAGAACTGACCATATATAATTAAATAAAACTAATTCCTCTAATCGGTTGTCAATGCTAATTTTTTAAAAAATGCATAAAGCAAAAACATTTAAATTACACATGACTGAATATTGAGGTATTATCATATCTTGGGTATATCAAAAATTATATGTTCTGCAAAGATAACATCAGTAATGTGAACACCAGTTAAAAAAGAATCTTTTGGTTCACTCCGTATAACTTATGCAAATAGCAAAAAATAATAAATAAATAATACCCGATTTATTAAGAAAACAAAATTAATTTGTAAAATGCGCCGATCAGATTTATTCAAATGTGCACGCAGTTGGTTAAACCAAATATTTCTATACTTTTACACCTCTTCCTATAGATAATAATTCGAAGTGCGAGATTCATGAGTTGATGTCGCTGTCGCAGCAAAAACACTATTATGTTGTTCCATCAGGGCATCAAGGTATTCCGGGTCTTCCCGTTCAGATTCTTGAGGCGGCGAAAACCCAGGGGGTGAAAAGGATTGGCGCCACCCCTTACCCCAACTCCAACGAATTGGTGCTTTAGCAGCAGCCTCTGTGTAGGTCTCCCGTGAAGATCTAAAATATAAAATTTCGTATCGTATGGAGAATAATACCTACATTACTATTTAAAGAGTACTACTCACTTTCTTGGTTCAAAGTCGCACATTCGGTTAATGCAGGTGCAGGGGTTTGTCTTACAATAGTTCAAACTCGATTCCTGGTAAGTAGATGAAGGACTAAGTCGTAGAAGAACCAGAAAACGACGACGAAAAGCAGAGGAGATTGTAAAAAGAATGGGAAAGAGGAGAGCGGTTGTCACTGTTTCGGCAATCTCCCGACATAAAATCACCGCAAATACGTGTCGAAGTGATCGTTCCCAAATCGGGTCCGAGAGAATCTAAAGTAACATGGAATATGTGTTGTTCTAAATTTACTCCGATAATACCAAATAAATAGACACAATTTCACACATCTTATTCTTCAAATTTAGAAGATTTAGCAGAGGCATGTTAGGTGAAATGCATATGGGATTTCGAGACGTGTACTGATATTCTCTTGTCATTTTTTTAATAATAGTCCTCTCCTAAATGTTTTATTTGTACCATTATTATACATTTTTGACTAAATTTATTTAACTGAACTAAAAATAAAACCTGTAAATATGTTATAATCCGGGAATTCAAAATCTACTTCCTTAGAATTCTCGAGAAGAAAAGAGAAATTTTTCGTTCAGTAAGGCCAGTCGGAACTACTCTGCTGGAATATATCTGATGAAACATAGTATTTTTCATTAAAACTATCCGAATTCGGCTGATTTTTTTACTCAAATTATATTTATTTAACCATAGGTAGGTACATAAATGCCAACCATCACGCCAAGACATTGCATAGAAAACCTTACCTACTTATCAATAAATTTTGGTGGCTCACTGTTCACCTCCGTACTGATCTAGTGACATGAATGACTTGACTTTTTCCATCTATTAAATCGATGTGGTCCAGGTCCACATAATTTTATTACAGCATTGGACATATTTTCACGAATATTGGCTTTGTTTTGTCTTACTGACTCCGCAAATAGCCCAGAACTCGATGAAAAGATGAGATTCACTACGGACGTCTTTATTACAAAGTCAATGAATGCGAGATGACGTCATGTTTACACAATTATGGGATTAGTTTATCTAGACCAAAATGTAATATTTGTAAATAATTAACAGTAACATCATTAATCTTACTTTTCTTCTTTTTTATTCAACAGATTTTATCAGACATTCACTTAGGTATAATTAATAGTAATATTAATAAAGGTGTTGATTTTTGTCCATGTTCTCATTATGAGTCCCGAGCACATTGAGGGGGAGGCGCTTCGATCATTCATCTTGGACAAAGGAGTAGCATCTTGTTGACTGGTGAAAACTAGCTTTCCACCACGCCTCTCTTGAGCAGCATTGATCGGTCTGGTCGGTCATTTTGTCCTTTGATTATGCGCCATCCAATAATCAACCCTGAAATGACGTTGACATTAACACACTAAATTTCCCATTAATGAACTTGACTCGCTCTTCCAATTAATGATTGTGTGCTGTATTATTTACCTGTTTATAACATTTAAACCCATGCTTCGAAAAAAGGTAAATATGCATAAGGTATATTTGAAAGTCCGTTTACGAAATCACCGATTCTAGAATTTTTATGTCATATAATAATCAAATTGGGGAATAGTGAATATTGGTACATTTACGTCTAAGTTCAAAACAGAAAAATTACAATCTGTCAAATCTCACTAATTGATCATAACAAGGTAACTTTTATTACCCTACCCAACAGGCAAATTAAATAGTTCTGTTATATATTTCAAAATAACAAAATATTTACCTCATGGTCAGGCAGATCTGGAGGTCCGGGAGTTGCCATGATACCTAGAAATACCACCGATACGAGAGGCAAGTTAGCCAATCCATACAGGCCACAAATTACAATCACTAATTTCAAGCGATCCTGTTGAATTCTGATCAAGCATTCCTTTCTCATCGATTCGCCCTGAACCTGACTAGACGGTGGAAGTCGGAGAAGTCTTCTAGAAAACACTAGAGCACACATAATAGCAATGAAAGTCGTGGGCGCAAAGACCGCCATATTGAGTATCCACTCATAGAGAAGGTTAGAAGGAGCGTCTTTTTGAAAATTCACCTGAAGTCCCAGCTTATAGCTATCTTGAGGCGCACATATTAATTGGAGGTCGTTGGATGACCCGGATGTAAAGTGAGAAGTGGAAAGAGTTGTCACTTGCCAGAAATTTACACTGACTAATCCAGCAACAAAAGAGAGCAGAAGGATTCCAATATAAGCCTGAAAGAATTAAATACACATCAATATTCTTTCAAGATAAAAGGAAGCTTCGGTATTATGGGAAGATCGCTGTAATTTGACTTCACTGGTTTATAGATCGGATAAATATGTGGATTTGGGTTTTAAGAACTATTTTTTTTAATTTTATAGAAAGATTTAAATCTCATACAGATAAAAAACAATTATTTTTTGGCGTTTTGCCTATTTGTTAAATATTTGTAAAGTTATTAAATACCAAACTGCCTAGTCTAATACCATATCTTAATAAACACTTAAAAAATCGCACTGAAATCTGTCTGATTAAGTGGTCGTTCCGTGGCCTTTTGCAAAAATGTCTCTTAAAAAAGTACATGCTTGTCAAACGAACTTTCTGTTATCAGAGAGATAAGTCAATGACATATTGGAGAAGTAATTTGCTACTCATCATATATATATATATAGTGTGGACGATAAAATACCTTTGCCTCAGGTAGAACACAAAATGGACCTGGTCTGAATAATCCTAAAGATGCAAATGCTACGTCGACTATCTTCGACGACCCCACTCGAAGGAGTCTATCTTATATACAAAAGACGTAAATCAAATATCACTATCATCAAAGCATCAAAGAGTCTTGCTTCATTTGAGTTCTGTACTCGGGTTTTACAATATTCGCTAAATGAGGAGTGAACGTTCCAAAATTCAAATTTCACGCTTCGTCTCTTGGATTGCAGCATATACTCGTCTACGATGTTCAGGGCTTGTTTACCGGGTTTCAATCAAGAAGAGTTGGTCTTACTACTTCAATTCATCTTTTCTTTCAATGGTTGATCACGTAAGAAATTTGGCAGTTTACAGTCTTAATATATTAGAGATGAGATAGGTAAATATTTGAAGTTACCAAAGGTCCTTAAGCTGTGTTCACTTAAGGTGAACCTGGTAATACTAACAAAGTGAGTAAGTTTTCTGGTCACCTCTGAGTTGATATGTGGAAAAACTTACCGGGTACATTTCACACGGAAATTTACAGCATGTATCCTGCCAAGATCCAATTCCAGAATTTTCACTAGTCAACCTGTGAGTTCGCCATGCAATCAAAATTAACGTCAGCGCGACTGCAACTCTTGCCGACGCATCAAAGCTATGAATCAGGGGACAGAGTGCTCTAGCTCCACTTGTAGCGAGAATCCTCAATTCCCAAATTCCATCTAGGTCGATCAGCAGACTCGTAGTAATTTGGAGGAGGAGAAGGGGACAGTAGAGGAGTCCAATCAAACGAAGCAGACCATCTCTCCTCCGATTTTCACCCCAATGAAAGCTTCTCTGATTTCGTGACCAGAAGAGTAGAACCGCAGCGGTTAAAATAAGACTGAGGGCTTCTATGGGCACGCAGAATGCTGTTATTGATCGATCGGCGGTGAATGCGTCTGGCATGAGGTGACGCAGAAAGTCAGTAGCTGTTTGGTATCGCTCGAAGACATTTAGAACTTCTGCCGTTTCCGCTGGAATTACCGTCGGCAAAGGAGTAGTTGTTGTCGTTGTAGTAGTCTAAAAAGAGTGTTTGGCATTGCTTGGGCATTTGGACTACTTTAAAGTACTTAATTTTTTATTCTTACAAAGCTGTAAATTCCATGTTGTGTTGTCTGTCTAATTATTGCATGCTGAATAGTGTGTAGTGTCCGCGCACGCTGACTCAGGTTTGTATTACAGTTATACTGGCTCACTTCTCTATCAATGAACAGAGAATGTGAAATCGGCTAACTGCTTTATCGTACTTTATTTCTTCTGTTCCTCATAATCTGAATTATCCTCCCTCAGTATTGTCGCTTCCCTCTTCTCTCCCAACTCCTTCCTCCTTCCTCGTCTCATTCATTCACAATTTTCCAATACACGTTCGTCCAACCCAACTCTTGATCTCCCTACTTGTTAAAGGCTGTTGTTTCCTCTTAGCCTTATCATCTGTTATAGGCAGGCATATCCAGCCTAGCTTGGTCATACTTCTGTAACACAACTATCCATCACTACAAGTCAAAGACGCCTTCAAAAATATGCTTGATGTAACAATCTATACTAATGGAAAGCGTCTGGATATACACCCGTAATAGTAGATAAATACCAATAAATGTTCCCTAATCTACGCTAAGTTAAAAATGAGCTATATATATCCTGTAAGATCAGTCTGTTTCCTCAGCCTTTCGGCTAACCATTATCTCCAACACACACAAATCTATGTAAGTGCTGGTATTTTCTTCCATGTGTTGCAAGACTTCTGCCTTCTTACTACTCAGTTTACTGGACCTGTGCAACTGTAAACATATAATAATTTTAGTAGGCATCTCGAACTATTGCAATAAATTGTTATTTATATTATATTAACGTATTAGCACAGCAACTGTACACAAGGCAGAGATCAGCAAATGACTTCATATTATCGCTTAATGATTCATTCCTTTGTTCAACTCTGAATCTCATTAAGGGTTTGCCCAGGTACTTAATTCCCAGGAAAATAGTCCAAACACTGAAATTTTCCGTTAAATTATTGCAAATTTATTCGCAAATTCCTTTTATTCTACCGGAAATAACATTCCTTTGGATGGTTTGGAAGGGCCTCATGTCTTCAAAATGTGTACATCGGAACGCATTTTTCATAAGTATTTTCTAATATTGCTAATGCAAATGACTGTATTGTCTGAACCCAGCAAGCGAGAACGTTTTTCAAAATTTTATTTAATCATTTTTGCGATCCGTAGTATTAACTGGTAAAGTCGGCTATCCTTATGTGTTAGAAATTCGTGATACTCCAGTGAGAACTTAAGAAAGGGATGGAAAGGGATGGGGAGCAAGACGCGAATGAAAATTTCCACCATTAAAAGAAAGACAGATCATCACGTTTTCTTTAAGGTATACTTAAATAAGCATTTAATAAACCAAGATAACTTACCGTAGTAGTTGTGGACGGCAGAGTGGACGTAGTTGTCGTGATTACTTTGGTTGTAGTCGTGGTAATAAGATTCCCTAGCATATCATACCTACCTTTCGACCCCATTTTGTCCAAATGACTGCTCGTTTTGTGGTCAAGTTAGAGAGATACAAACGAGAACTTCATTAGCATATTATTATCACCGGGTACATAAATGATTGGCTATGCTGGAGAAAATTACATGCGTTGGATTGGAGAATGGCACGATATTGCGCGCACAAAATGGAGCTAATATACATATAAAGGATAGTGAATCAATTTAAAACAAAGTGCTAAGTATTGCAATGCGCCGACGGTCTAGCGGTCAATTTCTGAGAATTCATCACTGTACATTGAGTTAAGGGATTGAACAATCATATTTGTTACTGCTATAAGTTTCTCATCGAAGAAGTTCCAAAATGGTTATTGAAACATGCTTCCTCCAAGTCCTGGAAATTTTTGATAGCTTGAATTCTCCTGGTATCAGTGACAAAGAGCGTAAATTTTCGTCGTTAATTTAATCTTGTTATAGACTTAGGTTGGTATCTTTCTAGTGGAAATCGGTAAAAATAAATACTTTTCTTCAGCAAAACTCAATTCAACTCAGAGGAGTGAAATTTTTGACAAATGTTCGATAAATATGTACTCCTCCCTCCCCCATATTCAATCGGTAGTTTCGTTATATGACAATTTGCTTTGTACGTTGCTATCCACTCCATAGCACCCTCATTTTCTGAGCGTGTTGTCCATATTTTCTTGCTCCTAATAGTCGACTGATTTCTTAAAAGCAGGGCTCTTCTGTGATGTAGAAAGTGCTGGAAGTATAGTTCCTGCCGCTATGATATACCAGCCTAGTAGACATCGCGAGCTTACAATGGACTCAGACAAATAAGGCAGGATACTATTTTTCAAAGTCACTTTATTAACCTAACAAAGGCTTTATGTTATCATGCTATTGGGGATTGAAGATCAAGACACTCGGGTTGAAAACAGTTTTTATCCCAAATAACTGCAGAGCTATCAAGAGTGTTATTTAAGATTCTTCACCTCCCACTCTATAATTCATTTTTATTCGAACGAATTTATTTACATTACGGTGGTAAATGGAGCATAACATAAATCGACCTATCAAATATGAAATGTGCGTCTTGTTCTGACATTGTGCGTTGGGCTGGTTTGCAACCAGTGCAATTACGTAGAATTGGTTACGGCATCCTATAGGGAATAGCTTACGGTTTGCTAAGTGGAAAATTTTGATTCTGAAAACCACCAAATACTGCAGTTATCTTCAGCCGAGCATGACACCCCTAAATATCTCAAACTATGAAAGCCTTAGGAGACACCAACCTCAACTCAAGATATTCTAATAAATTTGATTCCTAAACGGAAATCTTCAAATTTCACTTCCCTCTCTTTAGTAGAAGTTATATCCCCCGCCAAACTCAAAAGAAATTAATATTAAACAAACTAACTCAATTTAATGGCTATTAATTTAATATCTAGATGTAAGTAGTAAGTAAGATAAAGAAGTTGCGATTTGCAATATTTATTCACTTGACTAGAGTGTGTGAGGAATTTCACAGAGAGAATGAGATAAAAGCAGCGTTCGGATAGTTTGAGATAGAAGGAGAGATCAAATAAAAGATGCAATCAATCAAGTAAAGATCACGACGAATTATTGGGAAGCACACTGGTGATGTAGATTCACGAAGATTTAATGATTTCAAGGGCCTTCGCCCTGGTGGTTTTCAGATATAACGCCAAGGATTGAGGGACGAATTCTAGTTGGTTGGAAAGTTTTTCCATTTCTGTTAGGAGGTCATTCATTCGGGACTTCATGTTCTACAAGACGGATTGAAAATAATCAAGCAACTACTTATACAGCATAAAAGTAGCCTGCTGATATACAAATCTCACTTCAAGAGGTCCAACACCTTGTTGATGGTAGATTATGTGGTAATTAAGTAAGTCGACATACAACTGTGTTCGAGTATCGATGTCCATGCACATATCGGCTAGGGAACGGGATTTGTCTAAGCAACTGTATACACCCTGTAAAGATAAAAGAATGATACCTGATTAACTTTACTCTCAGAAATAAAAATATGCGAATGGGATAGAGCTATCATACCGAATCCGCTTCATAAGATGGTTCCTGTGTATGACAAAAATGTAAATATCAATAATACTATAGGCGATGTCTGCATTCTATTCCATCCATTACATTTGACTCGTCGGCTGACCTCAATCTAGACCGACTATTTATTAATATTATATAATATAAATAACATAAAAATGAATTCGAGAATTTTCTGATGACGCAGAGGGTCAACATGCACGTCTATCAGATCAGAGGCCACGAGATCAGTGCTCATCGGTATATATCCAGTGGTGTGGATGACCAATCGCCCTGGTTAATTCTGATCAACAAAAGGTATGGTAGAATGCGAGTTTCCTATGAGGGAGGCTCTAGGAAACTTCCCTCTACCTCAGTGAAGTGTTGTGAACAATTTCATAAAGGTTTTGGGAAGATCTTTTCATCTTTCTATCTACCACACTCCTATAAACCTTCATGACCTTCCATTATACGTCATTATATTCAATAAGATGTTCATTGATAAATACTGTTTAAGACCACACATCCTACATAAGCCATCAATATACTCCCCAATATCAAGCAGGCATACTCCGAACATACTTCAGAATCAACCGGTGTCCCCTCCTTCACTTCACTCGAAGGATTAGGCAAAAAAAGCTGTCCAGAGATCGCCACAGCCCTACTTTGATCCGCCCTCAATAACAGAAGTGTGGTAGCCGCTCTAGACACCTGGGTCCTCAACACAGCCTCCGTGCCATCCAGTAAGTGACACCGTGGTGACGCATGCACCAATGTGGACACCAGGGCCTCAAACGCAGCGAATTGACACCGTGCATCACCCAATTGTTGTCCCTGTTCGAAGAGAGTGAAGGCTTGAGAGAAGAACTCGTAGGCGAAGAGGGAAGCGCGTTCAGCTGAAAGCGCGGATTCGGAATGAGTGATCACGAGGGTACAGTGGAGGAAGAGACGCAGTGCAATATCGGCGGCGTTGTTGGCGATCAACTTGGTGTTGGATTGATGGCAGAAGGCAATGAGACGTTCGGAGAGCTCTTCTGTGGTGCAGCGGGAGAGAAGTTGCGTTACCTGCAAGAAGGGATATAGAATAGCTTTAATGACCTACTTTTAACTATTCCTATAAATCGCTTACCGATTTATCGCAGTCTTGTGCCTCCTAAATATTCTGCTTATCATTCGGCTTTAATACCCTTACATTATTTATCATTTTTCTTTCAGGTTGTCCATTTCCTATGCTGTCCTATTCATACGTTATTTCAGTTTATTAGCTGTAAAAGCCTCCCCAATACGATAGTTTAGGCTACTACCTCTACCTCTTAAGTTCACAGAGGCTCGGAAGACAGCTTGGTGATTTTCTCTACCCGCCATTGATGACTTCACAATAGTACGACACTCAAAATAGATAGATTCAAATGATACGTCTAGGTAATTCAAGATAGACTGAACTTTACTAAACTCGTTATGGAAAGGGTTGACAACACCCGACTTGGGAAGAGAGAAAGTATGCTGGAGTAGCTCTTACGAGGAACTCTCATTCTACCCCCCCTCTTGTTGACTAGCATTAACCAGAGTCGTCGGTTACCCACACTACTGGATGTATGTCAATAACTTCCGACTACATAGACGTGTAAGTTGACCAACGTACTTTCCATAGCCAAATATTAAATTACTCCAGTTCAACACTGCACGTTCAAATTCAATTATTTGTGCCAACCTTGGGACAGCTTTCTACTATCTTCTGAAGATTTTGACCCACAAAAGTCATTATTTAGGGCACAGCAGAAAAACTCAAAGAAACTGTCTAAATTCGATGAGATCATTGCAAAATATGAAGCGTGAATATGTTCATGCAGTGAGAGAATAAGAAATCGGTGAATTAGTGAAAGTGCACTTGAACTGTAGCTTCAATAGTTTTTAAACGACTTTGGAGGACTAGAAGGAATTAAATATCAAGAAATTACATTTAAGACAGCGCGATACATATGATCATTTGTGTCGAATGAAAGAGACACAAGCTAAATAGATGGTGCAGGTCCAGATTTTCATACCACACGCTGCTCCGTCCTACTCGTTCCCAGGCTAACTCCCATTAATCCTTAGAATATTTAAGGATTATTCGATTTCTAACAATACAGACTAGTAAGTTCAGGTTTAGAAGTTTTCTCACAGCCACTCTCCATCTACTAATACTACTGAATCATAGCCCGCTCCAAAATCTTTTTAACTTCAAAAACAGTTCAAAACCGAATATCTCTACGAAACCTGAAAAAGGGTAGATTCAACAAATTAAAAATAGGCTAGACATACCTCAAAAACAAGAGTAGGGAAGGTAGCCTTAATAACCATTGCACCGCCAGTTGCCAGCCGTTTTCTCATCTTACTCAACAGAGCCAACTTCTCCTCCATAGCCTCATCATCACACTTTCCAATCAGCTGAATCGAAGCTGCCAGGAGGGACAACTCTTCAGTAGTATCATCCGAATTAGAACTCGTAACCGACGATTCCATATCTTGCCTATCAATCAACACACCAATCACTTCACAGAGAGCATCCAAATCGCTATCTGTAGTGATTCGTTGACTCTCCGGATCAGTGGAAGACCGTTCCACAGCTCGAGAGATGAAGAGGGATGCGAAACGACGCCGAGCAGCTACATCAAGCAGGGCACAGAGTTTTCGCAAACCAGAAAGACTCAGGAGGGTTGATAGACATCCAAGGCGGCCTGAATCCTTCTCATGATCTTCGACGGGAGGCGGATTCGGAACTCCTGAGGAGAAAATGGAGAGCGTTGCACATTCAGTGGAGGATAAAAGTCTTGGTGGACCACCGGAACCGTATAGTGGCAAGTAAAGAAGGCCTAGTAGCTCTCGGGAGAGTATTGAACCCCCTTGAATTCTGCAGGTAGAAAAGAGAAGATCTTAAGTCTGGAAAAATGAAGAATTAATATTTAAACAAACTTGAAGACACCAATCAACAGTCATCAACTGATCTTTGCTCGGTAGCAATCTTGATATGATATGATATTACCACCGGATGCATTCTTTGAATGACTATTGAGATGGCTTTCTAGCAATCTACGTACTTACCTACTAATGCAAGTGACTCGACGGATGCCGTACCCAGTAACAGTTAGTTATGATTTCATTGCAAAGAGAACGTCTGCATGGGAGCTAGTTTGCAATACGAAATTTAACATGGCTATTTGAAAAATGTCTGCGCAATGGGATACGCAAACGCATCTACGTATGTTATTAGTCGAAGGATGAGTAAACTAACAATTGCTGGAGTGAAGCGATATAAAAATAAAGTTTAACAATGGTACAGTGGTCAACCTATATATCCGCCCAGCCGCAGGCTACGAGATTAATGCTCATCGGCATACATTCAGTGGTGTGGATGGTCATCCCTTTTGGTTAGTGCCAATAAACATGGGGGATGGTAGGATATGAGTTTCTCAAAAGAACAACTCTAGAATATCTTCCCGAGTGCTGTTAACACTTCCCTCAAAGGCCTTGAAAATTTAATTTAATACACATTTCTAGTATTTGAGATTATTAAAAATGAGGTACTATTCAGAAAAACAATGTACTCTCATTATTGAGCAATATTTAAAAGACAGTTTCCAATTTTTACAGATAATATGTTAAAAATGATGGTTTAGCATTACTAGCAGATAAGAACAGGAAAGAAGATAACATAAGTGACAATCAAGCGAGACACAAAGTAAGAACCTGTTACATATAAGAAAATAATATTTATCCCAACATAATTCTTATATATAAGATTCTCTATTTTCCACCTTTAATTCTCTTTTATTTGAACGAATTATTTACATTACGGTTGTAAATGGCACCTAATATAAATCGACCTATCGGTATGAAAACGTGCATCTTGTATTGAAACAGTGGTTTGGGTCGTTTTGTGCTGTGGTGTTATCGGGTCGTGTTTGTAAATAGTGCAATGTCTTAGGGAATCTAAGAGTCAGTTACGGTATCCTATAGAGAAGAGCAGATTACAACAGAACCCAAAACGGGAAAAGATAGAATCGAACTGTAAACGGAATTCATTCTTTGGACTCTTGGACTTTCTATTTTTATTCTTCGATATTTACATCTGGAAAATCAAATCGATACCGTAACTCAAGCTGTATAAGAACAGCTCTACTTTCTTGGTGTTGAAAACGAAGCATTTGTTTGAGCCACAGGTCTTTTCCATATGGCTTTACGATTCAACTGCGGCCATAGTATACCTCAGTGGACAGCCTAAATTATACAAGTGAGCGATACGATAGATATCTTAAGGTAAAGATGAATCATATTCGTTAGTGTCTAACTGGCTTGACCTCGGTAATAGTCTTGCTTGTAACAGTGGCAACGCAGCATTGAAATGAATTTTGAAATATTTGAAACAGATTTCAAATACCTTTAATGTTTTGAAGTAATATTTTAGAAGTGACTTTCAATCATTAATTGAAGAGAATTAACATTGTGAAAAAACAGGAGAGTTTTCAGACATAAATCTGAATAGAACAGCAGGACGATTTAATGATGCTGCCTGAATATTTCTCGAAAGTCCTGAACCAGAAAACTGAAAATTGGAGACCATCGCTGAGTCCCTCAGAAATGGCTGGAGACAATGCCTTTTGTCCATTGGCCATCTTTAACAATCGGCTACCGAGTGTGGTACTTTCACAGAGAGCTTCAGAAAAATCTTACCCTCTTCTTTCGTCTTAGCTTTGGGTTGCGATTTTAGATATAGTGGTAACTTCAAGCGAAGCCACTAGCCTATACCTTTTGCGAAAGGTATCTGTGATGCCCCACCCGATTGTTGCCCTGCATTACATCATTCATACACATATTTATGTCACCCTTCACGTCTATACAATATGCGTTTAATTCTAATTTCCATCTTTACTGCCTTATTCTACTATATACATGCTTAGTTATCCTTAAATGGTTAAGACGTATCGTGATACTATAATTCACATTTAAGAATAGTTAGCTGCTGCGCAGACGTCTACCTTATAACGTCTTCTACTACTAGTAATGCTAATTATTGCTACGTCCAGGATGCTTGGTCTGTATCCCTCACTAGTGACTCTAGGTACACCCTCAGTGGATGGATGCTTGAAAATGTAACTCACCTAACAGTCGAAGAAGAAAGCGTTTCCAATGCAGTAGCCGCCGATAGTAGGACAGCATTCACCTGATTAGTTCGAATAGATTCAGGGAGAGCAATAGCCATGGAGAGCAAGGGAGCAAAGAGGCCAGGAACATCTTCTGGAGGAAGGCCAATTCGAGCGTCTGCAACAGTGACTGGAGAAGTTGCTGAGTAGAGCTCACCACGACGATGGGCTAGTTCACCGAGTTCAACGGACAGCGATCGGAAAAGGACTTCACCACTGCCGTTTTCCTCCTCAGAAACGTAGCGCAGCAGTCTGAAATTGACAACAAAGAGGCCATTTATTAGAGAAGATTCTTTTAGAAAGTATATTTAAGAACTATGTTTTTTTATTAACATGTTGGCAGGGAAGAATATACCACAACCGCTCTTATAAAACCCGTTCGAATTTGATCTTCCAAAAATGCAAAAATCACCAATATTTTTGGTGTGACCACATACCAACGTACTCCACCGCGACTAGGAACTCAGTTGATTGACATGTAAGCTGACTTTCCACATTGCACTGGAGGTGCCATTGTCATCAACCTCTCAGTCAATCCATTCAAGCTAACCCTTCCACAACGCGTTGGGAATAAAACTATTACCAAGGATCAACTCCGTACACCCTAATTCATTCAAACAACTTCGTATATTCATACACGAACATAGTCCCTCTCACCCACCTGAGTTTTCCGTTTTGAACAGAGTTCTCCAACCAACAGTCTCCCCTTTCTACTTGTGTGATGAGAATCGAAAGAAGTTAGAGGGGCAATAGACCAGCTATACTCTGTGATTCCTAGTATAATTAGCTCTCACCTAACCCCCTTGACAATTTACTGCAAGTTACGAAGAAATATAAGACATTCATGAAACAATGCCACACTTGCTAAATTTTCTCTGTAGCAAGGATCTCAAGCATGTAATCGAGTATGATTCAAATCTTATTACTTCAAATTGTCTACTGCAAGTTAGCTTTGGTTAGATAAAGTAAATTAAATCAATTAAGATTCATCTACTTGATATTGTAAAGGAACATGAAGTGGTTCATCAGCAGTTTAATCAAGATCATTGAGAGGTTCAAACTTCGACAACAACAAAAATTAATCAGAAAAGGATTTAACCTATTTGTAAAAGCCATTATTATTATTTTCTCATGCAGACTATAGCTGTGAAAACAGACGCCATGTCATCACCCAAGTTTTCACGTCTATCCGATTTCAGAAAAGGGGTTTAATTTAATATTCAGCAAATAAAAACTGGCTCTCCAAATCGGTATTTAAGGAAATTGCAATTGGAATTATTCCCAAATGCTTCGAATGATGAAAGTTTCTTAAGAGCAAAATCTGTACATTTCACCTCCGCTCTCCTCAGTTACATCCCTCTGTCCGAGTTGTAACTCTGACACCAATAAATGTATATCTTCGTTCAACAAAACAAATATAGTGTATTTGCCCTAAAATCGCCTCTAAAATAAAATTCAAGCCGAACTGAACGCCTTAAATAACTCCACTCATGAAAGTCTTAAGTACAGAGGGTCCAAAATATAAATTACCTTTCCACAAGACTCGATATAATCGGTTTGAGTTTAACGGCCGGTTGAAGATGTTCACAAGCCTGCAGCAATTGCGGTAGAGTAGCAGCATGAAAATCATCAGGGAATGTCTAAAAAGCAAGGCAAAAAACCCGACTAAGTAAAAAAGAAATTCAAAGAAAGCATGAGAGCAGATATAAGCTACTCACCTGAACAATAACGTCCATAAGATATTCTTGAGCAATCACATCCCGACACTCAATAACTTGAGTTAGAATGCTCGGAAGAATGTGCTAAAAAGGCAAAAAATAGGGTTTCACTTACAAAGCATAAGTATCAGGTTGCAACAGAAGTTCTTTCCAATTTTTGAGCTATGCGTCTAGGGAACGATAACATCAATTTAGCTTGCTAATGAAGTATGCTTATCTATGGTAATTAATAAAATAGTATTTCTTCTTTCAGATTGTGTAATAATTTTCGTTATTGATAACTATTTCTAGACCTAATGCACACTCCAAATAAAGAGTATATCAAGCATATTTTACTGTTTGAATTTCATAAAGGAAATAAGGCAAGCTGAGCAGCAAAAACACTCAGACACTTATAGAAATGATGTTGTGGATGAAAAGACTTCAGTCTGAATGATGAACCGAGAGCAGGATGCTCAAAAAACTCAATTCTGAGCAATTGGAAGTTGCCATTGATGCAAATCCAAACTGTACTACTAGAGATCTAAGCAAAACCTTTAACGTTAGCCACATGATCATATATAGGGAAATGAAAAGACTTGGTAAAGTCTCATAGGTTGGGAAATGGGTCTCCCCACATGATTTGTCAGAAATCAACAAGCAACAGCGTGTGACCTGTTGTGTTTCACTGCGTTCTGGTGAGCTTCAGGCACCTTTTCTAGACCAAATCATAACTGACACCGACGAGAAGTGGATCCTTTACAACAATGTTAATCACAAAAGACAACGGCTAAGTCGTGGTTCAAAGACAAATCCATTTCCAAACGGAGAAGTGAACTGCACCCGAAAAATATTCTTTTGTGTGTTTGGTGGGATTTGAAGGGAATTGTTTATCATGAACTGGTGGGTGACAATGGAACAATAACATCTGAAGTTTACTGTCAGCAGCTAACTCGTTTAAAAGCAGTCAATTGAAGGCAGGAAAAATGGTCTTCTTTGATGAATCGAAAAGGAGTGATTCTGCACCATGACAATGCCAGATCCCACACTTCAAGAGCAATCAAAAATCTCGTTGAGGAATTTGCCTGGGAAGTCATGCATCACCCCCCATATTCTCCCGATCTTACACCAACCCATTTTCATCTTTTCAGGAGCTTACAGAATCATTGGAAAGGCTTACCTCAAGATGAGAGGTAGAAATGAAACTAGTTTCTTTTTTGGGTCCAAACTGGCTAAATTCTATGAAGAAGGAATGAGAAAGCTTATGGTAAGATGGGAAGATGTAATTAATAAAAATGGTGACTATGTTGAACACTAAATAAAGGTATTTTTAACAAAATTTTCACTTTAATTCAAATTTTAAAAGTGTACAGAACTTCTGTTAAAACCTGATAGTTGTGAGATATTCATTTCACTTACCAAGCGATAGAGACGAGGTGTAATGGAGGACAATTGTGACAGACGATGAAGATTAGCTCCAACCAAAACACGAAGATCTCGACGCTCCTGTTCACGACGTTCTCGTTCCCTTGTGTGACCCTGATGTTGCATACGGACCCACAATTTGTTCATTTCCGCAAAGTTGAGAAGAATGAAGTTAATGCTGTCTAGCACGTCTGCTGATGAATCGGGTTGGCTGGTTTTAGTGGTGCCAGCAGCGTTCTCTTTGCCTTGGGCAACATCGACCTGAGTGGGAGACCCATTTACACCTTCTGCCTCTTCAGCACCCTAAAGGAAAATGCAATTTATTATATCGGATATGGATCTCTAGTGACTCTGTTTGGTATAGATGGCTCAGAAGTTAAATCAGTTAATAAGAAATTAACTTTCAAGTCCATTTAGGGAAGCGTTTTCCATCACTCGTCATGAGTAGAGAATTAACATAATGGACCTTCCATAGTGAGAAATTCGAATTCTATCACTTCCCCTATTAGCCAAACCTAACACCAGCAGGGTTAGTCATTTTTCTCACTGACTGGCTATCGATGGGGTTCAAACTAGTGGCCTAACTTTGTAGACTAGACAGTAAAGGGATTATATGCGTATGTATATCCATGGAAGGCTGTAAAATAAGTCCGGTGAATTATTTACACATGAAGATCGGTTAATGAATAGTACTGATCTCCAGACACATTTCAAAGGGTATAATCACACTGCATTTCGAGAGTAGGAGCTCTTAACAGTGAGAGACTACTGACTGATGCTTTCATGTTTATTATCCGGTAATATTCTGCATCTGTACAATTATATGCGTGAAAGGCTTTAGGTGGTTAATGATTTGCTTTTCAAATGACCTTCATTTTAAGTTAAATGTATGAACACTCAGGTATGTGAGGCTTACCGTAATATGACAATGAGGATCGTAACAGCACGATTACGTATGGATTATCATACAGAATTGGGATCAAAAGAAGTATAAAAAGCTATTCGGATAGATCACACGAAATACTAACTAATCCCGTGTTGCAGTGTTCAAAATGTACGTCGATTAAGTCCGATGTCATGAGACCGATCTTCATCTATATTTAACCAATAATGTAGATGGTTCATTCTGGTAAACGAGAGATATTTTAGAATGCGAGCTACTCATAAGAGCAAATCTAAAAGCAACTATCTCTATACCCAAGCCATGTGTTATAAACACCTTCCAAAATGAGCTTAGGATACGAATCGACATCAAAATGCAATACAAAACTAAATGGAATGCTCCCGAAAACACGATGTGGCAAATCAACTACTTAATAATTTAAATACCACACTTTCAAAGTCACAACTTAAATTTTCCGCCCATAACCTATCCAAGCTCAACTATACTAGCTATATCCATCCGGAAAATCAACGAATATAACTGACTGAGACTGAGATTATTTTATTTCTAAGCGAGAAATTTGGCACGGGAATTATATAAATCCATAATTTATAAGGTTATCTGACATGGCTATCCGTGTACCTGTGGAAGAGATCACCAAGTACATCTACAAAATCAAAGGTCAATGATTTGATACGGCATTGTGAACCTTAACATCAATCAAAAGATGTAACTACGCCAAATCCATACACCGGTCTAAGCTATGCATAGTAATTCATCTGCATAGCTTAGACAGAAAAGAGTGAGCTAGATGCGGAGCACATCCAATGAACGACAAAATCAAGAGGGGCAGTATAATGCGAGTTTCTAACCGAAGTATCTAAGATATGTGTTGGACCGGCTTATAAACTGTCCAACTTATGTCGATGAAGCAAAGACAGTAAATACGAACAATATTTGGGGCCCAAAAACATTGATGGAACACCTCTTCCAGCATTTGTGTTTGAGGAAAGAAATAATTTATAAAGCTTTAGAAGAGTAGTTTATTCACATTCGTCACTGGTTTTGCTCGGACGCGCTAACGTCAAAAACTAAAGGCGTAAAACGCCAAAAGGACAAACATTAAGATATTACATTAAATTCACCCACTTTGCCCTTCTGACCTATGTCCGATATACTAAATATCCAGCCCAATTTTAACACTAAAACTATCCACGTAAATGGTCTAACTTCAACACCATCTCAGTATTTATTAAAGTCGATGTGGCTAATTGTTAACTGTAAACTTGAATTGAATTAATCTTTTTACCGCTTTCTACCTTTCTTGCTCTTTCTAATAAAGACGTTTACGTCCTCATATTGGTTTCTGCTATTTTGTTATGCGATAAAAATTGTTACTATTATTAAACTTATAAATAAGCTTAAATCCTCATACATAAATTTATGCAGAAAATTTCCTAAGCCCATTAAAACAAGTGCTAACAACACAACTTGGGAAGAGAATTAATCCAGAGCTACTGTTTTCGGACATTTGCATTCTAACAACCCTCATGTTGACCTCAATTAACCATTAGGATGGCCATTCGCATCACCTATAGAGGACCAATCAGCATCGACCTCATAACCTCTGACTCGGTGGACGTACACATTAACCCAATAATTATTTTGGGTAAAGTAATACCGACGAAACAATACTTGACTAAAAAAATTGAATTCTGTCATCTTCTCATTGACTAAATCTTTGATGAAGACAATTTGATAATCCACTCATTGGCAGACGCACACATTGACCACAACGCCATTGGCACAGAATGCAGTAAAACCGACTAACTAAAGTGACTATAATGAAATGAAACGTGTAGAAGACATGATCGATTGGCCAAAGCAAGATATTTTCCCATATTTCAGAGCCAAACTTGACACTAAACAATAAACAATTAGAAGTAACTACGTTAACATAAACAAGGCTCGATGACATAAGATCACTATTACGTTTTTAAGCTGTAACTGTCGGAAACGTATCTAGCTCATCTAACGACAAGGGTCCGAATGCGAGCCAAATGTAAAACTTGAACGATTGAGAGATGGGTGGAAACTAAACTAAAGGCATATAGTTAAGGTCCTGTATGTCAGATTTGCAAAAATTAGGATCGCAAATAATTATAACATTTAAAAATTAAGATGAATCACAGTCATCGACATATCTTGCTTTCATTTAAAGAAGTTATCAATTATCACTTAAAGAATCATTGCTTACCATATCGGGTGGCAAAGTATCAGGGAGCAGATTGGGCGGAATTGAAGTTAAAAGGAAGTTTCGAAGAAAAAGACCACGTAGTGGATGTTGTACTCCTCGGCACATTTCCACCAAGTCCCGCAAAATTTCCCGAATAGGAAGTTCACCGACTCGCATATATACAACACCGACAGTGATCAGAAGATATCTGAAAGTGAATTGCATACATTAGCAATGCGCAATTTATACTTATTAAGAAAGAATAAAAAAAGACATACAGACGAGGAAGAACATTGGAAAAATACTGCACCATCTCATAAAGATGAGGAATACAATTTCCTTGTCGAAACTCGTCAGTGAGATAGACATCAACCATATTCAGGACTTCCACGGCCTTGATATCTAAAGACACATAAAATTAAATATTGTCTTACATAATTCGTAGTAAGCTTTAGGAGAGAGACCAGATGTTCGTAGACTGCGGAGAGCACTAGCACAACAATGAAGCCCATCCATATTAGCTCCACCATCCTGAAGAAGGCAAAATGATGAAATAAGTATCTCTTACAAAATATGCTTTGACAGCTTGCTTTTGCTGCTCCATACCAACAATTGTACGCTCTAACAATTTCTCGCCCTCTGTTACGGGCATTTTCACAGTACTTTACTGCGGTTGGATTATTCAATTTCCGCACAGATGTTTTAGATGCACTAAACTTGCGGTTGCTTATATATTGGCAAAAGCAGCATTGGCGCTTTGGTTAGTACTTATTGTCTCTAATAAATTTATATATTTTTGTGTTTGATGTATTTGTTATTTTCTTTATGTTAATTTTGTGCAGAATAGTCATGTTACACGTTCTGATTACTATTGAAAATGCTGCTAGTCGACCTTTCCTAACCGCATTTGCAATTATTCCTAATGCAGTGATGTGAATAATTAATTATGAAGGACTAAGGAGGACTCTAAGCAAAAATGAAATTATTAGTCATTCTGTAATACGTGCTTTAAACATTTTTTTCCTTTCGCTTTAGTGCTCATTTTACCTTACTCCTGATAATAAAACTTATCTTTACCAGATAAAACTATCCTCAAAAATTTATGTATTATTTTTGTTTTGATCTACTTTACCTTGACTTACTGCTATTGACGGCAAATGCTAAGCAACATCCGGTGATGGAAAAAGACAAGATCCCGACAATAGCGTCCATAGGCTGTCCAGACATGACCGATCTCTAACGAAAAAGAGTTTGTCTGTAAGTCCTAATTTATCTTTCAACAAATTGAGGAAGTTTTTTCGGTCACCCCCATAGCAACATGAGTGACTTGACTTATTCCTTCGACGTTGAACTGGCTCACATCCTTGCACTGGCATTATACCTTTTCCTTAATAACTGTTTCATTTAGTCGTTCACTATTTCGTTATTGAAATTTCCCATTGCGTATTCAAAAATCTCCCAAAACAAACTCTAATGCATAAATGATATCAGGCCTTTTTCTTTCCGTGCAAATGCATCCTTAAGGATCACTTTTGCAATAAAACTCAACTGAGGTATTTGATTCATCTGTTTCTTCAAAGATCTAATAAATAATTTCGTATTCATCATCACAGAGAATCTGTCCACAGCGTCATACGACGATTTCAAGGCGGACATTTTGGAGCGTGGTGCAGTGCCCCTGTATCACAAATCAAATTACTATTTGTTGATCCACTGAAGTAGCCACTATAAATCTATGGCGATGAATTGCAATAACAAGAACATCACGAACAAGTTGCTTAGTTGTAGTTGACCACTACAATGACTCAACCTTCTGTCAAAATGTTGATTAGGACTTAATGTTAGTGGTAAATGTGACGCCGTTACATAATTAACTTACGTCTAACAGCAATTCGGTTAACCATTGTTAATTTGAGACAAATTGAATTTCGTTATTCACATTGACTTCTCTATTGAATATCTGGATGGATAAATTCTTATTCATTAGTCTCACTTTGTGGGTTTTAAGGGATTGTTGAAGTGGGAAGATTTATCAGTCTCCCATCAATTTAATTTCCACACCCAACGAAATTTGTCGTTCTAGTAAAGGGGAGAAATAATCATCCATTTCTTACAACAACTTGCTGAAGTCAGAGTTAGTTGATCCTCATACCTTTTTAAGGACAAGGTAGGTCTTAGAAGATAGGGTCCTGATTTTCCATTCTATATTATACTTATCTTCACTACGACAGCAGAAAAGAGTAGAGGTAGTCGGTTGGAGAGCCTTATTGAGAACGGAGAGAATGCTCATTTGCGATGGGGGGG
>CAADRB010000016.1:1324587-1343802 GCA_900708905.1 Hymenolepis diminuta | reverse complement strand
CACGAAATACTTGTGTGAGCACGAAGGTATGAGAGGTACGATGTGTTTAAAGATAGCGACAAAGTAATTAGGATGTCTGGATTGGGCTTTGAAACATAGTGATTAATCCAAAAAGAGAGAAAATTTTAGTCGAAGAAGCATTTAATTAATATGAAAATAAGGAACTGCTACACCCTTACGATCCTGTGTTTTAATGTGTGATGTTTGGTGAATGTAAAATATGCTAGTGGGTATAGGCACAAACAAGATGCAAATACATTTTCTGTTAGGGTAAATTAGACGACGAAAAGAAGCATAAACATCATGAGAGTGACTGACAGAGACTCTCCTGCCGGATTAGGCAAAATGGCGATTTTTTAGGTAATAAACAGAAATGCAATTTTGATATACTTGAGCTTGTAGTTGAAGTAATAAAATTAAGAAATAATTTAAATAAAATAGTTAAATAGAGTTTCGCATTTAAAACAATAGAAAAAGAAGTTTATATTCCTTTATTTAAATACTGGAAAACGGGTCCTTTAGAATTACACGAATATGGCGAATAAAACCTTGTTACCTTCATTGTATTTTAGAATAAATCAAATGCATCCTCTTCGATCATATTAATTAATCGTTTATACACTTTCTTTTTATTTTTCGAGTCATTTTTCGACGACAATTTAAATTTAACGTTGGCTGTTATTTTTTCTCTTGGTATCCAGCGGATAATGCTTAAATAAACCCTAGGCTAAACCTTAGTAATCCCCTTAGAAGTCCAACTAGCTGCAAAAAAGTGCAACTTGCCTCCAGCAGAGTCCTCCGGTATAAGTTGCCCTGAAAATTGGTTAGGCTACGTCCAAAGTAGCTAGAACATAGGAGAGTGTATGGAGAGCGTTTTACTGCCAAGTGAATGGTAATTGTGATAGCTGATTGGCTGGGAGGCCTCTAAGGAAGCCAACTCAGTATTCTGATTGAAAAATACTAGCTTCATATATTATTTTTCTAAGCCATTCCAATCATGTCAAATCGTCGATGTCCCTGCACATATCTTATTCACTTAAATAGAGGTTACTGTAGAGACCAGTAGATGTTTTATCTTCTTAAATGGATTGATCACTGCTTTGACCAGCATTCCCCAGATATATTGCAGCCTTTTGTAAAATAGGGCATAAGTCTTCATCGAAATAGTAATGTATGCCACATTTGTTTTTTTCGCTTTACCGATATGAATTCAGAGAAAGTACACAACGCTTCCGACTGACGTTTTAAACTTGCGCCTCCTTGCCTAATGGTATAAAACTAACCACCAAACTTTTATGGTTACTAGCTTTCTTCTGGCAAATAAATGATACGATTCGGATGTGGCATTCAGAAGACGCACATTAACATTTCGAGGTTTATAAAACACCTTCGTTTTTTACCAGGTGTTTGTTACCAAAACATTGTTGATTTTTTGGCAAAGAACTATTTATTCGTAGAATTTGCATTTATTCTAAGTCTAAAAACAAGAGTTACATGCAATCTGTTAGGTAGCTTTTAAGTTCGATATCGATATCGACACCGCATACATTTGTTACAGCTCGTTCTACCTATGACTCATCCGCTCTCTGATCGACTTGCCCCTGCTTACTGAATTTCTATTTTTTTCAAGGCCACAGTCTTTGTCTTCTTTCTTATTTGTTTGTGATAAAGCTCATTGAAGCTTTGAAGGGTAATAGGTGAATATAGTAAATTAAATACTTCTTCTCATGCCTTAATTGATGATTAACTAATAGAAGGTAACTGCTAAAGGATAATTCCTGGTGTTCATAAAAGAGTTGGTCATCACTGGTTTTGTTACTGGATTTTGTATTTTTAAATTTTCTTATTAAATGATCTAATTAATGGATTATTTAAAAATTGCGGTCGGTTTTCTCTAATTTTGGTAAAATGAAATTGAATTCGTAAAGAGAACTTGAATTAATAACCTCCCACCCTGACCTCAATTCACTGTATACTCTACGTATTTTCTTCACATCTCTATCACTGAAACGATCTCCAAAGGCTGATTATTCTAATAATAAACTGTTATCAGATCTCGCCTTGTGAGAGCTTAAGTGAGCTTTGACATGATAAAATGCCTTTACAAGTCTCATATACGTGCTTGTGGCTGTAAAAAGATACAATTAAAGCCAAATGACATGACCAACCATATAGTTAAATCGACAAGCCAACGAGATCTGAATATCACGGATATGAATTACCCCTGAAACCCTGAGACTGAATCACGAAAAGTGAGCTTCGGAACGTTTGGATAGGGGAAAAAATTAAATCCCTAATGAGAAGGTGGCGAATTCAGTGCTATCAGAATTAGAATAAAGGAAGGCTCTCGACAACTAGACTTCATTGTAACCTCCTTTTCGATTCCCATATCGTTCCATATTGGGCTATTTTTGTCATGGATAAAGTATAGAACTTATTTTGCATCTCCATAGATAATAATAGCTAATTTAATAAATTTAATTGTGGCATAATAGTGAAACAAAAGAATGATAATAAAACATTAGTTCAATAGTCATGTTAGAAAGTTTATTTTTTTCCCCTTCTGAAGACAAATTTGTTGCGCCAAATCAGTTTGAACCCCTATTTGCATGTACATACATTTTCTCATCATGTAAACCGGCTCTTGTTTTCTCTTACTCTCTCTCTCTCTCTCTCTCCCCTTCTTTCAGATTTACGTGAAAACAAACGCGAAATATGACATTTCAAATTTAGACTTGAAGAAGTTTTCCGACTTGCGACTTTATCACCTATTGGTGAAATGAAATATCTGTCTTGTAGGAGGAAACAATTCAGTTAGTATTTGAATGAGATTGATCAAGTTTGTAAATTTAATTTAAAAAATCTTAAAAAAATGAAAAATCAATCATAATTAAACAACCGGCCAATAAGTACTGTATATTGTGGACAAACATGTCTTACTCAAGTAAAAATCTACTCCACTTGAGGAGTTCTATTTTGAACTTTACAACCACTCTTTCAATGAATACTGCGATAAGGTTAAATTAACGTCTGCTGAACTAGGAAATGCGATTACCATGCTCAATAGAATTCTTAAGGAACTGCTGTGTTTAGGTTTCAATAATAGGGATTCAATCTTTGGGCTAATTATAAAAGGAGACTATCAAAGAAATGCTCACATTTGTGTTGTTTACTCGATCACTAATATGCGAGTGTGAGCAACTTCAGTCTTGATCAAACCGACATCTTTCAAAATATCATGTTCAACTCTAGGATGATCGAAATCAATGCCACTCTACCTCATGAACAACCTTAACAACTAGTCGAAAAAAAGACAAAATGTGTGCGTGGTGACGCAATGGTTAACATGCAAGTTTGTTAAGTCATAGGTCAAGAAAACAACTCCCATTGGGACGCGTGTCCAACCGCCCTGGTTAATTCTAGTCAACTAGAGGGGTGGTAGAATGCGAGTCCCTCAAAGGAGCTGTTCCGGGATATCTTCCCTTTTCCCAAGTCAAATGGGCTTGGGATGCTTGTTTTAAAGCAATTGGAATATTGGAAGATAGGCTTTGGCTTAGAATTTAGCCAAATTGTAATTCAAAGTAAAAGCTGCGCTTTTAAAACTGAATGAAGCTAAATAATACCCGGAACGATTTGCACAGTACAATATAGACACGATTTCTACGATTCGATCCTTTTTCCGGATAACTGCGATTTTCAATCTTAAAAACCACTTCTGCGTGGAGAAGAAATATTGAATTTAGGTAACGCAACTGCTTTTGCCGACAACACTAAGGAAAAGTTAGAAACATATGTAGTAATAACGGCTTTATTTAAACGTGTTAAAACACGCAAAATGAGCTGAAACAGTCTCGGCGTCTTTCAAATTCGAGTTTTGTTTTTCTTTGGCCGCCTTCTTCGCCCTATTCAATTTTCTTAAAATCTTTACTAATAAAACTTTGAACATGACCTAGTGGTGTTGATTTGTGACTAAGTGATTTTATTAATTTGCGCGGGGTGTTAATCTTGGTGCTTTCGTATGTGAATATCGGTTTTTGCTACATTATTTTTTAACGAACGCCCACAGAATGTTCTGGAAAATTTCAGCTCCAACATGTTAATATATACAAAAATTGTGTTCAATTTTATTTTACAATTTCTGCTTAATGCATTCTTATTATAACAAATTTATCGATTACTCTTTACCAGATAAGTAAGGATCATTACTGATTACTACTTCGAGGCCTGTGGATCCTGTTAATTTTCGAATCTTCATGTTAGATACAGCAAGCAGGCAAAGAAGAAATTGGTATGCAACCACTCTTTCAGTGTTTTTCGCTATAACGAATATACACTTTCAAATAATAACCCCGATTTCAAGAGAAAATGTTTCTGCGATATATAATCTGCAAGTTTATACGAGCAGATAGGGTTTTGAAATAGAAGAAGTAGAGCTTTTCGTACGTTATGAAAGAAGAAATATAATTTCATGAAAATGAGAGGAACTGAAGGCAGGAGATGGACTCGTTGAGAGGCATACTTTAATGTTGAATGCTGTGCTTTTAATCAAGGAATTACTCGGAATTTCATAGTAATTGCGTGAGAACTGGAATAAATCTTATGATTCATTGCTTTAATAAGTTCTCTAATGGCTCATGTAAATGCGTAATGTTTGCGTCATATTCATCCCATTGGTTTTTATTCCTTCATACATTATTTGAAATGATACCTACACTAATCCTCTTTATTGGTAATATTTAAAAGATAAACTTTCATTTATTTAATAATTTCCTTTTATCTCTGTTATGTAAAGCAAAATATTTTATGGATTAACTAACTTACTACAAAAAATTGCTGATATTTCGGATAGGGTGCTTTCGAATATTAAATAAATAAAATAAACTTAAAATAAATCTGTAAATCAAAGTGCAAAATACATTATTTTATTTAAATACAAAGAAATCCATAGAATTTTCCAGACTTTCCGTACTAATTGCATAAAATAAAAGGTAAATAAAGATAATTTATTGCCTGGTATTATCTGCAGATATTATCTTCTCGATTAAGCTGAAAGGAGGCAAATTAAAATAGCCTAAAATTCTGATGTTCCTATAGACAAAAGTCTTCTTCCGCTGTCCAGCACGGATTACAAATGGACAGTTAATCACCATCAAAATTAAATACCACCGATATAAAAGTCTGTCAAATATGTACCTGCATTTTTTCGATCATTGCTAGTTAAAGAATGATTATCTGGGGATTGCTCCATTTTGGCACATAAATCTTGCCACCCAACATAAACTTTCGCCTGAGATCGTCCCAGAGGTTAACATAATCCGGAGAACTGGTCCCAACCCGACCATGGTTCCCTTAAATGTCATTGGGGAAATATACCTCTACTGAAGTAGCTCGTGAAACCACAACTACCATTTGGAAATGTCATGCAGGTTGCAGGTTGCTTTTAGCGTTGGTATCGACTATTCGGAGCTTTCTTATAACTTCTAGGCCTATAGATTGCATTGCATTTATTATTATTCAATGTTTATTTGCTAAACACATAAATATTTAAAACAACAAAGCCATTAGAATTAACGCAGACACTAGTAATAACATTAGAAATTAACGAGCGTTTTTGCTTATCAGAAGTTTGACAAAGAAGAGAATTGTGCCAGACTATTAAAGTGGTTAACACACAAAATGAAACCTCCTAAGAACTGATTTGGACAGACTGAGTAATTTGCTTTCAACCATCTCTTAAATTAACAAGAATTTATTTGTGCGGATAGCCTCGCACATCAGTAGATATGTACCAGAGATCAAGAGTCTCGTGAACTCTGCTAAGTCGCCTCGTTTGCTCTGATCTACTATATCATGAATTTTCTTCTACTCCTAAAAATATTCATTTCCACTACATTTCCACCTTCTTAATGGTCTGACTAAATGTCTTCCCTTATTCACCTATTACCGCGAATTGTACTATACGTTCGATCTCTACAGCAGAAAAATTTGGCTACATCACAAAGTAATACCAGATAATGGAACCATTTTGGCCGGTAAATAAGCGAGGAAATTTTTTACTATTTGAAGAGGTAGCAGACAGGAAACTAAATAGATCGGACTGAACAAATGAGGGAGCCAGAGACACTTTAAGAGAATCAGGTATTAGTCGTTAGAGAAAATGCGGAGAGACCCTGCTGAGGTCATGTGAATAATATAATCATACTCCTGCTGTTAGTAAATTAGATGAATCAAAAATCAACTCAAATAGAGGATGAAAAAATATTTTCCAATTGGTATCCAGAAAAATATTGGTTTTGTAAAGTGAGGCTCCTCTATACTGCTGAAAATGCTAGAAAGTCTTATTTCTGCTGCTGTGATATATCTGCCCACTAGATTTCGCTGGGCTACGGTTGACTCAGACGCAGAATGCGGTTAACCCAAGACGTGGTATTATACACAATTACAAGCTGTCTTCATGTTATTCATATCTAGAACGGATCCGGTCCCAAATAACTGTCAAGCCGTTGAGGGTGCTGTGCGCATGAGTATTGATAAGGGAATGGGCGACTCTGAGACAGCCTGAGGGAGTCGATTATCCCTAGACAAAGCATAAACACCGGACTTTGTTTCGTCGGCTTCCTATCAATGGGCAAAGTACCCAGAACAGAAAGGTGGTGAGAAAGAAGACTCGACATAGTGAAACATATGAAAATTAACTTATTAAACCATTTTTAACATGTGAATTAATAAACATTTTCTTGTGAAACACCTGGTTTGTGAACGGTTTAAAATTGCTGGCCTCATACACTCTATTCTCCGGCAATTAAGGGCGGAGAAACGTGATACGCAGTCTCCCAGCGTTGGGCCAATACTTTACAGAAAGAACAGCCAAAACCGCAATATATGAAGCATTCCGCATTTAGATAAACATGCATACATTTGGATACACGAATTTGTCTGTAGCGTAAGTATTATAGATAGAATGAGTTTTAAATCTTCCCCTCCAATTAATTATAAAGTTTATGTTTGTCCCTCTATTCGGGAAATTCATTTGAGAACTGTTTCGTTTGCTTCCTACATTTTGGAACTAGCATCTCTAACGAATACCAACTGTACTACAAATCACCATCTGTTGAAATTGCTGATAAAATAATCTTTCTCCTTTGGCAAAAACTCTTAAAATATTCAAACATAAATCAAATGAAGATATTACACCTTCAGCATACGAAATCTTAACATTGGAGAAAGAAATCCGAGAGAAGAAAAGCATGAAGTAAACCAACGAGATATCGTTTAACGCATCTGTTCATTGACTTTTCAAGTTCCAAAAAATCGATTTTCTCCTCCTTTGAATGTGAATATACTAGAATGTACTTCTTCCGGCTGTCATTTCTTACCAGTTGCAATTTTGCAGAGAAACTCTTTAAATTTGAAGCGTATGAAATTTATCATCATTCTAGTCACTTTTGGCAGTCTAAATTGTTTATTTCTCAGCTGGGGACTTGGCAAAACTGTTTTTCTATTCGCTCGAACAGACAATCAAAAGATCGGAGTGTTTTTCTGTTCATTATTTGGACAAATCTTTTAAATTTTTGGATTTTCGACCCAACTACCTTCATTGCAAAAATGTTAGACATCTTGCAGACAAATCGTATTTTGATTTACAAAATTAATATTGCTCCAAATATAATTTCTGACAGCGAATGGACTACCCAACATCTGGTTGATTTTTTTCAAATTATAAATAATTCCCAAGCCTATTTAGGAAAGCGTTTTCATCGCTCCTCTTGGGTTAGAGGATAACATTATTGAGTCTCCCTAGTGGGAAACCCGAATCAGCATAACTCAACCAGTGCCACGCCGTTTACTGGATACACATCGGCCAAACTCGTGACCTCTGACCCCACAAATGAGCATGTTAATCACCGCGCCACCGGCAAATGTTTTCCAGCTTAACTTAACTTCTATTTGCGGTATTCAAACCCCAAAGAATTTTTAATATCAAATTTTATCATTTTAATTCAGTGTTATTAAATGTTCAAGTTTCAGATAAAATATCTACTCATATATATTGGAGCTAATCTAGATGGCTGTTGGTGTTATCTGAGACAGTGATTATTCTTTATTATGAAAACGATAGAATGGTCCAAGAAACAGATTTAAGGGGTTTGGATAGAAGTGATGAATAAAACTTCGGATCCATTAGATTTTCGACTTTTTATTATAGAATCACAACTTAAGCTCTAAAAGTCAGGCTCCCGGTCAGAGCGCCTTGGGTTTCTGAGTACTGGTTAATGTGTATCGTGCCTAACTGATCTTTTGAATGGAAATAGAATTGAAATAAAAGAATGAAAGTGAATCTCATTTCATCTCTTTCTGACTTTGGATAGAAGACAGCAGTAAATGATGCAAAATTAGTTAGATGAAAATGAAAATACAAGTTTACGCCCACCCTCTTTCATGAAAACCAGCAGTGCAATAGCCCTCCGGGTGTCTAAAGGACGAAGAGACATCGATACAAATCGAGCTTCTGATAATTCTTCAATTTCACTAATGAATATTTTTCAAATTTCACTCTCCATTTGTGATAATTTATTCAAATCTTCTCCCGAAGATTTTTAACGAAAAATAAAAAAAATTATCTCCCCATCGATGGTTCACTGCAGGCCTTCAGATAACCCTTCGAAATTGCTCCGATTTATAACCTACTTACTTTGATTTTGCCAATTTAAAAGAAGGTGTGGTAATGAGGGGAAGAAAATGGATACTCCCACTCCTAGACCATAAAGTGCATTCCCATACAACACAATAATTCAGATGATTAACGCCACTCAGCCTCTCCCTAATTGCAATCAAATTACCCCCCATCAACCCTCTCCTCTAATTGGTTCATTTGACCATTAATTCGACCAATCAGCATGAGAATCACTAATGCGATACATCTAATGCAATAGGCTGTCCATCCATTCAGTGGCAACATATTGGACAAGCCTTCGGTAACCAGAAATTGATTATACGATTTTTCACATTCTGTTCCTTCAAGTTCGTCGAAACGGATTGAGGATAATCTAAAACACAATCTGATTAAATTGGTAAGTGACTGATAAATGCATTTTTTCACTCATTTCGTAGTTTTGAACTAAATATACCATAATTATAGGAGGAAATTTATGAATATACGAAATATATTAATATTATTTTAGAAATTTTGTTTGAAAAAGAGGGATTCTAATGCTTATGGACGTGTCTTAGAGGAATTATTGTCCAAAAAATCGGTTGACTGTGAGAAGTCATAGCACGTTAAAAAAAGATAAAAGCACAGTTTGGAGTGAAAGTTCAGTCAATTTTACGAGATTATTGAGAAGTGACTTCCTATTTCAAAAATCAAATAAACATGGAACATGAGAAATTTATACGTAACGAGAATTTTCATTTGAAATTCGAATTGTTCATAGGCGTTCACCTGTAGTTTCTTAAAATGCTCGGAGTTAGAGTATGAAACAAGTGACTGCGAGTTTTGCACAACGGTATTTGATGGTCTTTGCATCAATCTGTAGTGAATCGTAATATTTTTACCAAAACAACCACTTTCTGAACTTGAAATATTGCTGATAACTTGGTACTTTCTTGAATATTTAGACGCCTGAAGATCATAATGGAGTAATTTTCAATCATTCTGCTAATGTTTCTTTCTATTTTCCTATTTTCTTTCTCAAGATGAAGTTCTACTGAATTATACTTCAGCAAGTTTTTAATTAAAATAGATGAGAAAATCTGCGAATAACATAGATGCATTTCACCTAAATTAAATGAATTTAAAGATAAAATAAACATTCATCTTTCCTAAGATAAACTTTGAATTATGAGGGAGAAATTTAAAAAATCTGAAACACTCTAAGCTGGCTTAATTTGGTTCATTTTCTTTCAAATTATAAATACATCAATAGAAACAGGCCGAAGTGATATTAAAAGCCTATCGAGGAAGCATTTCTATCACATAATTTGAATATTTTATATATATCTTATGCTGATATCATTTACCCAAGTTACCCATGTCGAAATATTGTTTACCTTTAGTGTACTCAAGTGCGTAGGATGCCTGTAGTATCCTACTGACATGGTCAAAATTTCCGAAGCGATCAAGTGGTCTAATTAATACTCGACATGGTAGAATCCAGTGGAAGAATAGCAGCTATTGAATTTTAAGACTCTTATTTTATTCTCATGTCTTCCCGATCCCCTTCCCTTTAGCCATTATCTACCTGTTTACTGTTATCTGTATTTAGATGCTTTCCCAAGGTTACAACTATTATTATCAACAGTAATACAAAAATGTTTACAACTTCTAATAGTGGAAAGCAACTATGAGTAGTAAATAGCAGGTCCAGAAAATGACAAAAGGGGGGGGGGGATCAGAAAGATGCTGAGGGTAACGTCAAGGCATCAAAGAGCCCTACTTCATTTGACCATCGCAATCGGGTTGTACAGTATTCACTAAATGGATACCTCAAGTACCAAAATTCGAATTTCATGGTTCATTCCCTGTATTGAAGCAAAGGTTTGTCTATTATTTCTTGCCCTTATTGACATTCGGAGCTTAAGATTTTAACATTGCATAGCATTCAAGAATACTAATTTTAAGCTTTTGCACACGCCTTCAATTAATTCAGTCTTAATTTGGCAATTAATTAGAGACTGGGGAAGATTTTGAAAAAAATATTGACTTGTTGATGCCTTTTTTTCGAATTTTCATCGGTGATTTCCTGATCAAATTCCCTTGACAACCGATACAATTGTATTTCGATTATCCTAAAAAGTCGTCATTATTTCATTAATGAAATTTAAATATTATTTGGTTAATCATTGCGGTCTAAGTTACCAACCGATATTATCGCGGATGGTTTAGGGGTCAAGGGTTGTGGGCTGATTAGAATGATTAATCTTAAAGGTTAGTGCTAGTAATAGATCATAAAGATTTCCCATTCAAATACCAGATCTAATTTCTCTTTCCAAGAGAGGTACTGAGTGGGCTTCAGAATGATTTATTATCATTCATCAGTTTGACTGATATCTGAAAGCTTTACACCAGAGACCTTAGAGGTGGTGTTGATCAGCTCAGATTTGTAAAAATTTTAAACATTTCATATTCGCTATTTAGATAGTGGTTTCAAAGTCCAGACTTTAACACATCGAGACATTTGTTTTAACTAATTCACTAAATGAAAGTACAAAATTATTTAAATTAAAACGATTTAAGGAACTGAATTAAAAGATTGAAAGGGATAACTGGTCACGCAATCATTAAATTGTAATTTAATTTGTCATCTAATTTGGAAAAAAACCGTTTCCTGATGGAAAGTGTGTGTTATTTTTATCCTCTTCATAAAGTTTTCAGATGATTTGGCAGTTTCTTTCAGACCCTGACGTAATTCAACTAGCTCTGCATGGAACTATTTTATCTTAAAATAGTCAATAACCTCAATGATTATTTAATATAAAAACCGCTATTCCTATTAATATTTATTTATTTATCATTTAATGGTGAGTCTGATCGTACTACAAAGTGAATGTTGATCAGTATTGTCTGCTCCCACATAATATTAAGATATGTACATCTACCTCGAGCGAACACAGCTTACGGAGCTCTGCTAATTTAAAATGTCTATCTATCTCATCTTTGCCATGTTAAAACTCTAGACTGTCGAATATCAGGTTAAATTATTTTAATTTCTCAAAAAAAAGATGAAATGAAACGGTAAGACCAGTAAGATTCAATAAGCTCTGAACGTCGTGCACAAGCATCTGTTCCAGTCCAATTATGGTATTTCAGTTTTGAAACGTGAACAGCCCATTGAGCAAATATTTCAAACCTCAAATCAAAAATCAAATGAAGGCTCTCTCTTACCTTACCATAATTAAAATAGTAAACTTTGTTACTGCACAACAAAAGGGATATTAGGATGCGATCTTATCATTAGTGTGGCATCAGATTACCATATCTGTTCTCAAATGAAATGTTGTTTGACTAAATTTGGAAAAGTAGGACCTTTAATGTGAGCTAAATTATTACATCCGTGACTTGGTAGGAAGAATGATTCTTAGTGGTATAAATTTCAGTAGACTTTGATCATTTGAGTACTATTTGAATTTTCCTTGTCAACGTTTAATTTGTCGAAAATTATTAGTTCCAGATCCATCATTCTTCATGAATTGTCTAGAAGATTTTACGTCCTAACTGGTATAAAGACCGTTTGAGGTAGTGCTTAAATTCCGAGATAACTAATAACTCTAATGAATCTTTTTAACTGACATTTTTGACAGCCACTAAATTATGCGGCCTCTTTCTTAAGTAGATTGGCAAATTTATCATTTTCTTGTAATGAAAAGGTGCTAAATATATACACAGGTTTAAATTTAGTAGTTAGATATCTCAATTTTGCTGCGCTAAGATCATCAAACTTTTGTTATGTTATGTGGGAAAATGGACCAACAAGCACAATAAAATCAGCCCCTCAATAAGCACTGTATATACCGGGGACAAGAATTTGCTCCGTAATCCCGAAGACGAATCATGAAAGTTAGATTCCCGTGTGTGAAATATCCACTGAGTAAATAAATCGAAGTAAGTGAGATTTGTTTAAATTTAGCTTTTTGATCCTCTCTCCTTTTTCACTTATTTGACCTACTGTTAATCGATGCCTATTTTTTCCCACAAAGAAGCGGTGTAGAACACTTTGTCTTGTTGTGGGTATAATATAATAGCAAATCAAATTTGAATGATACCATAAATAGTTGGAAAAAGTTCATGTTGGAATGACTCAAATACTACTTAGCTGATTAGAATAGAGGCAGATATCCAGCAATAAACCTGGGAAGAATCTTCGCAAAACCACCAGGAAATTCAACCTGGAGTGATTACCTCTGTGCGGGTGTTTTACCTGCAAACAAAAGGATGTCAGCTTAAAAGTGTAATTTAAAAAGTAGCTTTGTTCTAAAACCGTATTATGTGAAAGATATTTTGACTATTAGTAATTATCCAGTTCTTTGTTTTATCATAAACAAAGCAATTATATTGACTTCAGCAAGGAATAGCAAATTATTGTAGAGGAGTAAGAAAGTTAGGACACTTATCTCTTAGAGTAAAGAAACATTAAGTTTTAGATTGAAATATTCATTTTTGGCGTTTGACTGTACAGTATCTCTAATGGCGACTATTTTGAAAGTTAAAATACTCGGACAATCAAATATTTATTAATTTTCTACTTCTTTTGAACATCGACAAATTTTTATTTGCCTTTTTTGTGAAATGGAAGCATGAATTATATGTGTATGGGAGTAATAAGGATCTATTATGTTAAAAATTATCATCTAAAATCTTAATAATGGTTTTAAGGGCAAAAAATTTGATGAAAATATGTAAAATTATCATTTTATTTCCCCGATATTTTGAATACATTGACCTTAAATTCAATTTTCACGGCTCATGTTTACCAGAGTATAAAATATGGAGGGTTTAAAATTTCAAACGAATGTTATTTCTCAATAGGAATTGCTACTAAATCTCAAAGATTGAGGAGGACTCTTTGAGGCCAAATAAAGCAAGATTCTTCATATTATTCCACTTTCTTCTAATTTCCGTGGTTATGCCTAAAACATCATATTTCTTTTCCTAATTTTAATTCACAATAACCACTATGGCCACCGACTAATAAATCAAACAGTCGTCTGGAGATATTGGTAGCGTTCTTTATATTTAACTTGTAGCGCACCGTGTTTGTAGCGATTTTGGTGCATCTCTCTGCCAATCAAGATATCAGATTAGACCTAATTCCACTAAGGTAAAGGTAATTAACAGTACCACTAAAGAAGAGGTTTAAGGAAAAGAATTGAAATTAATTCCTAGAAATTATTCAATTTCAAATAACTTCGGGAAATTTAAATATTACATGGTCAGAACCAACATGCCCACTTCAGGGATTACGGACACAAGTCCCATCAGCGCAGTGGGCAGAATGACCAATGGCAGTGGCCAATGCTAATTAAAGGATGGATGGCACAATAAAACTTTTCCAACGAAAGAATTCTCATAATATCCTCTTTCTGCCTAGTATGAGTGCCAGAAAAATCCTCCGGTGGGCTCAAAAAAATAACTTACTCCTCAGTCTTAACGAAGAAAAACCGCTTCATAATTTGGTTGGTTGACAGATATTACTCCAATTTTGATTGATTATGTCTGGTGCCCTTTATGGTCTGCGGTCTGCGGTCTAATTCACCAAAGATTAGACGTTTTTGCTAAATCTGCAAGTCTGCCTAAATATTATTCGAAACCCACCGTTGCATATTCAATGAATGAAATCATTATGAATGGTCAATTGTATCTATTAGAGAGGTACGAAATCTCGTAACATTTAAACGAATAATTTAGATTTAAACATACCGTATTTTTTAAATATATGCAAAGTATTCATTACAAATAATGGCAAATTTAACACCAATAAACTATTTTAAAAATAAAGCGATAGTTTATTATAAAAAGGTGAAACTGTTCTTTGTGACTTTAAATTTCCCAGTTTTGAATTTCACGATGATATGATACACAACAGCCTTTTCTGCTAGCAGTTTGAGTAAATTTTTGAAAATGGAGTAGACCTTTAAATCTTCTATAACCACGATGAATTCCAGAATATCAAATAAATACAAAATTAGGAAATTAATTTAAGACGAGGTCTTTTCCTTTTCCTGTTGAAGATTTCGGTTTTATCTCCCTAACGCCTTTAAAAGATCTGATTTACTTAATTATTAAACTATTAAAATTCATCAAAATTTAAATAATTAGCATCAATTAAAATAGGGAATACACCACTTAATCGAGAAATAATAGAATTTTGAAAATGATTTCCAAATTTTAGGTGGTATTACTTCGTGAACCGTATAATATTTAGTGCACCTATATGTGCGAATACTGATTCTCAAGCGGTTTATTCATTTCTAATCTATCTATAAGTTTTCTAAACAAAATTTTGTTTAAATTTTTAGTTTAAGTGTTTTCTTGTTTGTGGAGGATTTGAAAATAGGTGATTTTCATTCAGAATGTCGATTCTCACTGCTTTGATCTATTGTCAAGTCCGAAAAATTTTTTAAATGCGCATCCACATTATGTTTCATAATTTGACCCTTAAGAAATAATAAATACGCTACTGAAGATGAATTAAATTTTCCTACTCTATCCTGTTCTAAATATAGCTTTACGATATTTAGATGACTTTTCACTTGCCCGATCACTTTCTTGAAGGAGGCCGAGACAACATTGTGCTACGTCAATGCGAAACGACGTACATTGTTGGAGGAAATTTCCCAACCCTAAGCCTATATGGCAGTAACGCCTAATGGGTTAATGATTGTCGACAGTGTGCACAGTCAGCGAAAAACGCCGAATCAGCCCTTTTAAATGTCATCCCACATCATTTACCAAGACGGCGCCAACGACATTTGATGCAACTAGCATGAAAGGTTGTTGCTCGTCGTGGAACTGTCATTCATCAATGTGAATGTATAAACAGTAGAGGTCGAATGAATCATCTGAATCGGTTCTTTTATACCAGCCACAAATTAAAAGGTTATCGTTACACTAGTGCCTGCTAAGCATATTGTGGACATTATAAGATCTAATTTGCTCATCGGATCAGAATATATCTTCTAGTAATATCTTAAATGGAGAAGATTGGTAGATTTTATCCATTTAATCTAACCTTAATAGCTAAGCTGTTAGTAAACTTGGAAAGCTCTTGAAACTTAGAGAATTTGAATTTGAAAAGTAGAGTTGATTAAGGGCGAAGGCGCACTTTTTACCCTATTATCAAGTTCTTACCGCCTCGTGATATTCAAAACTATTAACTAAGATGAGTAAGATCTCGCTTACAGACTACTTAATTAAAAAAATACCATTGAATGACAGTATTTCACGAAGGCATATTTTTATTTCTGGGATTTCCCAAAGCCACATATTTTGTAAAGTAGTGTTAATTTTCCTAAAGGGCAAAAATTTGCACATTTGGAACTGAACCAGGTCAAACCTTCCAATTCATAGCTAAAGTGCAGTTAGCGAAGTAAAATTATCTCTTGAACCACTTAAAATGTTTAGCAATTTCACCTCTTCTCTACTAAAACTGTAAGTTGTTGAGTGTCTCATGAGACCATTTGCATTCTCAACCATGGAGTGAAGCGGCAAGACCAATGCATCCTGATTACATAATTCCGGCTAATAAGCACTGAATATCGCAGATAAGTATTTGTTGCACTCCAGGAGACGGAATCGTGAAATTTGAATTTTGGAACCTGAACTGCCCATCTGGTAGATATTGTACAACTTGAGTACAAAAATCAAATTGAGATTTTTTGATACCTTGACACTGTTCCCTATATCTTTTTGATTTCTCCCATTGACTATTTGTTTTTCGATGTCAATCGCTTTCCACAATTAAAAAATGAAAATTTTTTGTTTTACTGCGGATATTCATGATTGATTTAGTGCTACGTGTAATCATTCGATATATTTTTATTTAATCACGACGAATGTCTCTCAAAGGGAAGCGGATATCATTGGTAAATAGGAGGAAACAACTGAAATAGTTGAACAGTAAGTTCAGTATTTGATAAAGGAGAGGCGATCGAAGAGATGATCAGGGCAATGTCACTTACTTCATTTGAGTTTTGGATCCATGTCGTGCAATACTTATTTAATGAGTAGTTCACTTTCCAAAAGTTCAATTTCAGGATTCTTAACCTGGATATTTATGCTAATTCTTATCCACGATTTTCAATACTTATTGACCAGTTGTTTATTTGTGGCTTTAAATCATTTTTCCTTCCCGACATTGAGAGTGATCTTGCATGACATTAGACAGTTTACATGACCTTAGAATACGATCTTTAAGTGAGATACAAACATTGCAAAGCTGTGATAGCTGAAGTTTTTAACTTAGTAGAGCTCAAAGTGACACATAAATTACTAAGTTTATTGTTATTGATTGTAATTGACCCTAAGCGTCAAACAAATTTAAAAACCATTATGGTCACCTCTCGGTGTACTAATGTATAACACTGTGATTATATTTAAAGTCATATCATAATACTTCCTATTATTGACACATCCAATCAAAGCAACGCCAGCATTTTAACTTTACTCTAAATCTGTCGACATTCAGCCTCTTTGATTTTCTTTACATCGTTTTCAACAAGCCGGATTTTCTTGACGCGAAAATGTTGATAGTGGATTGCAAACTTACTTTATTTAATAAAATCACCTACGAAATTATATCTTCCTTAATCGACAGTGCACTGATAAAAAGCCTAATTATCAGATCAAAAAAGAGTATCTTGAGTCAAGTTCGCGATTTCTTATTAATAATTAAGGTGCCTGAATTACTGCTTAGGCAACTTGCCACGTTAATGGGGTTGAGTTGATTTTAGGCCGTCCAAATAACTGGACGTCTATTCAAGATGTTTCCTGATATTGATGCATAATTAATAAGGATGACTGAGAAACAACTTCCTTATTTTACAACTTGAAAAATAATTAAAAATCATGTTTGCCTCTATAAAGCGGAACTTGACAACGACACGCATATTTTGAGAAACTTTGGATTAAGTTGTGCATAACCATTCATTCTTGTGACTTGTATGGTTTCTTTAAACAAAAGATTATGTCAGAGATAATATTTGAACAGGAGTACATATTATAATAACCGAAAGAAGATTACGATTCAATTTGAGGAATTCAGTTCTCAGGCCATGATGTCAATAAAGCTCCAGTTGCGATTAAGACCTCTTTATCCTTCAGATTTTTTGAAACATTAACTAGGAGATTAGCTTTAGTGACAAGTGGATAAAAAATGCGGTGGGTGATAATTTTCAAGTGCAAAGGTTCGTATTTATCCAATCTAAATTTTTCCGAATTCAGAAGAGGCTATATACCCGAACTGATTAATTTAAAAAGATTTGGAAGTGGTGTAACTCCCTTCTTATGGATCATGGAGCCGTTAGTTGCTATAAGCCAACCCATTTTTGACCGATGACCCAGATAGCAGGATGATACCAGAATGCTGTTACCTAAACATTTCGGAACTTCGACATGGAGCCTTTAGCCTTGAATTTCGCATGAAAATTCTTAGGGGTTCGCGGCTTCGATAAAAACATGTAGTTCCACAAATGATCCATCCACATTTTTACTCTTGAATAATTTGTTTCCAAACTTCATAATGCGTCGATATTGTAGCACGATTTTTAACTATTCCAATGCCTTAGAATTGGAATCGAAAGTAAATTTCCTGCGGCTATTAATACATGGGTGAACGTTTTATAATTTGTTATCAAACTTCTCATTCTAGTCACTCGTATTCATCGGTATTTTAATGCGCTCCTGTCAATTTCTCTTTTTTAGATATCTATTTGATTAGTTATTACCCACGATAGAAGAACAATATGCAACTTTATATCCAGGCAACCATATGAACTCAGGGAGCATTAAAACAGTACAGTATGGGTTAGGATAGGAAAAATCCAGGACACCAAGAGTCTTTCAGAATTTAAATCTGGGTTCAGGTTGTAGACCTTTTGCTTCTTGTGCCTAGTTCACTACTTTATTTAAAATATTTCCATGTCCGAATTTCTGAATCCCAAGTGAATTCCCAATGAGCGCTGTCCAAAGCTCACTGAGTAATTAATTAGACTGAATGGTTTGTCAAACTCTCCAAAAGCATGTTTTATTTCTCCAGTGGTCAAAATACTGGTAGATGAAAAGGACTGGCTCAATTTTAATATAGCACAGGCTCAAGTATGTAGTATTTGTTGAATATGACAATTATTTTATTTAGAAAGTTTGAATAACTAATTCAAAGTACTTAAATTATCTCTTAATAAGTATTCCACATGCTGCTTACACTCGTATAGGAACGCCGGGGCACATATGAGCCAATCTAACATCATCTCACTACTACAGATACGTATTACATGGTGGGTACGAGCATATTTGATGTGATTCATATGAAGGAATAAGAGTGGAGATGAATCAGATGATTTAAAACCTGAAATCTGGACATAATTGGGCATGAATCATGGCGACCCTGATATCATGACAACGCAAAATGCAACACAACGAAAGATAAATGCCTACGGCCATTGCGAGCAAGCGATTTATTTCTCTGGGAGTCTGAATTATGTCACTAATAGGGGGAGGGG